>JAXLNO010002917.1:102191-131465 GCA_038087875.1 Malacoraja senta | reverse complement strand
GCTCCAAACTTGCTTCTATTGTTCCAAAAATAATCAATTCTGCATTCGGTTTCAGTTTTATTTTAAATAATTTGGTGAAAATTTCAAAAATTTCATTCCAGCATCTGCAGTTCCTACTTAAACCCTTAATAATCTTATATGTTTCAATATGATCCCCTCTGATCCTTCTAAACTCTAGAGTATACAAGCCCAGCTGCTCCATTCTATCAACATATGACAGTCCCGCCATCCCGGGAATTAACCTGGTGAAACTACGCTGCACTCCCTCAATAGCAAGAATGTCCTTCCTCATATTTGGAGACCAAAACTACACACAATACTCCAGGTGTGGTCTCACTAGGGCCCTGTACAACTGCAGAAGGACCTATTTGCTCCTATACTCAACTCCTCATGTTATGAACGCCAACATGCCATTCGCTTTCTTCACTGCCTGCTGTACCTGCATGCTTACTTTCAGTGAGTGATGAACACGGACCCCAGATCCCGTTGTACTTCCCCTTTTCCCAACTTGACGCAATTTAGATAGTAGATTAGCCTTCCTGTTTTTGCTACCAAAGTGGATAACCTCTCATTTATCCACATAAAACTGCAACTGCCATGCATCTGCCCACTCCCCCAACCTGTCCAAGTCACCCTGCATCCTCATAGCATGCTCCTCACAGTTCACTCTGCCACCCAGCTTTGTGTCATCTGCAAATTTGCTAATGTTACTTTGAATCCCTTCATCCAAATCATCAATAACTGCCTTCCTGTTTTTGCCACCAAAGTGGACAACCTCACATTGATCCATCCCCATGTCCGACGGTGAGCTCTGACCTGGTACGTGGAAGTCGGTGGAGACAGTCTGCTTGGCGTCCGCTCCGGTTATCAGACGCTGGTAATCGCTGCCACTGTGGGCCGTCACCTCCACGATGATCTTCACGCTGAAGAAACTCTTGGCGTTCTGCTCGCTCATGGTTACGGGCTGCCAGGACACCTCCCCGCCCTGCCGCAGCCTGCACACCACAGTGGGCTGGGGGTACCAGTGCTGGGAGTCACACACCAGACGCACCCCGCCCTCCATGTACTCCAGCAGGTTGACGGAAGGGAGCTCGCCCAGAACTGTGGAGACAGCACCCATGAGTGGCCTGGGTCAGGCAGCGGGGGGTAGGGGAGGGGGGGAGGGTAATTCCAATGGGTGCCCCGGGTCAGGCTGGGAGTGGGGTACCAACCTCCCATTGGCCAGTTGGAGAGAAAAAACAGCATCCATGGGTGACAGTAGACAATAGGTGCAGGAGTAGGCCATTTGGCCCTTCGTGCCAGCACCGCCATTCAATGTGATCATGGCTGATCATCCCCAATCAGTACCCCGTTCCTGCCTTCTCCCCATATCCCCTGACTCCGCTATTTTTACGAGCCCTATCTAGCTCTCTCTTGAAAGCATCCAGAGAACCTGCCTCCACCTGAGGCAGAGAATTCCACAGACTCACCACTCTCTGTGAGAAAAAGTTTTTCCTCGTCTCTGTTCTAAATAGCTTACTCCTTATTCTTAAATTGTGGCCCCTGGTTCTGGACTCCCCCAACATCGGGAACATGTGTCCTGCATCTAGCATGTCCAATCCCTTAATTATGTGTTTCAATAAGATCCCCTCTCATCCTTCTAAACTCCAGAGTATACAACCCAGCCGCTCCATTCTATCAACATATGACAGTCCCGCCATCCTGCCATCCCGGGATTTAACCTGGTGAACCTACGCTGCACTCCCTCAATAGGAAGAATGTCCTTCCTCAAATTAGGGGACATACACTTCCAGAAACATTAGCGGAATCAACGATTACACTTATACCTAAAAAAGGTAAAGATTTAGAAGATCCGGGTTCTTATAGAGCTATTGCGCTGTTAAATACAGATCAAAAAATATTAGCGAAAACATTAGCTAGAAGATTAAGTAACTATGTTAGTAAATTAATAAATCCGGATCAAACAGGGTTTCTACCCAAGAGATACTCATGCAATAACCTGAGACGTCTGTTTAATATAATGCACTCACATAAAACCGAAGAACAAGACTTATCAATTATTTCACTGGACGCAGAAAAAGCATTTGATCAAGTGGAATGGGATTACCTTGTCAAAGTATTGCAAAAATTTCAAATGGGAGAGAATTTTATCGCTTGGGTAAAATTATTATATGATAGGCCTACTGCCAGAATATTAGCTAATAATATTTTGTCCCCGAAATTTCAATTATCAAGGGGAAATAGACAGGGATGTTCATTATCACCTCTGCTATTTGCTCTTGTAATAGAACCGTTAGCGGAAAGTATTAGAATACATCCGAACATCCATGGGTATAATACAAAATACTCAAATAATAAGATATCATTATACGCAGATGATGTACTATGATATATCACAAAATCACAAATCAGTATACCAAATATATTAAATTTAATAGAGGAATTTGGATCCTTATCAGGATATAGAATAAATTGGAATAAAAGTGAAATTATGACAATTAAACCTCAAGACCCAACACCTGTTAAAATTCCCTTTTAAAATCGCTTCAGAAAAATTTATATATTTGGGAATTGAAATTACTAGAAAATATAAATCTTTATTTAATGCAAACTATATGCCCTTACTCAATAAATTAAACATACTGATTAAATTCTGGAAAACTCTTCCGATGTCTCTTATAGGCCGAATAAATGCTATAAAAATGATATTTTTACCTCAAATTTTATATCTATTCCAGTCAAATTTTTTTTAAATTGGATGCTGATATTACAAACTTTATATGGGACTATAAATCCCACAGAATCTAAAGAAAACATTTGTGTAAACCTAAAGAATCTGGCGGATTATTACTACCTAATTTTTTATATTATTACTGGGCCACAAATGTCAAAAATATGATTCACCTGTTGGACAATTCAGCCCAGCAGGTGGACTGGATATTAATGGAGAGAGAGGACTGTTCCCCTTTTAACATAGGAGCGATCCTTCTCTCACCAACAAAAATGAAGAAAACAATATACAGTAAAAATCCAATTATTCACAGTACAATTAGAATTTGGAAACAAATAAAATTAACTTTAAAATTAAGAAATCTATCACTTATCTCACCTATAATGAATAACCCTTTGTTTAAACCTTCTATGATGGATAAATCTTTTACAAATTGGGATAGAGTAGGAATTAAAACGTTTGGAGATATGTATGATAATGGAAGTTTTTTAACATTTCACCAACTACAACAAATACAACTTGAGTAGTAATCAATATTTTAAATACTTTCAAATACGTGACTATTTGAAAAAATATACTCGGGAATATCAAAATATGTCTCCTGACCTATTAGATGAGATAATGAATATAAAAGCGGAATCAGCTAATTTAATATCATACCTGTATAATTCCATTTTAAACATAGAAATTCCATCACCTGATGGGATTAGAAAAGAATGGGAAAGGAACTAGCTATAAAAATCTTGAAAGAGAGTTGGGATAAGCACCTGTTATATGTGCATAAATGCTCGATTAACGTAAGACATACTCTAATTCAATTTAAAATTGTATATAGATTATACTATTTGAAAGTTAACTTCAGTAAATGTTACCCAAATACCTCTTCTATCTGTGATAAATGCCTAATCCAAGAAGCAACTATAGCACATTCTTTTGTTTTTTGTATAAAAATCCGAAAATTTTTGGAATGAAATTTTTGAAATTTTCACTAAATAATTTAAAATAAAACTGAAACCGAATGCAGAACTGATTATTTTTGGAACCATAGAAGCAAGTTTGGAGCTGACTTCGTTTCAAAGGAGTTTTCTTAATTATGGCTTAATAACCGCAAAAAAACCTATACTGAAATTTTGGAAAAATGCTCCCACGCCAACGACAAAAATGTGGACTTCTAATATGTCGGAATTGTTACACCTAGAAGATATGAGATTCCTCTTAGCAGGTAAACCAGACCAATTCCAAAAGATTTGGTCTCCATTTATCGACTTATTACAAACATAGGGTGCAACAAAATGTTGATAATAAATGGTTTCAGGACCTGGCGAGGGGTGAGTAAAGATATGAAGTAGGTACATCCCTTTTATATTGTCCTATCTTATCTTATGTTTTCTTTTTTCTTTTTCCTCCTTTTGGTTTTTCGCGTTTTTATTTCTTTAAAAAAAACCCTATTTCTTGTGGTTTAGGTCCATATGGGTGTTCCTGGACCACTCTTTCAATCACTCACTTACTATCTTTACTAACTCTTTCTATCCTTTTCCCTTATTAAAGTTTAAAATAAGAAGTGGTACAAGAAAAGTATAAACTTACGTTATTGCAGATTATTGTAATGTACAATATTTCTAATAAAATTAAAAATTAAAAAAATAAAAAGTAGGGGTCCAAAACTGCACACAATACTCCAGGTGTGGTCTCACTAGGGCCCTGTACAACTGCAGAAGAACTTCTTTGCTCCTGTACTGAACTCATCTTGTTATGAAGGCCAACATGCCATTCGCTTTCTTCACTGCCTGCTGTACCCGCATGCTTACTTTCAGTAACTGATGAACAAGGACCCCCAGATCCCGTTGTACTTCTCCTTTTCCCAACTTGACGCCATATAAATAGTAATCTGATTCCTGTTTTTGATACCAAAGTGGATAACCTCACATTTATCCACATTAAACTTCATCTGCCATGCATCTGCCCACTCCCCCAACCTGTCCAAGTCACCCTGCATTCTCATAGCATCCTCCTCACAGTTCACACTGCCACCCAGCTTTGTGTCATCTGCAAATTTGCTAATGTTACGTTTAATCCCTTCATCCAAATCATTGATGTATATTGTAAATAGCTGCGGTCCCAGCACCGAGCCTTGCGGTACCCCACTAGTCACTGCTGGTCCCAGCACCGAGCCTTGTGGTACCCCACTAGTCACTGCTGGTCCCAGCACCGAGCCTTGTGGTGGCCCAATGCAGAGGTTGGCACACGGGATCACAGGCCAATCTACTCACCCCCACCCACACCCGCCCTGAAGCCCTGTCCCCACCCCCCCCCCCCCGAATCCCCATCATTCACCCCAGATCCTACCACCCTTCACCCCAATCCCCACGCGCCTTGAACCCCTGTCCCCACCCCCACCCTAAACCCCAGCCCCTAGGGTGCTACCCACCCCCCCCCTCCAGTCCCACACAGTCTCTTGCCCAGAGTAGGGGAATCGAGGACCACAGGACACAGGTTCAAGGTGAAGGGGCAAAGATTTAATAGGAATCGGGTAACGTTTCCCACACGAGAGGTGGGGGGGGGGGGGTGGGGGGGGGTTGTTGAGGCAGGGGGGAGTTGAGGGGGGTGACATTGCCACAGACAGGGACTATCGCAACATTTATAAGAGGTTTAGACAGGTACAGGTTAAATTGAGTGAAATGGTATCGTCGCTTTTCACTCAAGTTTCCCTGTTCCTCAGTTGGTTAAGTGACACTAAACGCGAACTTGACCTTGGCTCGGACAGGTTTAGAGGGATCTGGGTCAAATGGTGGGACTAGTGTAGATGGGACATGTTGGTCGGTGTGGGACTAGTGTAGATGGGGCATGTTGGTCGGTGTGGGCAGGTGGGACTAGTGTAGATGGGGCATGTTGGTCGGTGTGGGCAGGTGGGACTAGTGTGGATGGGGCATGTTGGTCGGGGTGGGACTAGTGTAGATGGGGCGTGTTGGTCGGGGTGGGACTAGTGTAGATGGGGCATGTTGGTCGGGGTGGGACTAGTGTAGATGGGGCATGTTGGTGGGGGTGGGACTAGTGTAGATGGGGTATGTTGGTCGGGGTGGGACTAGTTTAGATGGGGCATGTTGGTCGGGGTGGGACTGGTGCAGATGGGGCGTGTTGGTCGGGGTGGGCAGGCGAGTTGGGGCCGAAGGGCCTGCATCCATGCTGTATAATTCCAGGCAACAGCTTCTCCTGGGAGTTACTGAGACGGGAGGGGGAACCGCAGCCTCTCAGGCGTTGGCGGAGAGGCCGCTTCCCTGGTTATCGTGTGGTGAACGGGAGTGGGAGGGGGAATGGGACAGATCATATAACCATATAACCATTACAGCACGGAAACAGGCCATCTCGGCCCTTCAAGTCCGTGCCGAACATTTTTTTTTTCTTAAAAAAAAAAAAAAATACTTCCCCCTACTCCCATCTACCTGCACTCAGACCATAACCCTCCATTCCTTTCCCATCCATATACCCATCCAATCTATTTTTACAGGATAAAATCAAACCAGCTTCCACCACTTCCACTGGAAGCTCACACCACACAGATACAACTCTCTGAGTAAAGAAGTTCCCCCTAATGTAACCCCTAAACATCCGTCCCTTAATTCTCAAGTCATGTCCCCTTGTTTGAATCTTCCCTACTCTCAATGGAAAAAGCTTATCCACGTCAACTCTGTCTAACCCGCTCATAATTTTAAAGACCTCTATCAAGTCCCCTCTTAACCTTCTGCGCTCCAAAGAATAAAGACCTAACTTGTTCAACCTTTCTCTGTAACTTAGTTGCTGAAACCCAGGCAACATTCTAGTAAATCTCCTCTGTACTCTCTCTATTTTGTTGACATCCTTCCTATAATTAGGCAACCAAAATTGTACTCCATAATCCAGAATTGGCCTCACCAATGCCTTGTACAATTTTAACATTACATCCCAACTTCTATATTCAATGCTCTGATTTATATAGGCCAGCACACCAAAAGCTTTCTTTACCACCCTATCTACATTGATATTCCACCTTCAGGGAACTATGCACAGTTATTCCTAGATCCCTCTGTTCAACTGCATTCCTCAATTCTCTACCATTTACCATGTACGTCCTATTTTGATTTGTCCTGCCGAGATGTAGTACCTCACATTTATCAGCATTAAACTCCATCTGCCATCTTTCAGCCCACTCTTCCAAATGGCCTAAATCTCTCTGTAGACTTTGAAAATCTACTTCATTATCCACCACACCACCTATCTTAGTATCATCTGCATACTTACTAATCCAATTTTCCACACCATCATCCAGTTCATTGATGTACATGACAAACAACAGTGGACCCAACACAGACCCCTGAGGCACCCCACCAGTCACCGGCCTCCAACCTGACAAACAGCCATCCACCATTACTCTCTGGCATCTCCCATTCAGCCACTGTTGAATCCATCTTGCTACTCCACCATTAATACCCAACAATTTAATCTTCTTAACCAACCTTCCATGAGGAACCTTGTCAAAGGCCTTACTGAAGTCCATATAGACAACATCCACTGCTTTACCCTCATCAATTTCCCTAGTAACCTCTTCGAAAAATTCTAGAAGATTAGTTAAACATGACCTTCCAGGCACAAATCCATGTTGACTGTTCCTAATCAGACCCTGCTTATCCAGATGCTTATATATATTATCTTTAAGTATCCTTTCCATTAATTTGCCCACCACTGACGTCAAACTAACAGGTCTATAATTGCTAGGTTTACTCTTAGAACCCTTTTTAAACAACGGAACAACATGCGAAGTACGCCAATCCTCCGGCACTATTCCCGTTTCTAATGACATTTGAAATATTTCTGTCATAGCCCCTGCTATTTCTACACTAACTTCCCTCAATGTCCTCAGGAATATCCTGTCTGGACCTGGAGACTTATCCGTTTTCATATTTTTCAAAAGTGTCCGCACCTCCTCTTCTTTGAATCTCATAGTTTCCATTGCTACTCTGCTTGTTTCCCTTACCTCACATAATTCCATATCCTTCTCCTTGGTGAATACCGAAGAAAAGAAATTGTTCAGTATCTCCCCCATCTCTTTTGGCTCTGCAGATAGCTGTCCACTCTGACTCTCTAATGGACCAATTTTATTCCTTGTTATGCTTTTGCTATTAATATAGCTGTAGAAACCCTTTGGTTTTACTTTCACCTTACTTGCCAAAGCAACCTCGTATCTTTTAGCTTTTCTAATTTCTTTCTTAATATTCTTTTTACATTCTTTATACTCCTCAAGCACCTCATTTACTCCATGCTGCCTATAATAATTGTAGATCTCTCTCTTTTTCCGAACCAAGTGTCAAATTTCCCTTGAAAACCATGGCTCTTTCCAATTTTTACTATTTCCTTTCAACCGAACAGGGACATAAAGATTCTGTACTCTTAAAATTTCACCTTTAAATACCCTCCATTTCTCTTCTACATCCTTCCCATAAAACAACATGTCCCAATTCACTCCTTTTAAATCCTTTCGCATCTCCTCAAAGTTAGCCTTTCTCCAATCAAAAATCTCAACCCTAGGTCCAGTTCTGACCCTCTACATAATTATATTGAAACTAATGGTATTGTGATCACTGGACCCGAAGTGCTCCCCAACGCTTACCTCCGCCACCTGCCCTGTCTCATTTCCTAACAGGAGGTCCAGCACTGCCCCTTCTCTAGTAGGCACCTCTATGTATTGCTGCAAAAAACTATCCTGCACACATTTTACAAACTCCAAACCATCCAGCCCTTTTACAGAATGTGTTTCCCAGTCTATGTGTGGAAAATTTAAATCTCCCACAATCACTACCTTGTGCTTACTACTAATATCTGCTATCTCCTTACATATTTGCTCTTCCAATTCTCGCTCCCCATTTGGCGGTCTATAATACACCCCTATAAGTGTTGCTACACCTTTCCCATTGCTCAGCTCCACCCAAAATAGTCTCCCTAGACGAGCCCTCTAATCTATCCTGCCGCAGCACTGCTGTAATATCTTCCTTGACAAGCAATGCAACACCCCCACCTCTAGCCCCTCCAATTCTATCACCCCTGAAGCAACGAAATCCTGGAATATTTAGTTTCCAATCACAGCCCTCCTGCAACCATGTTTCACTGATCGCCACAACATCATACTTCCAGGTGTCAATCCAGACTCTAAGCTCATCCACCTTTCTTACAATGCTCCTAGCATTAAAATATACACATTTAAGAAACCCACCACCACTTATTCTCTGTTTATTATATTTTTCTTCTTTCTCCCCTACATTTTGGGTCTGAGTGCTTCCCTTCTCTGCCTCCTGCCTGCCACATTTTCTACCATCTTTTTCTATTTGAGTCCCTCCCCCCAACCGTTCTACTTTAAAGTCTCCCCAGTAGCCTTTGCAAATCTCCCCGCCAGGATATTGGTTCCCCTCGGGTTCAAGTGCAACCCGTCCTTTCTGTACAGGTCACACCTTCCCCAAAAGAGGTCCCAATGATCCAGAAATTTGAATCCCTGCCCGCTGCACCAGTTCATCAGCCACGCACGTATCCTCCACCTCATTTCATTCCTGCTCTCACTGTCGCGTGGCACAGGTAGTAATCCTGAGATTGTTACCTTTGCGGACCTTCTCCTTAACTTTCACCCAATCAGCCGCCACGCACAGCACATAATCCTCCAAAATTTCCGCCACCTCCATCAGGATCCCACCACTAGCCACATTTTCCCATCTCATCCCCTTTCTACCTTCCGCAAAGACCATTCCCTCTGCAACTCCTTGGTTAACTCATCCCTTCCCACCTAAACCACCCCCTCCCCAGTACGTTCCCCTGCAACCGCAGAAGATGCAACACCGGTCCCTATACCTCCTCTCTTGACTCTGTCCAGGAACCCCAACAGTCCTTTCAGGTTAGGCAGAGGTTCACTTGCACCTCCTCCAACCTCATCTACTGTATCCATTGTTCAAGATGTGGACTCTTATACATCGATGAGACCAAACGCAGACTGGCCGATCGTTTCACTGAACACCTTCGCTCAGTCTGCCTGAACCTACCTGATCTCTCGGTGGCTAAACACTTTAATTTTCCTTCCCATTCCCACACAGACCTTTCTGTCCTAGGTCTCCTCCATTGTCAGAGTGAGGATGAATGCAAATTGGAAGAACAGCATCTCATATTTTGCGTGGGCAGTTTACAGCCCAGTGGTATGAAATGATGATTTCTCTAACTTCAGGTAGCCCCGGCATTCCCTCTCTCTCTTTCCCTCCCCACCCAAGACACACTATTTTCTAATTTTCACCTAACAAATAGCTAACAATGGCCTGTTTCATCTCATCGTTATTTTTTGCATATCTTCCATTCATTGTTCTTTATCTCTTTACATCATCGCCTATATCTCTTGTTGCCATTATCCATAACCAGTCTGAAGAAGGGTCTTGAACCGAAACGTCACCCATTCCTTCTCTCCAGAGATGCCGCCTGTCCCGCTGAGTTACCCCAGCTTTTTGAGTCTATTTTCGGTTTAAACCAGCATCTGCAGTTCATTCCTATACATCTTTAAGCTATACCTAGATGCAAAGATTAATTCTATTGTGGACTGAAGGGAAATTGGAGATTTGATCTACCACTAAACTCATCAGTTGGGAAACATCATAGTCAGAGGTTTAGACTCTCCTGCCTTGGGTAAAATACTGTGGCTATTCACCTTATCTGTGCACCTTATGTAGATCTCATACACGTCTATAAAAGTATCCTGATGGGCTCCAAAGAAAAATGACCTTGCCTGTCCAACTTCTCCTTATAACCCAGTCCTTCAGACAATGAAATTATCATAAATCCTTTTGCAACCTCTCTCATTTGCTAACAACCTTATTGTGCCAAACGCTGTATTTAATATCCTGACCTATAAAGCATGAGTGACAAACACATTCTTCACCACCCTGCCTGTCACTGTTGCATATTCCATGGCACTGTGTACCTGCAGCCCGAGATCTCTCAGTTCTATAAAGTTCCCTGTTTACTGTGTATGTCCTGCCCTGGTTTGTCTCAGTAAAGTGCATCACCTCACCTTCACATGAATAAATCCCACCTGCCGTTCCTGAGCCCATTGGCCCAGTTCACAGGGATCCCATTTACTCTCAGTTAACTTTCTTCACTCTCCACAATGTCACCAATTTTAGTTTCATCTACAAACTGACTAACCGTGCAACCTACATACACACCCAATCGTGTATATAAATAAGGAACAACAGTGGACTCTGTCTCCAGTCTGAAAAACGACCCTTGACCAACATCCTCTGTCTGCGACCTTCAGGTAAATGTTGTATTCCATCGGCTAGTTCACCCTGGATTCCATGAGATCCAACCTTCCAAAGCAGCCTCTCATGTGTAGAAGTTGCATCTCTCAGAGGGCAGTGAATATCTGGAATGTTGTGCCCAAGATGGTGGTGAAAAGCTGAGTTATTGTATATCTGCAACTTGGCTAAATATAAATATTTGTTAGATGGAAAAATTAAGATTATGGGGAACTCACACAGAAGAGGAATTGGTGCCAGCTTAGATCAGCCATGATCACATTGAATGGAGGGGCAAGCCTGAGGAGCAGATCCTAATCCTGCTCCTGTTTTCTTGTGTTCCTATGCTCCTTGACAGACTTGACACAGAGGCAACGCAGCAAAGATTAACAATACTTGTTCCTGGGACAATGAGTTTGCTGTGTTGCGTGAGATTGAGTAGACTAGGCCTGTGTACTCGAGCGTTTGGGTGTATAGGAGGAGATCTCAGTGAAACACAAAGTTCTTACAGGGCTCAGTGGGCTGGATTCAGGGATGATATTTCCCCTGTCTGAGGGGTCTGGAGAACAGGCACCATCTCAGAATGTGGGCGGCACCAAGTAGGACAGAGATAAGGAGACATTACTGCACACAGAGACTGGGGAACCTTTGGAATTCCCTTGACCAGTGACTGTGGTGACTCAGTTATTCAGCCATGGTTGTACATTACAGAATCAGGCCCTTCGGCCCATCGTCTTCATGTCCACCTTTTCCCCAGATATACTAATCGATTTGCCCAAATTTACATCGGTATTCTTATACACCTCACGTAGTGCTTCAAATATAGTGATTGTATCTCACTCCACCACCTCCTCTGTAGCATGTCCCAGATATCACCCACTCTCAGTGTAAAGAAAACTTCCAACTCAGAGCCACTTTAAAATTCCTTGCTCTCATTATAAACATGCACTCTCTTGCTCTGATATCCCTGCATGTCAATAAGGTTTTAATAATCTACCCTATATCCTGCTGCACATTTTGACAACCTTCCCCGCTATCCACAATTTTTGCGTCCTCCACAGACTTACTAATCACACCTCCTACATTCACATCCAAGCTATTAAAATATAACATAAACAGTAAAGGTTGCAGCAGCTATCCCTGCTGCACTTCACCAGTCACAGACCTCCAAGCAGGAAATCATCCAACCACCAAATCAATTTTGGATCCATTTTACCAGCTCGCCTTTGATCCCATCTGCCTTTACTTTCTGGACCAGCCTTACACTGTCAAGTATCACATTGTCAAGTTCCTCAGTGAAGTTCTTTATTGGTTAACAATGAAATCAGTGTGCTCTTCGTTGTCCAAACCCATCGAATCCACCTGTGAATCCCCTCTCTTTCAGTGACCCGACAACCACAAGTTTCTGTTAAGGTTCATTTCTTAAAACAGGCAACTCACAATAGGTTAGGTACACCAACACAAGCTTTACTGATCATTAGCCGGCGAGTGCCAGGGATACGAAGTAAAGTATCCAACAGATACTTAACCCTCCTGAGCCACCACTCTAATGAACAAAGACATACAGCATCAATTTATAGTATTTTGGAAACGTAGTCACATGTTTATACAGAGTAGCAACAATGACGTCTAACACAAATAAATCACAGAGTATAGCCATTCAAAGTATTCTTGTTACTAATACAATAATTACCTTGTGGTTCTATCAATCACAAATTGTTGATCACAAACTTCGAAACAACAGGAACTTAGTCAACATTTACAATTCTGTCTTAACAATGTAATCATGATGTCAGCTACCAACCAGAAGGCTTCTGTTTACAGAAGCTACCACCTTCTCAGGAAATACATCCTTACTCAATATTGAAATGTTTTTTTGTGCTTGGGCATAACAGGAAGCAGCTTTGTGTGTGTGTGTGTGTGTGAATGAATGTGTGTGTGTGTGTGTGTGTGTGTGTGTGTGGGACTATGTGTGTGTGTGTGAATATGTGTGTGAATATGTGTGTGTGTGTGAATATGTGTGTGTGTATATGTGTGTGTGTGAATGTGTGTGTGTGTGTGAATATATGTGTGTGTGAATATATGTGTGTGTGAATATGTGTGTGTGAATGTGTGTGTGAAAGTATGTGTGTGAATGTATGTATGTGTTTGTGTGTGAATATGTGTGTGAGTGTGAATATGTGTGTGTGTGTGTGTGTGTGTGTGTGTAACAGAGAAACATAGAAAATAGGTGCAGGAGTAGGCCATTCGGCCCTTCGAGCCTGCACCGCCATTCAATATGATCATGGCTGATCATCCAACTCAGTGTCCTTTTACCTGCCTTCTCTCCATACCCCCTGATCCCTTTAGCCACAAGGGCCACAACTAACTCGCTCTTAAATATAGCCAATGAACTGGCCTCAGCTACCTTCTGTGGCAGAGAATTCCACAGATTCACCACTCTCTGTGTGAAAAATGATCTTCTCATCTCGGTCCTAAAAGACTTCCCCCTTATCCTTAAACAGTGACCCCTTGTTCTGGACTTCCCCAACATCGGCACCAATCTTCCTGTATGTATGAGTGTGTGTGAATATGTGTGTGTGTGAATGAATATGTGTGTGTGAATATATGTGTGTGTGACTGTGACTATGTGTGTGTGTGTGTGAATGTGTGTGTGTGTGTGAATGTGCGTGTGAATATGTGCGTGTGAATATGTGCGTGTGAATATGTGCGTGTGAATATATGTGTGTGTGACTATGTGTGTGTGTGAATATGTGTGTGTGTGTGAATGAATATGTATGTGTGAATATGTGTGTGTGTGAATGAATGTGTGTGTGTGTGTGTGACTGTGTGACTATGTACGTGTGTGTGTGAATGAATGTGTGTGTGTGACTATGTGTGTGTGTGTGTAAATATGTGTGTGTGTGTGTGTGTATGAATATAATTGTGTGTGTATGGGTGTGCGTGTATGTATGTGTGTGTATGTGTATCTCTGTATGTGTGTGCGTGTGTGTAAATATGTATGTGGATGTGTGTGTGTGTGTGAATATGTGTGTATCTGTGAATATGTGTGTGAATATGTGTGTGTGTGTGTGGGTGTGTGTGAATATGTGTGAGTGTGTGTGTGAATATGTGTGTGTGTGTGAATATGTGTGTGTGTGACTATGTGTGTGTGTGTGTGTGAATGTATGTGTGAATGTATGTATGCGTGTGTGTGAATATGTGTGTGTATGTGTGAATATGTGTGTATGGATGTGTATGTGTGTGTGTGTGTGTTTATGAGTGTGTGGCTCTGTATGAATACGTGTGTGTGTGTGTGAATATGTGTGTATCTGTGAATATGTGTGTGAATATGTGTGTGTGTGTGTGGGTGTGTGTGAATATGTGTGTGTGTGAATATGTGTGTGTGTGTGAATATGTGTGTGTGTGTGACTATGTGTGTGTGTGTGTGAATGTATGTGTGAATGTATGTATGCGTGTGTGTGAATATGTGTGTGTATGTGTGAATATGTGTGTATGGATGTGTATGTGTGTGTGTGTGTTTATGAGTGTGTGGCTCTGTATGAATACGTGTGTGTGTGTGTGAATATATGTGTGTAACATAGAAAATAGGTGCAGGAGTAGGCCATTCAGCCCTTCGAGCCTGCACCGCCATTCAATATGATCATGGCTGATCATCCAACTCAGTATCCTGTACCTGCCTTCTCTCCATACCCCCTGATCCCTTTAGCCACAAGGGCCACATCTAACTCCCTCTTAAATATAGCCAATGAACTGGCCTCAACTACCTTCTGTGGCAGAGAATTCCACAGATTCACCACTCTCTGTGTGAAAAATGATCTTCTCATCTCGGTCCTAAAAGACTTCCCCCTTATCCTTAAACTGTGACCCCTTGTTCTGGACTTCCCCAACATCGGGAACAATCTTCCTGTATGTATGTGTGTGTGAATATGTGTGTGTGTGTGTGAATATGTGTGTGTGTGTGACTTGTGTGTGAATATGTGTGTGTGTGTGTGTGTGTGTGAATATATGTGTGTGTGAATGAATATGCGTGTGTGTGAATATGTGTGTATGTGTGTGTGTGTGTGTGTGTGTGTGTATGTGCAAATAGCACAAATAATATAGTCTTTCGTAGTTCAGAGCTTATTTGTTATGTTTAATAGACTGGCTCAGGAAGAAGCTGTTCCTCAATGTAGATGTTACAGTTTTCAGTTTACAATAGTCGGACGTGACTCCAGAAGTCGGGCATCAGTCAGTCCACAAGCCATGAGTGTCAGTCAGTCCAAAGGCCATGAGTTAATCCTAAGGCAGTGAGTGAGTCCAGAGGTCATGAGTAAGTCGCTCACCGCCCCCCCCCTCCCTCCTCCACTGACATCCCCCACCTCAAGACGCTGCCCCCCGCCTGGCTATAGGATGCGCCCCCTCCTGCCCCCTACTGAAGCCGCCCACATCCCCCGCTGGAGGACACACCCCCTCCCTTCTCATCAGCTCACGAGAGCCCCCGCCTGCAGCTGTGCCCCTCCATTGGCTGCACGACGTTTACCACCCCCACCCCACCCTGACGGCCCCCGCATCAAAAAAATGTTTTGCACACATTCTTCAGTGTTCATTAACAACTGAAATTGTCTTTAGGCTGCTTTTTCGCCATCATGTCAGGAAAGGTTAGAGGTGAAGGTGATGTGGCTATTGCTGTAGCATCCTCTGGGATAGCAGCTACGTTAATGCCTGGTGGAAGAACTACACATTCTCCATTCAAGATACCCATCCAAGTGGCCGAGGATACATTCTGCAACATCGAGAAGAACTCTAAGACGGCACATTTCATGAGGCAAGTGAAAGTAATTGTTTGGGATGAATGTCTCTTTTTATCAACAGGAAATAGTCATCAAGAGGCAGTGAGCAGCAGAACACAACAAGAGACACAAGAAGAAATAACTTAATAATTCTCATCTTTAACATTTAAATTGTTCTTATATTTTAAGAGTTATTCACATTTTAAACTTTAATAAATCCTTTTTCCACTTTTCATGCCTGCCTGTTCTTCATCACAATGTGAACCTAATAGGCAGGAATGGCTGCTCTGTGGGAGAGCCACTAAGAGTGAATGGGGGGAGGTTGTGGGGAGATGCACTGAATGTATGACTGTGTGTGTGTGACTATATGTGTGTGTGTGTGAATATGTGTGTGTGAATATATGTGTGTGTGCATGTGTGTGTGTGTGTGTGTATGTGTGTGTGTGACTGTGTGTGTGACTATGTGTGTGTGTGAATATGTGTGTGTGTGTGTGTGTGAATATATGTGTGTGTGTGTGTGTATGACTATGTGTGTGTGACTATGTGTGTGTGTGTATGAATATATATATGTGTGTGTGTATGTATATGTTAAATTTTAATGAAAAGAAAACAGAAGTGATAGTGTTTGGTCCCAATGGCCCCCGTGAACCTCCCCCTGTTGACTTGGGTCCCTTGGCACTGTATGTGAAGCCAACAGTTTTGAACTTGGGTTTTAAGATGGACAGTGATTTTAAATTAGATCGTCAAATAGGCGCGGTAGTTAAGTCCAGCTTCTTTCATTTAAGGCAGCTGGCAAAGGTGAAGCCCATTCTTGAACGACAGCATTTTGAAACAGTAATCCATGCCTTCATCACGTCTCGGCTGGATTACTGTAACGCACTTTATTTTGGAGTTAGCCAATCATCCTTTGCACGTCTCCAGTTGGTTCAGAATGCTGCTGCTCGCTTTTTAACTGGAACACGTAAGAGGGAGCACATAACGCCTATTCTAGACTCCCTCCACTGGCTGCCTGTGTACTTTAGAGTTCATTTTAAGATTCTTTTATTTGTTTTTAAATCGTTAAATGGTCTCGCCCCGCCTTACCTCTCTGAGCTGCTTCATCCCTACGCTCCTGCTCGGTGCCTCAGGTCAGCTGATCAGCTGCTCCTGGAGGTACCGAGGTCTAAGCAGAAGCTCGGAGGGGATAGAGCCTTCTCTGTTGCTGCTCCGACATTATGGAACTCTCTACCTTTGCACATTAGACAGGCCTCTTCACTGTCCATTTTCAAATCCAGTCTTAAAACCCTTTTCTATTCCTTGGCTTTTGACCCTGCATGAGACTTTGCTCCTGTTTTAGTGTTTCTATTGTTTTTTATTGTTTTTACTGTCTTTTAATGTTTTTTATTGTTTTGTTTTATATTTATGATTAGTAATGTACAGCACTTTGTTGCAACAATGGTTGTTTTTAAAGTGATCTATAAATAAAGTTCAGTTCAGTTCAGTGTGTGTATGGGTGTGCTTGTATGTATGTGTGCGTATGTGTGTGTCTCTATGTGTATCTCTATATGTGTGTGTGTAAATATGTGTGTGTGTAAATATGTGTGTGTGTAAATATGTGTGTGTGTGAATATGTATGTGTGTGTGTGTGTGTGTGTGTGTGTGTGTGAATATGTGTGTATGGATGTGTATGTGTGAATATGTGTGTGTGAATGTATGTGTGAATGTATGTATGCGTGTGTGAATATGTGTGTGTGTATGTGTGAATATGTGTGTATGGATGTGTGTGTATGTGTGTGTGTGTGTGTGTTTCTCTGTGTGAATGTGTGTGTGTGTGTGTGTGTGTGTGTGTGTGTGAATATGTGTGTGTGTACATAGAAACATAGAAAATGGGTGCAGGAGTAGGCCATTCGGCCCTTCGAGCCTGCGCCGCCATTCAATATGATCATGGCTGATCATCCAACTCAGTGTCCTGTACCTGCCTTCTCTCCATACCCCCTGATCCCTTTAGCCACAAGGGCCACATCTAACTCCCTCTTAAATATAGCCAATGAACTGGCCTCAACTACCTTCTGTGACAGAGAATTCCACAGATTCACCACTCTCTGTGTGAAAAATGATTTTCTCATCTCGGTCCTAAAAGACTTCCCCCTTATCCTTAAACTGTGACCTCTTGTTCTGGACTTCCCCAACTTCTGGAACAATCTTCCTGTATGTATGTGTGTATGTGACTGTGTGTGAATATGTGTGTGTGAATATGTGTGTGTGAATATGTGTGTGTGTGTGTGTGTGAATATGTGTGTGTGTGAATGAATGTGTGTGTGTGTGAATATGTGTATGCGTGTGTGAATATGTGTGTGACTGTGTGTGTGTGTGTGTGTGTGTGTGTCTGTGTGTGTGTGTGCAAATAGCACAAATAATATAGTCTTTCGTAGTTCAGAGCTTATTTGTTATGTTTAATTGCCTGATGGCTCAGGAAGAAGCTGTTCCTCAATGTAGATGTTACAGTTTTCAGTTTACAAAAGTCGGACGTGACTCCAGAAGTCGGGCATCAGTCAGTCCACAAGCCATGAGTCAGTCAGTCAGTCCAAAGGCCACGAGTTAATCCCAAGGCAGTGAGTGTGTCCAGAGGTCATGAGTAAGTCGCTCACCGCCACCCCTCCCTCCCCCACTGACATCCCCCACCTGAAGACGCTGCCCTCCGCCTGGCTATAGGATGCGCCCCCTCCTGCCCCCTACTGAAGCCGCCCACATCCCCCGCTGGAGGACATACCCCCCCTTCTCATCAGCTCACGAGAACCCCCGCCTGAAGCTGTGCCCCTCCATTGGCTGCACGACGTTTACCACCCCCCACCCCACCCTGACAGCTCCCGCCTCAAAATGTCTTGCACAAATTCTTCAGTGTTCATTAACAACTGAAATTGTCTTTAGGCAGCTTTTTCGACATCATTTCAGGAAAAGTTAGAGGTCAAGTTGACGTGGCTATTGCTGTAGCATCCTCTGGGATAGCAGCTACGTTAATGCCTGGTGGAAGACTTACACATTCTCCATTCAAGATACCCATCCAAGTGGCCGAGGATACATTATGCAACATCGAGCAGAACTCTAAGACGGCACATTTCATGAGGCAAGTGTAAGTCATTGTTTGGGATGAATGTCTCTTTTTATCAACAGGAAATAGTCATCAAGAGGCAGTGAGCAGCAGAACACAACAAGAGACACAAGAAGAAATAACTTAATAATTCTCATCTTTAACATTTAAATTGTTCTTATATTTTAAGAGTTATTCACATTTTAAACTTTAATAAATCCTTTTTGCACTTTTCATGCCTGCCTGTTCTTCATCACAATGTGAACCTAATAGGCTGGAATGGCTGCTCTGTGGTAGAGCCACTAAGAGTGAATGGGGGGAGGTTGTGGGGAGATGCACTGAATGTGTGGGTGGGAGGGGAATGGCAAGGAGCAGAGTGGGGGGGTGAAGGTAGGTGGGGTGACTGAGTGAACTGCTAGCGTACCAGGCGTGACTGACTGCACTGCCAGCCCACAAGCCGTGAGTAAGTGAATTGCCAGCCCACCAGCCGTAAGTGACTGAACTGCCAGCCCAATAATCCATTCAGTCCACCCACTCCCTCTTCTCTCTCACAGTCTGTCACCTGTTTGGGCAGGATTTCTGGCAGTTTAGCAGCTGCCAGCCTGCCAGGTCCGAGTGATTGTACTGCCAGGCCTCAGTGACTGAGCTGCCTGGCCTCAGTGACTGAGCTGCCAGCCCAAGAATCCATTCGGTCCACAATGTCTATAATAGCCCTCTGGAAACCAGTACCTTCGGCCCGCAACACCCATACTAGCGCAACAGAAAGCGCCCCCCCCCCCCTACCACTGGCCAGCACTATTGGAATTGGTGGAGAGGTGGAATATTGTGTTGGGTGACCAGCACTCCCGTGTGATGCTGGGACCCAACGGGTCCCACTGATTCTAGTATCTCGATGAAAGCCAGGCAACTCCCGCCTAGTGTGTCGACTGATGCCCGCTACCGGGAGCCGTGTGCCCTCCTGGAGGCAGCGACCCTGGCGGAAAAAGTACGTTGCCAGCCCGTGCCATCCAGGAGGAGACTCGGAGTACATATACCTCCGCAGGGTCCTGAGACGGAGAGCCGCCACCTGGGTACGGACGCAAACCAGTGCCTGACCGCCCTCCTCCAACGGGAGACTCGGAACCCCAGCAGAGACCCAATGATTCCTCTCATCCCCAGAAGAAGTTCACCAACCTCCTCTGGATCATGATGACAAATAAAGAGGGTGGGACCGGAGTGGCCAGCGGGTACCACAACATAGAGGCCACCAGCTGGTTTATGACCAATGCTCTCCCCCAGTAAGAGAGCACACCAAGGAGGCCTGACCAATGCCCCAGCCGGGCGACGACTCTCGCCTCTAGATCCTGCCAGTTCGCTGGCCAAGCCCCCTCAGTGGGACTCAGGTAGACCCCCAGGTAGAGGAGGTGCGTGCTGCTCCACACATATGTTGTCACTCTCTTCTCTATTTGTTTCAAGGACTTTATTCAGCAAAATGCATAATACAGCATATCAAAAGTACAATCAAAGGTTACAATACATCAAGCAATCATTATAATATAGAAACATAGAAACATAGAAAATAGGTGCAGGAGGAGGCTATTCGGCCCTTCGAGCCAGCACCGCCATTCATTGTGATCATGGCTGATCGTCCCCAATCAATAACCCGTGCCTGCCTTCTCCCCATATCCCTTGACTCCACTAGCCCCTAGAGCTCTATCTAACTCTCTCTTAAATCCATCCAGTGACTTGGCCTCCACTGCCCTCTGTGGCAGGGAATTCCATAAATTCACAACTCTCTGGGTGAAGATGTTTTTTCTCACCTCAGTCTTAAATGTCTTCCCCTTTATTCTAAGACTGTGGCCCCTGGTTCTAGACTCGCCCAACATTGGAAACATTTTTCCTGCATCTAGCTTGTCCAGTCCTTTAATAATTTTATATGTTTCTATAAGAACCCCCCCTCATCCTTCTAAACTCCAGTGAGTACAAGCCTAATCTTTTCAATCTTTCCTCATATGACAGTCCCGCAATCCCAGGGATCAATCTCGTGAACCTACGCTGCACTGCCTCAATCACAAGGATGCCCTTCATATGCAACATATGAGAGTTGGCACGAAGGGCCGAATAGGATGGTACAGTCATTATTTACAATGCTCTCGACCCCACGCGGTGACCAGCGTTCACAGACAGCCTCCAGATTCCCCGTGGACACCGCGTGTGTGTTCCCTCTCCAGGGACACGGGGGCATGGACATAGGCCCGGAAGAGGGGCAGGCAGCCGACTCTGGTATGACCATCAACTGCCCGCTGCCTGGACCCGCGAATGGCCATCTTGGACAGGCCCAGGAGCAACCCGACATCGAGGTCCCACCCGCCCGATTGGCTCTCCTCACTCCCTGCCTTGTGTCCAAAAACCAGAATCGTAGGACTAAAATGCAACCAAAATTTGAGGAGCAGCCCCTTCAGATATCAGCCTACCCCTTATTCTTAAACTGTGTGACCCCTGGTTCTGGACTCCCCCAACATCAGAAACATTTTTCCTGCATCTAGCCTGTCCAACCCCTTAATAATTGTATATGTTTCTATAAGATATTTCCCATCCTAAATTCCAGAGTATACAAGCCTAACAGCTCCATTCTATCAACATATGACAGTCCCGCCATCCCGGGAATTAACCTTATAAACCTACGCTGCACTCCCTCTATAGTAAGAATGTCCTTCCTCAAATTAGGAGACCAAAACTCGACATAATACTCCAGGTGTGGTCTCACTGTGGCCCTGTACAACTGCAGAAGGAACTCTTTGCTCCTATACTCAACTCCTCTTGTTATGAAGGTGAACATGCCATATGCTTTCTTCACTGCCTGCTGTACCTACATGCTTACTTTCAGTGACTGATGAACAAGGACCCCTCAGATCCCGCTGTACTTCCCCTTTTCCCAACTTGACACCATTTAGATAATAATCTGCCTTCCTGTTTTAGCCACCAAAGTGGATAACCTCACATTTATCCACATTAAACTTCATCTGCCATGCATCTGCCCACTCCCCCAACCTGTCCAAGTCACCCTGCATCCTCCTCACAGTTCAGACTGCTACCCAGCTTTGTGTCATCTGCAAATTTGCTAATGTTACTTTGAATCCCTTCATCTAAATCATTGATGTATATTGTAAGTAGCTGCGGTCCCAGCACCGAGCCTTGCGGTACCCCACTAGGGGGGGGGGGGGTGGGGTCGTGGACACTGACATACCTGTCCCATTCCCCCTCCCACTCCCGTTCACCACACGATAACCAAGGAAGCGGCCTCTGCGCCAATGCCCAGAGAGGCTGCGGTTCCTCCTCCCGTCTCAGTAACTCCCAGGAGAAGCTGTTGCCTGGAATTATACAGCGTGGATGCAGGCCCTTCGGCCCCAACTCGCCTGCCCACCCCGACCAACGCGTCCCATCTACACTAGACCCACACCGACCAACATGCCCCATCTACACTAGTCCCACCCCGACCAACATGCCCCATCTACACTAGTCCCACCCAGACCAACGCGCCCCATCTACACTAGTCCCACCCCGACCAACATGCCCCATCTACACTAGTCCCACCCCGACCAACATGCCCCATCTACACTAGTCCCACCCCGACCAACATGCCCCATCTACACTAGTCCCACCCCGACGAACATGCCCCATCTGCACTAGTCCCATCCCGACCAACATGCCCGATCTACACTAGTCCCACCCCGACCAACATGCCCCATCTACACTAGTCCCACCCCGACCAACATGCCCCATCTACACTAGTCCCACCCGGACCAACATGCCCCATCTACACTAGTCCCACCCCGCCCAACATGCCCCATCTACACTAGTCCCACCCCGACCAACATGCCCCATCTACACTAGTCCCACCCCGCCCAACATGCCCCATCTGCACTAGACCCACCCCGACCAACATGCCCCATCTACACTAGTCCCACCCCGACCAACACGCCCCATCTACACTAGCCCCACCTGCCCTCACCGACCAACATGCCCCATCTACACTAGTCCCACCTGCCCACACCGACCAACATGCCCCATCTACACTAGTCCCACCCCGCCCAACATGCCCCATCTACACTAGTCCCACCCCGCCCAACATGCCCCATCTACACTAGTCCCACCCCGACCAACATGCCCCATCTACACTAGTCCCACCCCGCCCAACATGCCCCATCTGCACTAGACCCACCCCGACCAACATGCCCCATCTACACTAGTCCCACCCCGACCAACACGCCCCATCTACACTAGCCCCACCTGCCCTCACCGACCAACACGCCCCATCTACACTAGTCCCACCTGCCCACACCGACCAACATGCCCCATCTACACTAGTCCCACCCCGCCCAACATGCCCCATCTACACTAGTCCCACCCCGACCAACATGCCCCATCTATACTAGTCCCACCCCGACCAAAATGCCCCATCTACACTAGTCCCACCCCGACCAACACGCCCCAACTACACTAGTCCCACCCCGACCAACACGCCCAATCTACACCAGTACGAATCAACAATCTATCAATCTCTGCCTTAAAATATCCACTGACTTGTGGCCTCCACAGCCATCTGTGGCAATGAATCCCACAGATTCATCACCCTCTGAGTAAATAAATTCCTCCTCACCTCCTTCCGAAATGAACGTCATTTAATTCTGAGGCCGTGGCCTCTGGTCCTAGACTCTCCCACTAGTGGAAAACATCCTCTCCACATCCACTCTATCCAGGCCTTTCACTATTCTGTACGTTTCAATGGGCCCCCCCCCCCCCTCATTCTTCTAAACTCCAGCAAGTACAGGCCCAGTGCCGACAAACGCTCATCTTAGGTTAACCCACTCATTCCTGGGATCAATCTTGTAAACCTCCTCTGGACCCTCTCCAGAGGCAGCACATCCTTCCTCAGATACGGGGCCCGCAACTGCTCATGGGAGAGGGGTGAAGAGGGAGTGGCCGAGGTGAGACTGGTGCTTGATGATGCTGCTGGCCTTGCCGAGGCAGCGTGAGGTGTAGATGGAATCAATGGAATGGAGATTGGTTTGTGTGTGATGGTCTGGGCTGCGTCCACAATTCGATGCCTTAAATGGGGGGCCACCTTCGACTCCACAGTCAAAAAGGCCCAACAGAGGATGTACCTCCTGCGGCAGCTGAGGAAGCACAACCTGCCACAGGCAATGATGGTCCAATTCTAGTCGACCATCATAGAGTCTGTCCTCACCTTCTCCATCATGGTCTGGTTTGGCTCAGCCACCAAGCACGACACCTGGAGGCTGCAGCGAATCGTCCGATCAGCAGAGAAGGTTATTGACTGCAACCTTCCCTCCAGTGACGAACTGTACACTACAAGGGCCAGGAAGCGAGCGGGTAAAATCATCTCTGACCCCTCTCACCCTGGCCACAAACTCTTTGAATCACTTCCCTCTGGAAGGCGACTCCAGACTGTCAAAGCTGCCACAGCCAGACATAAAAACAGCTTTTTTTCCACGAGTAGTAGCTCTACTCAATAACCAAAAATCTGTAGCTCCTTTTACTCTGGTACTTTATTTAATTCACATGTTTAATCGATAATGTTTTTTATTATTAATGTTTAATGTTTTATTTGTTATTCTTAATTGTCACTGTATGTCATGTTGTTACTTGCAGGTGGAGCACCAAGGCCAATTCCTTGAATGTGAATACTTGGACAATAAACTCATTCATTCATTCATTCATTCAGACGGGTTCAAGGTGATCTGCTCCACCTACCTGATCAGGTACAGGTGGGTTCCCAGGTGGTGCTGGAATGCCAGGTGACGCCGGTGTTGGACGTGAAGATCAAGGAGTTACGTTGACTAAGGAGGGAGCGTTGGTTCACCTCTACCGCTACGGGCAGGATGAGAATGACCAGCAGGACGCCAGCTTCCAGGGCCAGACCCACCTGTTCAGCCAAAGCTTTGCCTTGGGCAACGTGTCGCTGTTGCTGCAGAATGTCCACCTGTTGGACCGAGGCTTCTTCAAATGCTTCGTGGAGTTCGAGTCCGACATCAATCACGATTCCAACGTTGAACTGGGGCGTACTGAGTGAGTTGTCGCTAAGTTACACCCTAGATGTGCCCATTTGGTTGGCATGCTTTGTGTCGAAGGATTCATGTTTGTCTTTGCTTCAATGTCTTTCCTTAGATCAGGGGTGGGCAACCTTGTTCTGCATCGGGGCCGGTTACACATGTCTGTGACCGGATGGCGGGCCACATCTATCACGTGGACGGGATGTCGGGACTGTCATATGCTGAGAGAATGGAGCTGCTGGGCTTGTACACTCTGGGGTTTAGAAGGATGAGAGGCCATCTCATTGAAACATATAAGATTGTTATGGGTTTGGACACGCAAGAGGCAGGAAACCTGTTCCCGATGTTGGGGAGTCCAGAGCCAGGGGCCACAGTTTAAGAATAAGGGGTAGGCCATTTAGAACGGAGATGAAGAAAACACTTTTTCTCACAGAGAGTGTTGAGTCTGTGGAATTCTCTGCTTCAGAGGGCGGTGGCGGCAGGTTCTCTGGATGCTTTCAAGAGAGAGTTAGATAGGGCTCATAAAAAATAACGGAGTCAAGGGGATATGGGGAGAAGGCAGGAACGGGGTACTGATTGGGGATGATCAGACATGATCACATTGATGGCGGTGCTGGCACGATGGGCCAAATGGCCTACTCCTGCACCTATTGTCTATTGTCTATTGTCTACACATGGATCCCGCCCGGATGGCAGGCATCACATCACGTGTTGACAGAAGGTGCACGGCCGTGCCGGTGGCTTTGAGCAGGTATACGGTACAGCCAGCGCTCGGCGGCGCTCAGCGCTCAGCGGGCCGGATGATGACGGGTTAGGGGCCGCATTCGGCCCGGGGGCCGTAGGTTGCCGACCCCCTGCCTTAGATGTTAGTGCAGAGTTTCTCAATCTTAGGGGTCGGCCATTTAGGACTGAGATGTGGAAAAAACTTATTCACCCAGAGAGTTGTGAGTCTGTGGAATTCTCTGACACAGAGGGCAGTGGAGCCAATTCACTGGATGTTTTCAAGAGAGAGTTAGATTTAGCTCTTGGGGCTAACGGAATCAAGGGATATGGGGGAGAAAGCAGGAATGGGGTTACTGATTGGGGATGATCAGCCATGATCACATTGAATTGTGGTGCTGGCTCGTAGGGCCGAATGGCCTACTCCTGCACCTGTTGTCTACTGTCACCCATGGATGCTGTTTTTTCTCTCCAACTGGCCAATGGGAGGTTGGTACCCCACTCCCAGCCTGACCCGGGGCACCCATTGGAATAACCCTCCCCTTCCCCCGCATGACCCAAGCCCACCCATGGGTGCTGTCTCCACAGGTCTGGGCGAGCTCCCCTCCGTCAACCTGCTGGAGTACACGGAGGGCGGGGTGCAGCTGGTGTGTGACTCCCAGCGCTGGTACCCCCAGCCCCACGGTGGTGTGGAGGCTGCGCCAGGGGCGGGGAGGTGTCCCGGCAGCCCGTAACCACGAGCGAGCAGAACGCCAAGAGTTCCTTCAGCGTGAAGAGCATCGTGGAGGTGACGGCCCACAGTGGCAGCGATTACCAGTGTCTGATAACCGGAGCGGACACCAAGTAGACTGTCTCCACCGACTTCCACGTACCAGGTCAGAGCTCACCGTCGGACATGGGGATGGATCAATGTGAAGTTGTCCACTTTGGTGGCAAAAACAGGAAGGCAGATTATTGATGATTTGGATGAAGGGATTCAAAGTAACATAAGCAAATTTGCAGATGACACAAAGCTGGGTGGCAGAGTGAACTGTGAGGAGGATGCTATGAGAATGCAGGGTGACTTGGACAGGTTGGGGGAGTGGGCAGATGCATGGCAGATGCAGTTTAATGTGGATAAATGTGAGGTTATCCTCTTTGGTAGCAAAAACAGGAAGGCAGATTACTCTCTAAATGGTGTCAAGCTGGGAAAAGGGGAAGTACAACGGGATCTGGGGGTCCTTGTTCATCACTCACTGAAAGTAAGCATGCAGGTACAGCAGGCAGTGAAGAAAGCGAATGGCATGTTGGCCTTCATAACAAGAGGAGTTGAGTATAGGAGCAAAGAGGTCCTTCTGCAGTTGTACAGGGCCCTAGTGAGACCACACCTGGAGTATTGTATGCAGTTTTGGTCTCCAAATTTGAGGAAGGACATTCTTGCTATTGAGGGAGTGCAGCGTAGGTTCAGCAGGTTAATTCCCGGGATGGCGGACTGTCATATGTTGATAGAATGGAGCAGCTGGGCTTGTATACTCTCGAGTTTAGAAGGATCAGAGGGGGTCTTATTGAAACATATAAGATTATTAAGGGTTTAAGAAGGAACTGCAGATGCTGGAAAATCGAAGGTAGACAAAAGTGCTGGAGAAACTCAGCGGGTGCAGCAGCATCTATGGAGCGAAGGAAATAGGCAAACGTTTTTGGGCCGAAACCCTTCTTCAGTTTGGACACACTCGGGACTGGAAACATGTTCCCAATGTTGGGGGAGTCCAGAACCAGGGGCCACAGTTTAAGAATAAGGGTTAAGCCATTTAGAACGGAGGCGAGGAAACATTTTTTCTCACAGAGAATTGTGAGTCTGTGGAATTCTCTGCCTCAGAGGGCGGTGGAGGCCAATTCTCTGGATGATTTTTTATTTTTTTTTTAATATATTTTTATTTTATTAGAAGTAAGTACAATCGTATGGCACCAAAGTGCCTTTCTATATATTTTCATAATACATTTTATGTACAGCTTCTTATTTTTTTATTGTTATAAAGAAGAAGAAGAATAAGAAGAAATTAGATAATAGAGGATAGAAAAACGTGAGATATATAGTGTGTGAAAAAGAAAAGTTGAAGAAAAGAAAGTAGGAAAAAGAGAGTAAAAAATAAAAAAAAGGAGTAAGGAGATCATTATTTAAAATCTTGACCATCCATCGCCCAGTCACGAGACAGTTAGCTTCTACAATTATGTTGCACCATATGCTTCCAAAAAGACGACAAATGGAGACAAACTCGTTATGAATTTGTCTGATTTATCTATTGGGAGGAATTCGCATTTCCTCAAGATGTGCGGTGTCCAACATGCTTGCGATCAACATTTTAAGCGTTGGTATTGGTGTATTTTTCCAAAATTTAAGTATTAATTTTTTTGCTATTATTGAACCATAATTTAAAAATAAATTTTTGAGATGAGTTCAATTTATTCCCCATTCTTCCATTACTCCAAATATAATCATTTCAGTATTAGGTTCCATTCTTATCTTAAATAATTTTGTAAATATTTCAAAATTATCACTCCAAAATCTGTAAAGTTTTATGCAGGAAACAAAAGAGTGTGTTATAGTTGCGTTTTGGGATAAACATTTATCGCAAATGGGGGGATATATTTGGATAAAATTTATTCAGTCTTGTTTTTGAATAATATAATCTATGTAGAATTTTAAATTGAATTAGATTATGTCTTGCATTAATCGAACATTTGTGAATGTATATCAAGTACTTTCCCATGTAACCTTCGCAATTTTTATCATTAATTCCCGTTCCCACTCTTCTCTAAGTACCTCTGTCGATGGTAGGTCTATATTTAAAATACTATTATATAAATATGATATTAATTTTTGTGAGAGGTTTAATATTCATTGCTTCTTCCAATAAGCCGAGTTATTTTTTGATATCCTTGTATGTATTTCTTCATGAAATCGCAAATCTGAAGATATTTTAAAATATTGGTTGTTTTTCAATTTAAATTTTAATTGTAATTGTTGGAATGATAATATATTTCCCATTTCATACATATCCCCGATCCTTTTAATTCCTAGACTTTCCCATTGATTATATGTTTTATCAATAAGAGATGGTTTAAATAAAGGATTATTCGCTATTGGCATTAACATTGATAAGTTTCTTAATTATAAGGATAATTTTATTTGTTTCCAAATTCTTATTGTATCATGTATAATTGGGTTCTTCTTATATATTGTGTTGTTCTTTTTTTTTCGGGGAGAAGAGGATCGTTCCTATATTACAAGGAAAACAATCCTCTTTCTCCATTTTTATCCATTCTGTCTGTTGTGTAGAACTGTCCAACCAATAAATTATATGTTTAATATGCACTGCCCAGTAATAATACAAAATATTCGGGAGTGAAAGTCCCCCGACATCTTTTGGTTTACATAAGTGTTTTTTTTTAATTCTATGTGATCTATAATCCCAAATAAAATTAGTAATATTAGAGTCTAATTTTTTTTTAAAGTATTTTGGTGTATATATACT
Source organism: Malacoraja senta (assembly GCA_038087875.1). NCBI lineage: Eukaryota > Metazoa > Chordata > Chondrichthyes > Rajiformes > Rajidae > Malacoraja > Malacoraja senta. Next base: position 102,316 of record JAXLNO010002917.1, on the reverse strand, counting down.
GGTATAGACTGAAATAGGTATAATAATTGTGGTAGAAAGATCATTTTTATGGCATTTATTCTATCTATTAATGATAAAGGAAGTTTTTTTCCAAAATTTAATCTGCATATTAAGTTTATTTAATA
>JAXLNO010002917.1:0-101991 GCA_038087875.1 Malacoraja senta | reverse complement strand
CCCCCCTCTCCACCCCCTCTCTCTGCACTTCCTCACCCCTGCCTTCAACCCCACCTCTCGCTTCCCATTACTCCCCCTTCTCTCTTCCGCTCTCCTCCCCCACCCCTCGCCCCACCCTCCCCGCCTCTCTCTCTCTCTGTCTGCTCATCCCTGCTTCCACCCCCCCTCCACTCTGTCTTCCCCTCCCCATCGGCCCGGCCCATCTCCGCCCCTCCCCCCCCTCTACCTCCCCCTCCCCTCCCGATCACTTACACACCCCACGGGCTGGACTCTGACGCTGGTGAGCCCTGCACCCAGTCTCTGTGCACGATGTCTATGGACATTGAGCTTACTGGGGATGGTGGGACATTGGGTTGGGTACTAGACAATGGACAACAGGTGCAGGAGTAGGCCATTCGACCCTTCGAGCCAGCACCGCCATTCAATGTGATCATGGCTGATCATCCACAATCAGTACCCCGTTCCTGCCTTCTCCCCATAACCCCTGACTCCGCTATCTTTAATAGCTCAATTTAACTCTCTCTTGAAAGCATCCAGCGAAACAGCATCCACCGCCCTCTAAGGCAGAGAATTCCACAGATTCACAACTCTCTGGGTGAAAAAGTATTTCTTCATCTCCGTTCTAAATGGCTTACTCCTTATTCTTAAACTGTGCCTTCTGGTTCTGGACTCCTCCAACATCGGGAACACGTTTCCTGCCTCTATCATGTCCAATGTCTTAGTAATCTTATATGTTTCAATAAGATCTCCTCTCATTGTTCTAAATTCCAGAGTGTACAAGCTCAGTCCCACCATCCTAGGAATTAACCTGGTGAACCTACGCTGGACTCCCTCAAGAATGTCCTTCCTCAAATTTGGAGAACAAAACTGCACACAATACTCCACGTGTGATCTCACTAGGGACCTGTACAACTGCAGAAGGACCGCTTTGTTCCTACACTCAACTCCTCTCATTATGAACTTCCCTTTCTTCACTGCGTGCTGTACCTGCATGCTTACATTCAGTGACTAATGCATAAGGACCCCCCAGATACCGTTGTACTTCCCCTTTTCCCAACTTGACACCATTTAGATAATAATCTGCCTTCCTGTTTTTGCAACCAAAGTGGATACAAGCACAGTCTACGCATTCTTTCAACATATGACAGTCCCGCCATCCCGGGAATTAACCTGGTCAATCTACGCTGCACTCCCTCTTGTCCTTCCTCAAATTTGGAGAGCTAAACTGCACACAATGCGCCAGCTACTGCATGCGTCAAGGTACTGAATTTTATAAAAAATTTCATGAGATAACGACTCATTATATATTTAATTTATATACACACGCTTTTAAAGAAAATAAACTACCTGAAACATTAGCAGAACCAACTATTACGCATATTCCAAAAAAAGATAAAGATTAAAAAAAGATAAAGATTTAGATGGATCCGGCTCATATAGAGCTATATCACTTTAAAATACAGACCAGAAAATTTTAGCAAAGACTTTAGCAAGAAGATTAAGCAAATATATTAGTAAATTGATAAACCCTGAGCAAACGGGGTTTATACCCAAAGGATACTCATTTTATAATTTGCGACGCCTGTTTAATATAATGTACTCACATAAAGTGGAGGAAGAAGATATATCAATTATTTCTTTGGACGCAGAGAAAGCATTTGATCAGGTAGTTATACAAAGTACTGCAAAAATTTAATATGGTAGAGAATTTTATTACATGGGTAAAATCATTATATGATAAACCGATGGCAAGAATATTAACTAATAATATGTGGCAATAGGCAGGGATGTGCGTTATCATCCCTGCTATTTGCCCTTATGATAGAACCTTTGGCTGAAAGTATAAGAATTCATCCAAATATTCAGGGCTATAATACTAGGGACTCAAATAATAAAATTACATTATATGCAGACGATATACTTTTATATATTACAAAGTCACAAACAAGCATACCGAATTTATTAAATTTAATAGAGGAATTCGGGTCCTTTTCTGGATATAGAATAAACTGGAATAAAAGTGAAATCATGACGTTAAAACCTCAAGAATCTACACACTTACTGAAGTTCCCCTTTAAAATTGCAACAGAAAAATTTAAATATTTGGGTATTCAGATTACTAGAAAATATAAAGCATTATTCAACGCTAATTTTATACCTTTATTAAATAAACTTAATATGCAGATTAAATTTTGGAAAAAAACTTCCTTTATCATTAATAGATAGAATAAATGCCATAAAAATGATCTTTCTACCACAATTATTATACCTATTTCAGTCTATACCAGTATATATACACCAAAATACTTTAAAAAAAAATTAGACTCTAATATTACTAATTTTATTTTGGATTATAGATCACATAGAATTAAAAAAAAACACTTATGTAAACCAAAAGATGTCGGGGGACTTTCACTCCCGAATATTTAGTATTATTACTGGGCAGTGCATATTAAACATATAATTTATTGGTTGGACAGTTCTACACAACAGACAGAATGGATAAAAATGGAGAAAGAGGATTGTTTTCCTTGTAATATAGGAACGATCCTCTTCTCCCCCGAAAAAAAAGAACAACACAATATATAAGAAGAACCCAATTATACATGATACAATAAGAATTTGGAAACAAATAAAATTATCCTTATAATTAAGAAACTTATCAATGTTAATGCCAATAGCGAATAATCCTTTATTTAAACCATCTCTTATTGATAAAACATATAATCAATGGGAAAGTCTAGGAATTAAAAGGATCGGGGATATGTATGAAATGGGAAATATATTATCATTCCAACAATTACAATTAAATTTAAATTGAAAAACAACCAATATTTTAAATATCTTCAGATTTGCGATTTCATGAAGAAATACATACAAGGATATCAAAAAATAACTCGGCTTATTGGAAGAAGCAATGAATATTAAACCTCTCACAAAAATTAATATCATATTTATATAATAGTATTTTAAATATAGACCTACCATCGACAGAGGTACTTAGAGAAGAGTGGGAACGGGAATTAATGATAAAAATTGCGAAGGTTACATGGGAAAAGTACTTGATATACATTCACAAATGTTCGATTAATGCAAGACATAATCTAATTCAATTTAAAATTCTACATAGATTATATTATTCAAAAACAAGACTGAATAAATTTTATCCAAATATATCCCCCATTTGCGATAAATGTTTATCCCAAAACGCAACTATAACACACTCTTTTGTTTCCTGCATAAAACTTTACAGATTTTGGAGTGATAATTTTGAAATATTTACAAAATTATTTAAGATAAGAATGGAACCTAATACTGAAATGATTATATTTGGAGTAATGGAAGATGGGAATAAATTGAACTCATCTCAAAATTTATTTTTAAATTATGGTTCAATAATAGCAAAAAAATTAATACTTAAATTTTGGAAAAATACACCAATACCAACGCTTAAAATGTTGATCGCAAGCATGTTGGACACCGCACATCTTGAGGAAATGCGATTCCTCCCAATAGATAAATCAGACAAATTCATAACGAGTTTGTCTCCATTTGTCGTCTTTTTGGAAGCATATGGTGCAACATAATTGTAGAAGCTAACTGTCTCGTGACTGGGCGATGGATGGTCAAGATTTTAAATAATGATCTCCTTACTCCTTTTTTTTATTTTTTACTCTCTTTTTCCTACTTTCTTTTCTTCAACTTTTCTTTTTCACACACTATATATCTCACGTTTTTCTATCCTCTATTATCTAATTTCTTCTTATTCTTCTTCTTCTTTATAACAATAAAAAAATAAGAAGCTGTACATAAAATGTATTATGAAAATATATAGAAAGGCACTTTGGTGCCATACGATTGTACTTACTTCTAATAAAATAAAAATATATTAAAAAAAAATAAAAAATCATCCAGAGAATTGGCCTCCACCGCCCTCTGAGGCAGAGAATTCCACAGACTCACAATTCTCCGTGAGAAAAAATGTTTCCTCGCCTCCGTTCTAAATGGCTTAACCGTTATTCTTAAACTGTGGCCCCTGGTTCTGGACTCCCCCAACATTTGGAACATGTTTCCTGTCTCGAGTGTGTCCAAACTGAAGAAGGGTTTCGGCCCAAAACGTTGCCTATTTCCTTCGCTCCATAGATGCTGCTGCACCCGCTGAGTTTCTCCAGCACTTTGTCTACCTTCGATTTTCCAGCATCTGCAGTTCCTTCTTAAACCCTTAATAATCTTATATGTTCAATAAGACCCCCTCTGATCCTTCTAAACTCGAGAGTATACAACCCAGCTGCCCCATTCTATCAACATATGACAGTCCCGCCATCCCGAGAATTAACCTGGTGAACCTACGCTGCACTCCCTCATTAGCAAGAATGTCCTTCCTCAAATTTGGAGACCAAAACTGCATACAATACTCCAGGTGTGGGTCTCACTAGGGCCCTGTACAACTGCAGAAGGACCTCTTTGCTCCTATACTCAACTCCTCTTGTTATGAAGGCCAACATGCCATTCGCTTTCTTCACTGCCTGCTGAACCTGCATGCTTACTTTCAGTGAGTGATGAACAAGGACCCCCAGATCCCGTTGTACTTCCCCTTTCCCCAACTTGACACCATTTAGATAGTAATCTGCCTTCCTGTTTTTGCTACCAGTGGATAACCTCACATTTATCCACATTAAACTGCATCTGCCATGCATCTGCCCACTCCCCCAACCTGTCCAAGTCATCCTGCATTCTCATAGCATCCTCCTCACAGTTCACTCTGCCACCCAGCTTTGTGTCATCTGGCAAATTTGCTTATGTTACTTTGAATCCCTTCATCCAAATCATCAATAATCTGCCTTCCTGTTTTTGCCACCAAAGTGGACAACCTCACATTGATCCATCCCCATGTCCGACGGTGAGCTCTGACCTGGTACGTGGAAGTCGGTGGAGACAGTCTGCTTGGCGTCTGCTCCGGTTATCGGACACTGGTAATCGCTGCCACTGTGGGCCGTCACCTCCACGATGCTCTTCACGCTGAAGAAACCTCTTGGCGTTCTGCTCGCTCGTGGTTACGGGCTGCCGGGACACCTCCCCGCCCTGGCGCAGCCTCCACACCACCGTGGGCTGGGGGTACCAGCGCTGAGAATCACACACCAGCCGCACCCCGCCCTCCGTGTACTCCAGCAGGTTGACCGGAGGGGAGCTCGCCCAGACCTGTGGAGACAGCAACCATGGGTGGCCTGGGTCAGGCAGTGGGGGGAGGGGAATTCCAACGGGTGCCCTGGGTCACGCTGGGAGTGGGGTACCAACCTCCCATTGGCCAGTTGGAGAGAAAAAAACAGCATCCATGGGTGACAGTAGACAACAGGTGAAGGAGTAGGCCATTCGGCCCTACGAGCCAGCACCACAATTCAATGTGATCATGGCTGATCATCCCCAATCAGTACCCCATTCCTGCTTTCTTCCCCATATCCCTTGATTCCGTTAGCCCGAAGAGCTAAATCTAACTCTCTCTTGAAAACATCCCAGTGAATTGGCCTCACTGCCCTCTGTGGCAGAGAATTCCACAGACTCACAACTCTCTGGGTGAATAAGTTTTTTCCACATCTCAGTCCTAAATGGCCCACCCCTAAGATTGAGAAACTCTGCACTAACATCTAAGGCAGGGGGTCGGCAACCTACGGCCCCCGGGCCGAATGTGGCCCATAACGCGAAATCATCCGGCCCGCAGGCGGATTCTTTTTCCCGTAATCATCCGGCCCGCTGAGCGCTGAGTGCCGTCGAGCGCTGGTTGTACCGTATCCTGCGCAAAGCCACCGGCACGGCCGTGCACCTTCTGTCAACACGTGATGTGATGCCTGCCATCCGGGGCGGGATCCATGTGTAGACAATAGACAATAGGTGCAGGTGTAGGCCATTTGGCCCTTCGTGCCAGCACCGCCATTCAATGTGATCATGGCTGATCATCCCCAATCAGTACCCCGTTCCTGCCTTCTCCCCATATCCCCTTGACTCCGTTATTTTTAAGAGCCCTATCTAGCTCTCTCTTGAAAGCATCCAGAGAACCGGCCTCCACCGCCCTCTGAGGCAGAGAATTCCACAGACTCACACTCTCTGTGAGAAAAAGTGTTTCCTCGTCTCCGTTCTAAATGGCCTACCCCTTATTCTTAAACTGTGGCCCCTGGCTCTGGACTCCCCCAACATCGGGAACAGGTTTCTTGCCTCTTGCGTGTCCAAACCCATAACAATCTTATATGTTTCAATGAGATGCCCTCTCATCCTTCTAAACCCCAGAGTGTACAAGCCCAGCCGCTCCATTCTCTCAGCATATGACAGTCCCGACATCCGGTCCACGTGATAGATGTGGCCCGCCATCCGGTCACAGACATGTGTAACTGGCCCCGATGCAGAACAAAGGTTGCCCACCCCTGATCTAAGGAAAGACATTGAAGCAAAGACAAACATGAATCCTTCGACACAAAGCATGCCAACCAAATGGGCACATCTAGCGTGTAACGTAGCGACAACTCACTCAGTACGCCCAGTTCAACGTTGGAATCGTGGTTGATGTCGGACTCGAACTCCACGAAGCAGTTGAAGAAGCCTCGGTCCAACAGGTGGACATTCTGCAGCAACAGCGATACGTTGCCCAGGGCAAAGCTTTGGCTGAACAGGTGGGTCCTGCCCTGGAAGCTGGCGTCCTGCTGGTCATTCTCATCCTGCCCGTAGCGGTAGAGGTGAACCAACGCTCCCTCCTTAGTCCAACGGATCTCCTTGATCTTCACGTCCAACACCGGCGTCACCTGGCATTCCAGCACCACCTGGGAACCCACCTGTACCTGGATCAGGTAGGTGGAGCAGATCACCTTGAACCCGTCTGAATGAATGAATGAATGAATACGTTTATTGTCCAAGTATGTTCACATACAAGGAATTGGCTTGGTGCTCCATCCGCAAGTAACAACATGACATTAAGAATGACACATAAAACATTAAACATTAATAATAAAACATTATTGATTAAACATGTGAATTAAATAAAGTACCAGAGTAAAAGGAGCTACAGATTTTTGGTTATTGAGTAGAGCTACTACTCGTGGAAAAAAAGCTGTTTGTATGTCTGGCTGTGGCAGCTTTGACAGTCTGGAGTCGCCTTCCAGAGGGAAGTGATTCAAAGAGTTTGTGTCCAGGGTTAGAGGGGGTCAGAGATGATTTTACCCGCTCGCTTCCTGGCCCTTGTTAGTGTACAGTTAGTCAATGGAGGGAAGGTTGCAGCCAATAACCTTCTCTGCTGATCGAATGATTCGCTGCAGCCTCCAGGTGTCGTGCTTGGTGGCTGAGCCAAACCAGACCATGATGGAGAAGGCGAGGACAGACTCTACGATGGCCATATAGAATTGGACCATCATTGCCTGTGGCAGATTGTGCTTCCTCACCTGCCACAGGAGGTATATCCTCTGTTGAGCCTTTTTGACTGTGGAGTCGAAGGTGGCCCCCCCATTTAAGGCATCGAATTGTGGACGCAGCCCAGACCATCACACACAAACCAACCTCCCTTCCATTGACTCCATCTACACCTCACGCTGCCTCGGCAAGGGGCAGCAGCATCAAGCAAGCACCAGTCTCACCTCGGCCACTCCCTCTTCACCCCTCTCCCATGAGCAGTTGCGGGCCCCGTATCTGAGGAAGGATGTGCTGGCTCTGGAGAGGGTCCAGAGGAGGTTTACAAGATTGATCCCAGGAATGAGTAGGTTACCTAAGATGAGCGTTTGTCGGCACTGGGCCTGTACTCGCTGGAGTTTAGAAGAATGAGGGGGGACCTCATTGAAACGTACAGAATAGTGAAAGGCCTGGATAGAGTGGATGTGGAGAGGATGTTACCACTAGTGGGAGAGTCTAGGACCAGAGGCCACGGCCTCAGAATTAAAGGACGTTCATTTCGGAAGGAGGTGAGGAGGAATTTATTTACTCAGAGGGTGATGAATCTGTGGGATTTATTGCCACAGACGGCTGTGGATGCCACAAGTCAGTGGATATTTTAAGGCAGACATTGATAGATTGTTAATTCGTACGGGTGTCAGGGGTTATGGGGAGAAGACTTTTGTCACCTGTACTAATCAAGAACCTGTTGATTTCCGCTTTGAAAATAGACAACAGACAATAGGTGCAGGAGTAGGCCATTCGGCCCTTTGAGACAGCACCGCCATTCAATGTGATCATGGCTGATCATCCACAATCAGTACCCCGTTCCTGCCTTCTCCCCATATCCCCTGACTCCGCTATCTTTAAGAGCCCTATCTAGCTCTCTCGTGAAAGTATCCAGAGAACCAGCCTCCACCGCCCTCTGAGGCAGAGAATTTCACAGACTCACAACTCTCTGTGAGAAAAAGTTTCCTCGTCTCCGTTCTAAATGGCCTACCCCTTATTCTTAAACTGTGGCCCCTGGTTCTGGACTGCCCCAACATTGGCAACATGTTTCCTGCCTCTAGCGTGTCCGATCCCTTAATAATCTTATATGTTTCAATAAAATTCCCTCTCACCTTCTAAACCCCAGAGTACACAAGCCCAGCCGCTCCATTCTCTCAGCATATGACAGTCCCGCCATCCCGGGAATTAACCTGGTGAACCTACGCTGCACTCCCTCAATAGCAAGAATGTCCTTCTTCAAATTAGGGGACCAAAACTGCACACAATTCTGTGAGCTTTGACATTAGGTGTGCTTCCCACGTGGCACGTGCGCACGATGGCAGCCTCGCCGAAGTCTGTCTGTCTTTTTATTTTTAGTGTGTTTTTATTGTTTGCGTCAATGTTCTCCGGTTTGTTTTATGTGACCAATGACTTGGCCTCCACAGCCGTCTGTGACAATGACTTTCACAGATTCACCGCCCTCTAAGTGAATAAATTCCTCCTCGCCTCCTTTCTATGGATGGATGGATAGAGGTCAGGGGGGGTGTTATGTTAGGCATTAAAAGGCCAGAGGTGGAAGGACAAAAGGCCGTGAGACAAGGGCCCGCATCGATGGGACAAGGTTCCCCTTGGTGATGTGTCCGAAGATCAGGTGCAAGATTCGGAATGAAGACCCCTCCCCAATTTCCCCTTTGGGGAAGAAATGGGCGGAGGGGAGATTGGGAGGGGGGGGTGTTGGAGGCAGGGAGTGAAGGGAGATGGGTGATGGGGAAGGGGTGGGTTGTGGGGAGGGGTCCGTGGTGGGGATAAAGAGGGGGCAAGGGGAGCGTGAAGAGGGGTGAGTGGAATTGTGGATCGGGAGGGGTGGGGGTTGGTGACTTTGTCGAGAAACAGACCAACACTTTTGACGGCCATTCTGAAGAAGGGTCTCGACCTGAAACGTCACCCGTTCCTTCTCTCCACAGATGCTGCCTGACCCGCAGAGTTACTCCAGCACTCTGAAACGTCACCTATCCATGTTCTCCACAGATGCTGCCTGACCCGCTGAGTTACTCCAGCATATTGTGTCTACATTCGATGTAAACCAGTCTCTTCAGATCCTTCCTCCACATTTGATGTGGCAATCAGACTCCCCCCCACCATCCCCCCCACCCCCACCCCAGCCATGCCACACCTGATGTGACCGGGGAACACAGTTGACCCTGGGTGATTCACCTGTCGAGTGCCAGCTGAACCCGGCTAGAAGGACAAGCAGGAACCGCCAGGTGGCCATGGGCTGGCTCACGTACACCACTCCAGCACTCCGGCACTCTGCACCATCTGGAACAATAGACAGTAGGTGCAGGAGTAGGCCATTCGGCCCTTCAAGCCAGCACCGCCATTCAATGTGATCATGGCTGATCAACCCCATTCAGTACCCCGTTCCTGCCTTCACCCCATATCCCCTGATTCCGCTATCTTTAAGAGCCATATTTAAATCTCGCTTGAAAACATCCAGAGAACCTGCCTCCACCACCCTCTGAGGCAGAGAATTCCACAGATTCACAACTCTCTGGGTGAAAACGTTTTTCCTCGTCTCTGTTCTAAATGGCTTACTCCTTATTCTTAAACTGTGGCCCCTGGTTCTGGACTCCCCCAACATCGGGAACATGTGTCCTGCCTCTAGCATGTCCAATCCCTTAATAATTTTATATGTTTCAATAAGATGCCCTCTCATCCTTCTAAACTCCAGAGTACACAAGCCCAGCCGCTCCATTCTATCAACATATGACAGTCCCGCCATCCCGGGATTTAACCTGGTGAACCTACGCTGCACTCCCTCAATAGCAAGAATGTCCTTTCTCAAATTAGGGGACCAAAACTGCACACAATACTCCAGGTGTGGTCTCACTAGGGCCCTGTACAAATGCAGAAGGAACTCTTTGCTCCTGTACTCAACTCCTCTTGTTATGAAGGCCAACATGCCATTCGCTTTCTTCACTGCCTGCTGTACCTGCATGCTTACTTTCAGTAACTGATGAACAAGGATCCCCAGATCCCACTGTACTTCGCCTTTTCCCAACTTGACGCCATATAAATAGTAATCTGACTTCCTGTTTTTAATACCAAAGTGGATAACCTCACATTTATCCACATTAAACTTCATCTGCCATGCATCTGCCCACTCCCCAACCTGTCCAAGTCACCCTGCATTCTCATAGCATCCTCCTCACAGTTCACACTGCCACCAAGCTTTGTGTCATCTGCAAATTTGCTAATGTTACGTTTAATCCCTTCATCCAAATCATTGATGTATATTGTAAATAGCTGCGGTCCCAGCACCGAGCCTTGTGGTACCCCACTAGTCACTGCTGGTCCCAGCACCGAGCCTTGTGGTGGCCCAATGCAGAGGTTGGCACACGGGATCACAGGGCAATCTACTCACCCACCCACACCCGCCCTGAAGCCCTGTCCCCACCCCCCCCCCGAATCCCCTTCATTCACCCCAGATCCCACCACCCCTCACCCCAATCTCCACGCGCCTTGAACCCCAGTCCCCACCCCTAACCCTAGTTCCGCACTCTGGGGTGCTACCCATCCCACCCTAGGGTGCTACCCATCCCCACCCTAGGGTGCTACACATCCCACCCTAGGGTGCTACCCACCCCTCCCCCTCCAGTCCCACACAGAGTCTCTGGCCCAGAGTAGGGGAATCGAGGACCACAGGACACAGGTTCAAGGTGAAGGGGCAAAGATTTAATAGGAATCTGAGGGTCACTTTTCCCACACGAGAGCTGGGGGGGGGGGGGGTTGTGTGTGTGGGGGGGGGTGTTGAGGCAGGGGGGAGTTGAGCGGGGGTGACATTGCCACAGACAGGGACTATCACAACATTTAAAAGAGGTTTAGACAGGTACATGTTAAATTGAGTGAAATGGTATCGTCGCTTTTCACTCAAGTTTCCCTGTTCCTCAGTTGGTTAAGTGACACTAAACGTGAACTTGACCTTGGCTCGGACAGGTTTAGAGGGATCTGGGTCAAACGGTGGGACTAGTGTAGATGGGGCATGTTGTTCGGTGTGGGCAGGTGGGACTAGTGTAGATGGGGCATGTTGGTCAGTGTGGGACTAGTGTAGATGGGGCATGTTGGTCGGGGTGGGACTAGTGTAGATGGGGCATGTTGATCGGGGTGGGACTAGTGTAGGTGGGGCATGTTGGTCGGGGTGGGACTAGTGTAGATGGGGCATGTTGGTCGGGGTGGGACTAGTGTAGATGGGGCATGTTGGTCGGGGTGGGACTAGTGTAGATGGGGCATAGAAACATAGAAACATGGAAAATAGGTGCAGGAGTAGGCCATTCGGCCCTTCGAGCCTGCACCGCCATTCAATATGATCATGGCTGATCATCCAACTCAGTATCCCATCCCTGCCTTCTTTCCATACCCCCATGATCCCTTTAGCCACAAGGGCCACATCTAACTCCCTCTTAAATATAGCCAATGAACTGGCCTCAACTACCTTCTGTGGCAGAGAATTCCACAGATTCACCACTCTCTGTGTAAAAAATGATTTCCTCATCTCGGTCCTAAAAGTCTTCCCTCTTATCCTTAAACTGTGACTCCCTCTATGGCAAGAATGTCTTTCCTCATATTAGGAGACCAAAACAACTGTACGCAATACGCCAGGTGTAGTCTCACCAAGACCCTGTACAACTGCAGTAGAACCTCCCTGCTCTTATACTCAAATCCTTTTGCTATGAATGCTAACATACCATTCGCTTTCTTCTCTGCCTGCTGCACCTGCATGCCTACTTTCAATGACTGGTGTACCATGACACCCAGGTCTCGTTGCATCTCCCCTTTTCCTAATCGGCCACCATTCAGATAATAGTCTACTTTCCTGTTTTTGCCACCAAAGTGGATAACCTCACATTTATCCACATTATACTGCATCTGCCATGCCTTTGCCCACTCACCCAACCTATCCAAGTCACCTTGCAGCCTCCGAGCATCCTCCTCACAGCTAACACTGCCCCCAGCTTCGTGTCATCCGCAAACCTGGAGATGTTGCATTCAATTCCCTCATCCAGATCATTAATATATATTGTAAATAGCTGGGGTCCCAGCACTGAGCCTTGCGGTAGCCCACTAGTCACTGCCTGCCATTCTGAAAAGGACCCGTTTACTCCTACTCTTTGCTTCCTGTCTGCCAGCCAGTTCTCTATCCACATCAATACTGAAACCCCAATACCATGTGCTTTAAGTTTGCATGCTAATCTCTTATGTTGGGCCTTGTCTAAAGCCTTCTGAAAGTCCAGATATAACACATCCACTGGTTCTCCCTTATCCACTCTGCTAGTTACATCCTCGAAAAATTCTATAAGATTCGTCAGACATGATTTACCTTTCATAAATCCATGCTGACTTTGTCCAATGAACTCACCACTTTCCAAATGTGCTGCTATCCCATCTTTAATAACTGACTCCAGAATTTTCCCCACCACCGATGTTAGACTAACTGGTCTGTAATTCCCCGTTTTCTCTCTCCCTGCCTTTTTAAAAAGTGGGGTTACATTAGCTACCCTCCAGTCCTCAGGAACTACTCCAGAATCTAAAGAGTTTTGAAAAATTATCACTAATGTATCCACTATTTCTGCGGCTACTTCCTTAAGTACTCTGGGATGCAACTTATCCGGCCCTGGGGATTTATCGGCCTTTAATCCATTCAATTTACCTAACACCACTTCCCGGCTAACCTGGATTTCACTCAGTTCCTCCATCTCATTTAACCCCCGGTCCCTTGCTATTTCCGGCAGATTATTTATGTCTTCCTTAGTGAAGACAGAACCAAAGTAATTATTCAATTGGTCTGCCATCTCCTTGTTCCCCATGATCAATTTGCCTGTTTCTGACTGCAAGGGACCTACATTTGTTTTAACTAATCTTTTCCTCTTGACATATCTATAAAAACTTTTGCAGTCAGTTTTTATGTTCCCTGCCAGTTTTCTTTCATAATCTATTTTCCCTTTCCTAATTAAGCCTTTTGTCCTCCTCTGCTGGACTCTGAATTTCTCCCAGTCCTCTGGTAGGCTGCTTGTTCTGGCTAATTTGTAGGATTCCTCTTTTGTTTTGATACTATCCCTGATTTCCCTTGTTATCCACGGATGCAATACCTTCCCTGATTTATTATTTTGCCAAACTGGGATGAACACTTGTTGTAGTTCATCCATGCAGTTTTTAAATGCCTTCCGTTGCATATCATCCGTCAACCCTTTAAGAATCATTGGCCAGTCTTACTTGGCCAATTCACGTCTCATACCCTCAAAGTCACCTTTCTTTAAGTTCAGGACCATTGTTTCTGAATTAACAATGTCACTTTCCATCCTAATGAAGAACTCAACCATATTATGGCCACTCTTGCCGAAGGGGCGATGCACAACAAGACTGCTAACTAACCCTTCCTCATTACTCAATACCCAGTCTAGAATAGCCTGCTCTCTCGTTGGTTCTTCTACATGTTGGTTTAGAAAACTATCCCGCATACGTTCCAAGAAATCCTCTTCCTCAGCACCCCTGCCAATTTGATTCACGCAATCTATATGTAGATTGAAGTCACCCATTATAATGGTTTTACCTTTGTTGCACGCGTTTCTAATTTCCTGTTTGATGCCATCCCCAACTCCACTACTACTGTTAGGTGGCCGGTACACAACTCCCACTAGCGTTTTCTGCCTCTTAGTATTTCGCAGCTCTACGCATATCGATTCCACATCCTCCAAGCTAATGTCCTTCCTTTCTATTGCGTTAATCTCCTCTAACCAGCAACGCTACCGTGCCTCCTTTTCCTTTCTGTCTATCCCTCCTGAATATTGAATATCCCTGAATGTTCAGCTCCCAGCCTTGGTCACCCTGGAGCCATGTCTCCGTGATCCCAACTATATCATATTCATTAATAACTGTCTGCACATTCAACTCATCCACCTTATTACGAATGCTCCTTGCATTAAGATACAAAGCCTTCAGGCTTGTCTTTACAACACTCTTACCCCTTATACAATTATGTTGAAAAGTGGCCCTTTTTGATTTTTGCCCTGGTTTTGTCTGCCTGCCACTTTTACTTTTCACCTTGCTACCTATTGCTGCTACCCTCATTTTACACCCCCCCTGCCTCTCTGCTCTTGCACCCACCCCCCTGCCACATTAGTTTAAATCCTCCCCGTCAGCACTAGCAAACACTCCCCCAAGGACATTGGTTCCATTCCAGCCCAGGTGCAGACCGTCCTGTTTGTACTGGTCCCACCTCCCCCAGAACTGGTTCCAATGCCCTAAAAATTTGAATCCCTCCCCCTTGCACCATTTTTCAAGCCACGTATTCATCTGCAATATCCTCCTATTTCTACTCTGACTGGTCCGTGGTACTGGTAGTAATCCAGAGATTATTACCTTTGAGGTCCTACTTTTAAGTTTATCTCCTAGCTCCCTAAATTCACCTTGTAGGACCTCATCCCTTTTTTTACCTATATCGTTGGTGCCAATATGCACCACGACAACTGGCTGTTCACCCTCCCCCTCCAGAATGTTCTGCAGCCGTTCAGTGACATCCATGACCCTTGCACCAGGGAGGCAACATATCATACTGGAGTCACGTTTGCGGCCGCAGAAACGCCTATCTGTTCCCCTTACAATTGAATCCCCTATTACTATTGCCCTTCCACTCTCCCCCCCCCCTCCTGTGCCGCAGAGCCACCCATGGTGCCATGAACTTGGCTGCTGCTGCCTTCCCCTGATGAGCCATCTCCCCCAACAGTATCCAAAATGCTATACCTGTTTAGGAGGGAGATGACCGCAGGGGACTCCTGCACTACCTGCCTACTGCTTTGCTGGCTATTCGCCACCCGTTCCCTTTCTGTCCTCTTACCTTTTGCCTGCGGTGTGACCAACTCGCTGTACGTGCTATTCACGACTTTCTCAGCATCGTGGATGCTCCAGTAGGAATCCAGCCGCAGCTCCAATCGTTGAATGCGGTCTGCCAGGAGCTGCAGCCGGACACACTTCCTGCAAACGTAGTCACCAGGGACACCGACCATATCCCTGATCTCCCACATGTTGCAGGCTGAGCAAACCACGGGGCCAATCTCCACTGACATAGCTTACTCCCAAATTAACTCTATATTAAATATTTAAAAAAAACTTTATCCTTTAAACTGGGCCTTTACTAATAAATACTGTACCATTAATTCCCAGAATCCTTAACTCCCAGAATCCTTAACTCCCAGAACCCTTAACCTGAAAGCAGAAATGGAGAAATGTAAACCCGGGGTTGCACCCCATCAGCTGCTTCCTCTGGTCCTCTTCCACCAATCAGAGGCTTCCTCCAGACTCCTTCTCTGGAAGTGAGATGGAACGCTGCAGATTTTGGTTCCTCCTCCTCTCACCTAGATGGGGCATGTTGGTCGGGGTGGGACTAGTGTAGATGGGGCATGTTGGTCGGGGTGGGACTAGTGTAGATGGGGCATGTTGGTCGGGGTGGGACTAGTGTAGATGGGGCATGTTGGTCGGGGTGGGACTAGTGTAGATGGGGCATGTTGGTCGGGGTGGGACTAGTGTAGATGGGGCATGTTGGTCGGGGTGGGAATAGTGTAGATGGGGCATGTTGGTCGGGGTGGGACTAGTGTAGATGGGGCATGTTGGTCGGGGTGGGACTAGTGTAGCTGGGGCATGTTGGTCGGGGTGGGACTGGTGTAGATGGGGCATGTTGATCGGGGTGGGACTAGTGTAGATGGGGCATGTTGGTGGGGGTGGGACTAGTGTAGATGGGGCATGTTGGTCGGGGTGGGACTAGTGTAGATGGGGCATGTTGGTCGGGGTGGGACTAGTGTAGATGGGGCATGTTGGTCGGGGTGGGACTAGTGTAGATGGGGCATGTTGGTCGGGGTGGGACTAGTGTAGATGGGGCATGTTGGTGGGGGTGGGACTAGTGTAGATGGGGCATGTTGGTCGGGGTGGGACTAGTGTAGATGGGGCATGGTGGTCGGGGTGGGACTAGTGTAGTTGGGGCATGTTGGTCGGGGTGGGACTAGTGTAGATGGGGCATGTTGGTCGGGGTAGGATTAGTGTAGATGGGGCATGTTGGTCGATGTGGGACTAGTGTAGATGGGGCACGTTGGTCGGGGTGGGACTAGTGTAGATGGGGCCTGTTGGTCGGGGTGGGACTAGTGTAGATGGGGCGTGTGGGTCGGTGAGGGACTAGTGTAGACGGGGCATGTTGGTCGGGGTGGGACTAGTGTAGATGGGGCATGTTGGTCGGGGTGGGACTAGTGTAGATGGGGCGTGTTGGTCGGGGTGGGACTAGTGTAGATGGGGCATGTTGGTGGGTGTGGGACTAGTGTAGATGGGGCATGTTGGTCGGGGTGGGGCTAGTGTAGATGGGGGATGTTGGTCGGGGTGGGACTAGTGTGGATGGGGCTTGTTGGTCGGGTGGGACTAGTGTAGATGGCGCATGTTAGTCGGGGTGGGACTAGTGTAGATGGGGCACGTTGGTCGGGGTGGGACTAGTGTAGATGGGGCATGTTGGTCGGGGTGGGACTAGTGTAGATGGGGCGTGTTGGTCGGTGTGGGACTAGTGTAGATGGGGCATATTGGTCGGGGTGGGACTAGTGTAGATGGGGCATGTTGGTCGGGGTGGGACTAGTGTAGATGGGGCGTGTTGGTCGGGGTGGGACTAGTGTAGATGGGGCATGTTGGTCGGGGTGGGACTTGTGTAGATGGGGCATGTTGGTCGGGGTGGGACTAGTGTAGATGGGGCATGTTGGTCGGGGTGGGACTAGCGTAGATGGGGCATGTTGGTCGGGTGGGACTAGCGTAGATGGGGCATGTTGGTCGATGTGGGCAGGTGGGACTAGTGTAGATGGGGCATGTTGGTCGAGGTGGGACTAGTGTAGATGGGGCATGTTGGTCGGTGTGGGCAGGTGGGACTAGTGTAGATGGGGCGTGTTGGTCGGTGAGGGCAGGTGGGGCTGGTGTAGATGGGGCGTGTTGGTCGGGGTGGGACTAGTGTAGATGGGGCATGTTGGTCGGGGTGGGACTAGTGTAGATGGGGCATGTTGGGCGGGGTGGGACTAGTGTAGATGGGGCATGTTGGTCGGGGTGTGACCTGTGTAGATGGGGCATGTTGGTCTGGGTGGAACTAGTGTATATGGGGCACGTTGGTCGGGGTGGGACTAGTGTAGATGGGGCATGTTGGTCGGGGTGGGACTAGTGTAGATGGGGCATGTTGGTCGGGGTTGGACTAGTGTAGATGGGGCATGTTGGTCGGGGTGGGACTAGTGTAGATGGGGCATGTTGGTCGATGTGGGCAGGTGGGACTAGTATAGATGGGGCATGTTGGTCGATGTGGGACTAGTGTAGATGGGGCACGTTGGTCGGGGTGGGACTAGTGTAGATGGGGCATGTTGGTCGGGGTGGGGCTAGTGTAGATGGGGCGTGTTGGTCGGTGTGGGACTAGTGTAGATGGGGCATGTTGGTCGGGGTGGGACTAGTGTAGATGGGGCATGTTGATCGGGGTGGGACTAGTGTAGATGGGGCATGTTGGTCGGGGTGACTAGTGTAGATGGGGCATGTTGGTCGGTGAGGGCACGTGGGACTAGTGTAGATGGGGCGTGTTGGTCAGGGTGGGACTAGTGTAGATGGGGCGTGTTGGTCGGGGTGGGACTAGTGTAGATGGGGCATGTTGGTCGGGGTGGGACTAGTGTGGATGTGGCATGTTGGTCGGGGTGGGACTAGTGTAGATGGGGCATGTTGGTCGGGGTGGGACTAGTGTAGATGGGGCATGTTGATCGATGTGGGCAGGTGGGACTAGTGTAGATGGGGCATGTTGGTCTGTGTGGGCAGGTGGGACAAGTGTAGATGGGGCATGTTGGTCGGGGTGGGACTAGTGTAGATGGGGCATGTTGGTCGGTGTGGGCAGGTGGGACTAGTGTAGATGGGGTGTGTTGTTCGGTGAGGGCACGTGGGACTAGTGTAGATGGGGCGTGTTGGTCGGGGTGGGACTAGTGTAGATGGGGCGTGTTGGTTAGGGTGGGACTAGTGTAGATGGGGCGTGTTGGTCGGGGTGGGACTAGTGTAGATGGGGCATGTTGTTCGGGGTGGGACTAGTCTAGATGGGGCATGTTGGTCGGGGTGGGACTAGTGTAGATGGGGCGTGTTGGTCGGGGTGGGACTAGTGTAGATGGGGCATGTTGGTCGGGATGGGACTAGTGTAGATGGGGCATGTTGGTCGGGGTGGGAGTAGTGTAGATGGGGCATGTTGGTCGGTGTGGGACTAGTGTAGATGGGACATGTTGGTCGGGGTGGGACTAGTGTAGATGGGGCATGTTGGTCGGGGTGACTAGTGTAGATGGGGCATGTTGGTCGGTGTGGGCAGGTGGGACTAGTGTAGATGGGACGTGTTGGTCGGTGAGGATGTAACTAGTAGAGTGGATAGGGGAGAACCAGTGGATGTGTTGTATCTGGACTTTCAGAAGGCTTTCGACAAGGTACCACATAAGAGATTAGGATACAAACTTAAATCACACGGTATTGGGGGTTCAGTATTGATGTGGATAGAGAACTGGCTGGCAAACAGGAAGCAAAGAGTAGGAGTAAACGGGTCCTTTTCACAATGGCAGGCAGTGACTAGTGGGGTACCGCAAGGCTCAGTGCTGGGACCCCAGCTATTTACAATTTATATTAATGATCTGGACGAGGGAATTGAAAGCAACATCTCCAAGTTTGCGGATGACACTAAGCTGGGGGGCAGTGTTAGCTGTGAGGAGGATGCTAGGAGACTGCAAGGTGACTTGGATAGGCTGCGTGAGTGGGCAAATGTTTGGCAGATGCAGTATAATGTGGATAAATGTGAGGTTATCCACTTTGGTAGCAAAAACGGGAAGGCAGACTATTATCTAAATAGTGGCCGATTAGGAAATGGGGAGATGCAGCGAGACCTGGGTGTCATGGTACACCAGTCATTGAAAGTAGGCATGCAGGTGCAGCAGGCAGTGAAGAAAGCGAATGGTATGTTGGCCTTCATAGCAAGAGGATTTGAGTATAGGAGCAGGGAGGTTCTACTGCAGTTGTACAGGGTCTTGGTGAGACCACACCTGGAGTATTGCGTACAGTTTTGGTCTCCAAATCTGAGGAAGGACATTATAGCCATAGAGGGAGTGCAGAGAAGGTTGACCAGACTGATTCCTGGGATGTCAGGACTTTCATATGAAGAAAGACTGGATAGACTTGGCTTATACTCGCTAGAATTTAGGAGATTGAGAGGGGATCTTATAGAAGTGTACAAAATTCTTATGGGGTTGGACAGGCTAGATGCAGGAAGATTGTTCCCGATGTTGGGGAAGTCCAGGACAAGGGGTCACAGCTTAAGGATAAGGGGGAAATCCTTTAAGACCGAGATGAGGAAAAACTTTTTCACACAGAGAGTGGTGAATCTCTGGAACTCTCTGCCACAGAGGGTAGTTGAGGCCAGTTCATTGGCTATATTTAAGAGGGAATTAGATGTGGCCCTTGTGGCTAAAGGGATCAGGGGGTATGGAGAGAAGGCAGGTACGGGATACTGAGTTGGATGATCAGCCATGATCGTATTGAATGGCGGTGCAGGCTCGAAGGGCCGAATGGCCTACTCCTGCACCTATTTTCTATGTATCTATGTATCTATGTATGTTGGTCGGGGTGGGACTAGTGTAGATGGGGCATGTTGGTCGGGGTGGGACTAGTGTAGATGGGGCATGTTGGTCGGGGTGGGACTAGTGTAGATGGGGCATGTTGGTCGGGGTGGGACTAGTGTAGATGGGGCATGTTGGTCGGGGTGGGACTAGTGTAGCTGGGGCATGTTGGTCGGGGTGGGACTGGTGTAGATGGGGCATGTTGATCGGGGTGGGACTAGTGTAGATGGGGCATGTTGGTGGGGGTGGGACTAGTGTAGATGGGGCATGTTGGTCGGGGTGGGACTAGTGTAGATGGGGTATGTTGGTCGGGGTGGGACTAGTGTAGCTGGGGCATGTTGGTCGGGGTGGGACTAGTGTAGATGGGGCATGTTGGTCTGGGTGGGACTAGTGTAGATGGGGCATGTTGGTGGGGGTGGGACTAGTGTAGATGGGGCATGTTGGTCGGGGTGGGACTAGTGTAGATGGGGCATGGTAGTCGGGGTGGGACTAGTGTAGTTGGGGCATGTTGGTCGGGGTGGGACTAGTGTAGATGGGGCATGTTGGTCGGGGTGGGACTAGTTTAGATGGGGCATGTTGGTCGGGATGGGACTAGTGTAGATGGGGCATGTTGGTCGGCGTGGGACTAGTGTAGATGGGGCATGTTGGTCGGTGTGGGACTAGTGTAGATGGGACATGTTGGTCGGGGTGGGACTAGTGTAGATGGGGCATGTTGGTCGGGGTGGGACTAGTGTAGATGGGGCATGTTGGTCGGGGTGGGACTAGTGTAGATGGGGCATGTTGGTCGGGGTGGGACTAGTGTAGATGGGGCATGTTGGTCGGGGTGGGACTAGTGTAGATGGGGCATGTTGGTCGGGGTGGGACTAGTGTAGCTGGGGCATGTTGGTCGGGGTGGGACTAGTGTAGATGGGGCATGTTGGTCGGGGTGGGACTAGTGTAGATGGGGCAGGTTGGTCGGGGTGGACTAGTGTAGATGGGGCATGTTGGTGGGGGTGGGACTAGTGTAGATGGGGCATGTTGGTCGGGGTGGGACTAGTGTAGATGGGGCATGGTGGTCGGGGTGGGACTAGTGTAGTTGGGGCATGTTGGTCAGGGTGGGACTAGTGTAGATGGGGCATGTTGGTCGGGGTGGGACTAGTGTAGATGGGGCATGTTGGTCGATGTGGGGCTAGTGTAGATGGGGCACGTTGGTCGAGGTGGGTCTAGTGTAGATGGAGCATGTTGGTCGGGGTGGGACTAGTGTAGATGGGGCGTGTGGGTCGGTGTGGGACTAGTGTAGATGGGGCATGTTGGTCGGGGTGGGACTAGTGTAGATGGGGCATGTTGGTCGGGGTGGGACTAGTGTAGATGGGGCGTGTTGGTCGGGGTGGGACTAGTGTAGATGGGGCATGTTGGTGGGTGTGGGACTAGTGTAGATGGGGCATGTTGGTCGGGGTGAGGCTAGTGTAGATGGGGGATGTTGGTCGGGGTGGGACTAGTGTGGATGGGGCTTGTTGGTCGGGTGGGACTAGTGTAGATGGGGCATGTTGGTCGGGGTGGGACTAGTGTAGATGGGGCACGTTGGTCGGGGTGGGACTAGTGTAGATGGGGCATGTTGGTCGGGGTGGGACTAGTGTAGATGGGGCGTGTTGGTCGGTGTGGGACTAGTGTAGATGGGGCATGTTGGTCGGGGTGGGACTAGTGTAGATGGGGCATGTTGGTCGGGGTGGGACTAGTGTAGATGGGGCGTGTTGGTCGGGGTGGGACTAGTGTAGATGGGGCATGTTGGTGGGGGTGGGGACTAGTGTAGATGGGGCATGTTGGTCGGGGTGGGACTAGTGTAGATGGGGTATGTTGGTCGGGGTGGGACTAGTGTAGCTGGGGCATGTTGGTCGGGGTGGGACTAGTGTAGATGGGGCATGTTGGTCTGGGTGGGACTAGTGTAGATGGGGCATGTTGGTGGGGGTGGGACTAGTGTAGATGGGGCATGTTGGTCGGGGTGGGACTAGTGTAGATGGGGCATGGTAGTCGGGGTGGGACTAGTGTAGTTGGGGCATGTTGGTCGGGGTGGGACTAGTGTAGATGGGGCATGTTGGTCGGGGTGGGACTAGTTTAGATGGGGCATGTTGGTCGGGATGGGACTAGTGTAGATGGGGCATGTTGGTCGGCGTGGGACTAGTGTAGATGGGGCATGTTGGTCGGTGTGGGACTAGTGTAGATGGGACATGTTGGTCGGGGTGGGACTAGTGTAGATGGGGCATGTTGGTCGGGGTGGGACTAGTGTAGATGGGGCATGTTGGTCGGGTGGGACTAGTGTAGATGGGGCATGTTGGTCGGGGTGGGACTAGTGTAGATGGGGCATGTTGGTCGGGGTGGGACTAGTGTAGATGGGGCATGTTGGTCGGGGTGGGACTAGTGTAGCTGGGGCATGTTGGTCGGGGTGGGACTAGTGTAGATGGGGCATGTTGGTCGGGGTGGGACTAGTGTAGATGGGGCAGGTTGGTCGGGGTGGGACTAGTGTAGATGGGGCATGTTGGTGGGGGTGGGACTAGTGTAGATGGGGCATGTTGGTCGGGGTGGGACTAGTGTAGATGGGGCATGGTGGTCGGGGTGGGACTAGTGTAGTTGGGGCATGTTGGTCAGGGTGGGACTAGTGTAGATGGGGCATGTTGGTCGGGGTGGGACTAGTGTAGATGGGGCATGTTGGTCGATGTGGGGCTAGTGTAGATGGGGCACGTTGGTCGAGGTGGGTCTAGTGTAGATGGAGCATGTTGGTCGGGGTGGGACTAGTGTAGATGGGGCGTGTGGGTCGGTGTGGGACTAGTGTAGATGGGGCATGTTGGTCGGGGTGGGACTAGTGTAGATGGGGCATGTTGGTCGGGGTGGGACTAGTGTAGATGGGGCGTGTTGGTCGGGGTGGGACTAGTGTAGATGGGGCATGTTGGTGGGTGTGGGACTAGTGTAGATGGGGCATGTTGGTCGGGGTGGGGCTAGTGTAGATGGGGGATGTTGGTCGGGGTGGGACTAGTGTGGATGGGGCTTGTTGGTCGGGTGGGACTAGTGTAGATGGGGCATGTTGGTCGGGGTGGGACTAGTGTAGATGGGGCATGTTGGTCGGGGTGGGACTAGTGTAGATGGGGCGTGTTGGTCGGGGTGGGACTAGTGTAGATGGGGCATGTTGGTGGGTGTGGGACTAGTGTAGATGGGGCATGTTGGTCGGGGTGGGGCTAGTGTAGATGGGGGGATGTTGGTCGGGGTGGGACTAGTGTGGATGGGGCTTGTTGGTCGGGTGGGACTAGTGTAGATGGGGCATGTTGGTCGGGGTGGGACTTGTGTAGATGGGGCATGTTGGTCGGGGTGGGACTAGTGTAGATGGGGCATGTTGGTCGGGGTGGGACTAGCGTAGATGGGGCATGTTGGTCGGGTGGGACTAGCGTAGATGGGGCATGTTGGTCGATGTGGGCAGGTGGGACTAGTGTAGATGGGGCATGTTGGTCGAGGTGGGACTAGTGTAGATGGGGCATGTTGGTCGGTGTGGGCAGGTGGGACTAGTGTAGATGGGGCGTGTTGGTCGGTGAGGGCAGGTGGGGCTGGTGTAGATGGGGCGTGTTGGTCGGGGTGGGACTAGTGTAGATGGGGCATGTTGGTCGGGGTGGGACTAGTGTAGATGGGGCATGTTGGGCGGGGTGGGACTAGTGTAGATGGGGCATGTTGGTCGGGGTGTGACCTGTGTAGATGGGGCATGTTGGTCTGGGTGGAACTATGTGTATATGGGGCACCTTGGTCGGGGTGGGACTAGTGTAGATGGGGCATGTTGGTCGGGGTGGGACTAGTGTAGATGGGGCATGTTGGTCGGGGTGGGACTAGTGTAGATGGGGCATGTTGGTCGGGGTGGGACTAGTGTAGATGGGGCATGTTGGTCGATGTGGGCAGGTGGGACTAGTATAGATGGGGCATGTTGGTCGATGTGGGACTAGTGTAGATGGGGCACGTTGGTCGGGGTGGGACTAGTGTAGATGGGCATGTTGGTCGGTCGGTGTGGGACTAGTGTAGATGGGGCGTGTTGGTCGGTGTGGGACTAGTGTAGATGGGGCATGTTGGTCGGGGTGGGACTAGTGTAGATGGGGCATGTTGGTCGGGGTGGGACTAGTGTAGATGGGGCGTGTTGGTCGAGGTGGGACTAGTGTAGATGGGGCATGTTGGTGGGGGTGGGACTAGTGTAGATGGGGCATGTTGGTCGGGGTGGGGCTAGTGTAGATGGGGGATGTTGGTCGGGGTGGGACTAGTGTGGATGGGGCTTGTTGGTCGGGGTGGGACTAGTGTAGATGGGGCATGTTGTTCGGGGGTGGGACTAGTCTAGATGGGGCATGTTGGTCGGGGTGCGACTAGTGTAGATGGGGCTGTTGGTCGGGGTGGGACTAGTGTAGATGGGGCATGTTGGTCGGATGGGACTAGTGTAGATGGGGCATGTTGGTCGGGGTGGGACTAGTGTAGATGGGGCATGTTGGTCGGTGGGACTGTGTAGATGGGACATGTTGGTCGGGGTGGGACTAGTGTAGATGGGGCATGTTGGTCGGGGTGGGACTAGTGTAGATGAGGCATGTGTTCGGGGTGGGACTAGTGTAGATGGGGCATGTGGTCGGGGTGGGACTAGTGTAGATGGGCATGTTGGTGGGGGTGGGACTAGTGTAGGTGGGGCATGTTGGTCGGGGTGGGACTAGTGTAGATGGGGCATGTTGGTCGGGGTGGGACTAGTGTAGCTGGGGCATGTTGGTCGGGGTGGGACTAGTGTAGATGGGGCATGTTGGTCTGGGTGGGACTAGTGTAGATGGGGGCATGTTGGTGGGGGTGGGACTAGTGTAGATGGGGCATGTTGGTCGGGGTGGGACTAGTGTAGATGGGGTAATGTTGGTCGGGGTGGGACTAGTGTAGCTGGGGCATGTTGGTCGGGGTGGGACTAGTGTAGATGGGGCATGTTGGTCTGGGTGGGACTAGTGTAGATGGGGCATGTTGGTGGGGGTGGGACTAGTGTAGATGGGGCATGTTGGTCGGGGTGGGACTAGTGTAGATGGGGCATGGTAGTCGGGGGTGGGACTGTGTAGTTGGGGCATGTTGGTCGGGGTGGGACTAGTGTAGATGGGGCATGTTGGTCGGGGGTGGGACTAGTTTAGATGGGGCATGTTGGTCGGGATGGGACTAGTGTAGATGGGGCATGTTGGTCGGCGTGGGACTAGTGTAGATGGGGCATGTTGGTCGGTGTGGGACTAGTGTAGATGGGACATGTTGGTCGGGGTGGGACTAGTGTAGATGGGGCATGTTGGTCGGGGTGGGACTAGTGTAGATGGGGCATGTTGGTCGGGTGGGACTAGTGTAGATGGGGCATGTTGGTCGGGGTGGGACTAGTGTAGATGGGGCATGTTGGTCGGGGTGGGACTAGTGTAGATGGGCATGTTGGTCGGGGTGGGACTAGTGTAGCTGGGGCATGTTGGTCGGGGTGGGACTAGTGTAGATGGGGCATGTTGGTCGGGGTGGGACTAGTGTAGATGGGGCAGGTTGGTCGGGGTGGGACTAGTGTAGATGGGGCATGTTGGTGGGGGTGGGACTAGTGTAGATGGGGCATGTTGGTCGGGGTGGGACTAGTGTAGATGGGGCATGGTGGTCGGGGTGGAGACTAGTGTAGTTGGGGCATGTTGGTCAGGGTGGGACTAGTGTAGATGGGGCATGTTGGTCGGGGTGGGACTAGTGTAGATGGGGCATGTTGGTCGATGTGGGGCTAGTGTAGATGGGGCACGTTGGTCGAGGTGGGTCTAGTGTAGATGGAGCATGTTGGTCGGGGTGGGACTAGTGTAGATGGGGCGTGTGGGTCGGTGTGGGACTAGTGTAGATGGGGCATGTTGGTCGGGGTGGGACTAGTGTAGATGGGGCATGTTGGTCGGGGTGGGACTAGTGTAGATGGGGCGTGTTGGTCGGGGTGGGACTAGTGTAGATGGGGCATGTTGGTGGGTGTGGGACTAGTGTAGATGGGGCATGTTGGTCGGGGTGGGGCTAGTGTAGATGGGGGATGTTGGTCGGGGTGGGACTAGTGTGGATGGGGCTTGTTGGTCGGGTGGGACTAGTGTAGATGGGGCATGTTGGTCGGGGTGGGACTAGTGTAGATAGGGCACGTTGGTCGGGGTGGGACTAGTGTAGATGGGGCATGTTGGTCGGGGTGGGACTAGTGTAGATGGGGCGTGTTGGTCGGTGTGGGACTAGTGTAGATGGGGCATGTTGGTCGGGGTGGGACTAGTGTAGATGGGGCATGTTGGTCGGGGTGGGACTAGTGTAGATGGGGCGTGTTGGTCGGGGTGGGACTAGTGTAGATGGGGCATGTTGGTGGGTGTGGGACTAGTGTAGATGGGGCATGTTGGTCGGGGTGGGGCTAGTGTAGATGGGGGATGTGGTCGGGGTGGGACTAGTGTGGATGGGGCTTGTTGGTCGGGTGGGGACTAGTGTAGATGGGGCATGTTGGTCGGGGTGGGACTTGTGTAGATGGGGCATGTTGGTCGGGGTGGGACTAGTGATAGATGGGGCATGTTGGTCGGGGTGGGACTAGCGTAGATGGGGCATGTTGTCGGGTGGGACTAGCGTAGATGGGGCATGTTGGTCGATGTGGGCAGGTGGGACTAGTGTAGATGGGGCATGTTGGTCGAGGTGGGACTAGTGTAGATGGGGCATGTTGGTCTGTGTGGGCAGGTGGGACTAGTGTAGATGGGGCGTGTTGGTCGGTGAGGGCAGGTGGGGCTGGTGTAGATGGGGCGTGTTGGTCGGGGTGGGACTAGTGTAGATGGGGCATGTTGGTCGGGGTGGGACTAGTGTAGATGGGGCATGTTGGGCGGGGTGGGACTAGTGTAGATGGGGCATGTTGGTCGGGGTGTGACCTGTGTAGATGGGGCATGTTGGTCTGGGTGGAACTAGTGTATATGGGGCACCTTGGTCGGGGTGGGACTAGTGTAGATGGGGCATGTTGGTCGGGGTGGGACTAGTGTAGATGGGGCATGTAGGTCGGGGTGGGACTAGTGTAGATGGGGCATGTTGGTCGGGGTGGGACTAGTGTAGATGGGGCATGTTGGTCGATGTGGGCAGGTGGGACTAGTATAGATGGGGCATGTGGTCGATGTGGGACTAGTGTAGATGGGGCACGTTGGTCGGGGTGGGACTAGTGTAGATGGGGCATGTTGGTCGGTGTGGGACTAGTGTAGATGGGGCGTGTTGGTCGGTGTGGGACCTAGTGTAGATGGGGCATGTTGGTCGGGGTGGGACTAGTGTAGATGGGGCGTGTTGGTCGAGGTGGGACTAGTTTAGATGGGGCATGTTGGTCGGGATGGGACTAGTGTAGATGGGCATGTTGGTCGGGGTGGGGCTAGTGTAGATGGGGATGTTGGTCGGGAGTGGGACTAGTGTGGATGGGACATGTTGGTCTGGGGTGGGACTAGTGTAGATGGGGCATGTTGGTCGGGGTGGGACTAGTGTAGATGGGCATGTTGGTCGGGATGGGACTAGTGTAGATGGGGCATGTTGGTCGGGGTGGGCTAGTGTAGATGGGGGATGTTGGTCGGGGTGGGACTAGTGTGGATGGGAATGATTGGTCGGGGTGGGACTAGTGTAGATGGGGCATGTTGGTCGGGGTGGGACTAGTGTAGATGGGGCATGTTGGTCGGGTGGGACTAGTGTAGATGGGGCATGTTGGTCGGGGTGGGACTAGTGTAGATGGGGCATGTTGGTCGGGTGGGACTAGTGTAGATGGGCATGTTGGTCGGGGTGGGACTAGTGTAGATGGGGCATGTTGGTCGGGGTGGGACTAGTGTAGATGGGGCGTGTTGGTCGAGGTGGGACTAGTTTAGATGGGCATGTTGGTCGGGATGGGACTAGTGTAGATGGGGCATGTTGGTCGGGGTGGGGCTAGTGTAGATGGGGCATGTTGGTCGATGTGGGACTAGTGTAGATGGGGGCACGTTGGTCGAGGTGGGTCTAGTGTAGATGGAGCATGTTGGTCGGGGTGGGACTAGTGTAGATGGGGCGTGTGGGTCGGTGTGGGACTAGTGTAGATGGGGCATGTTGGTCGGGGTGGGACTAGTGTAGATGGGGCATGTTGGTCGGGGTGGGACTAGTGTAGATGGGGTGTGTTGGTCGGGGTGGGACTAGTGTAGATGGGGCATGATGCTTGGTGTGGGACTAGTGTAGATGGGGCATGTTGGTCGGGGTGGGGCTAGTGTAGATGGGGGATGTTGGTCGGGGTGGGACTAGTGTGGATGGGGCTTGTTGGTCGGGTGGGACTAGTGTAGATGGGGCATGTTGGTCGGGGTGGGACTAGTGTAGATGGGGCACGTTGGTCGGGGTGGGACTAGTGTAGATCGGGGCATGTTGGTCGGGGTGGGACTAGTGTAGATGGGGCGTGTTGGTCGGTGTGGGACTAGTGTAGATGGGGCATGTTGGTCGGTGTGGGACTAGTGTAGATGGGGCATGTTGGTCGGGGTGGGACTAGTGTAGATGGGGCATGGTGGTCGGGGTGGGACTAGTGTAGTTGGGGCATGTTGGTCAGGGTGGGACTAGTGTCAGATGGGGCATGTTGGTCGGGGTGGGACTAGTGTAGATGGGGCATGTTGGTCGATGTGGGAGTTGGGCAAGAGTGATCATAATATGGTTGAGTTCTTCATTAGGATGGAGCATGTTGGTCGGGGTGGGACTAGTGTAGATGGGGCGTGTGGGTCGGTGTGGGACTAGTGTAGATGGGGCATGTTGGTCGGGGTGGGACTAGTGTAGATGGGGCATGTTGGTCGGGGTGGGACTAGTGTAGATGGGGTGTGTTGGTCGGGGTGGGACTAGTGTAGATGGGGCATGTTGGTGGGTGTGGGACTAGTGTAGATGGGGCATGTTGGTCGGGGTGGGGCTAGTGTAGATGGGGGATGTTGGTTGGGGTGGGACTAGTGTGGATGGGGCTTGTTGGTCGGGTGGGACTAGTGTAGATGGGGCATGTTGGTCGGGGTGGGACTAGTGTAGATGGGGCACGTTGGTCGGGGTGGGACTAGTGTAGATGGGGCATGTTGGTCGGGGTGGGACTAGTGTAGATGGGGCGTGTTGGTCGGTGTGGGACTAGTGTAGATGGGGCATGTTGGTCGGGGTGGGACTAGTGTAGATGGGGCATGTTGGTCGGGGTGGGACTAGTGTAGATGGGGCGTGTTGGTCGGGGTGGGACTAGTGTAGATGGGGCATGTTGGTGGGTGTGGACTAGTGTAGATGGGGCATGTTGGTCGGGGTGGGGCTAGTGTAGATGGGGGATGTTGGTCGGGGTGGGACTAGTGTGGATGGGGCTTGTTGGTCGGGTGGGACTAGTGTAGATGGGGCATGTTGGTCGGGGTGGGACTTGTGTAGATGGGGCATGTTGGTCGGGTGGGACTAGTGTAGATGGGGCATGTTGGTCGGGGTGGGACTAGCGTAGATGGGGCATGTTGGTCGGGTGGGACTAGCGTAGATGGGGCATGTTGGTCGATGTGGGCAGGTGGGACTAGTGTAGATGGGGCATGTTGGTCGAGGTGGGACTAGTGTAGATGGGGCATGTTGGTCGGTGTGGGCAGGTGGGACTAGTGTAGATGGGGCGTGTTGGTCGGTGAGGGCAGGTGGGGCTGGTGTAGATGGGGCGTGTTGGTCGGGGTGGGACTAGTGTAGATGGGGCATGTTGGTCGGGGTGGGACTAGTGTAGATGGGGCATGTTGGGCGGGGTGGGACTAGTGTAGATGGGGCATGTTGGTCGGGGTGTGACCTGTGTAGATGGGGCATGTTGGTCTGGGTGGAACTAGTGTATATGGGGCACGTTGGTCGGGGTGGGACTAGTGTAGATGGGGCATGTTGGTCGGGTTGGGACTAGTGTAGATGGGGCATGTTGGTCGGGGTGGGACTAGTGTAGATGGGGCATGTTGGTCGGGGTGGGACTAGTGTAGATGGGGCATGTTGGTCGATGTGGGCAGGTGGGACTAGTATAGATGGGGCATGTTGGTCGATGTGGGACTAGTGTAGATGGGGCACGTTGGTCGGGGTGGGACTAGTGTAGATGGGGCATGTTGGTCGGTGTGGGACTAGTGTAGATGGGGCGTGTTGGTCGGTGTGGGACTAGTGTAGATGGGGCATGTTGGTCGGGGTGGGACTAGTGTAGATGGGGCATGTTGGTCGGGGTGGGACTAGTGTAGATGGGGCGTGTTGGTCGAGGTGGGACTAGTGTAGATGGGGCATGTTGGTGGGGGTGGGACTAGTGTAGATGGGGCATGTTGGTCGGGGTGGGGCTAGTGTAGATGGGGGATGTTGGTCGGGGTGGGACTAGTGTGGATGGGGCTTGTTGGTCGGGGTGGGACTAGTGTAGATGGGGCATGTTGGTCGGGGTGGGACTTGTGTAGATGGGGCATGTTGGTCGGGGTGGGACTAGTGTAGATGGGGCATGTTGGTCGGGGTGGGACTAGCGTAGATGGGGCATGTTGGTCGGGGTGGGACTAGCGTAGATGGGGCATGTTGGTCAATGTGGGCAGGTGGGACTAGTGTAGATGGGGCATGTTGGTCTGTGTGGGCAGGTGGGACAAGTGTAGATGGGGCTTGTTGGTCGAGGTGGGACTAGTGTAGATGGGGCATGTTGGTCGGTGTGGGCAGGTGGGACTAGTGTAGGTGGGGCGTGTTGGTCGGTGAGGGCAGGTGGGGCTGGTGTAGATGGGGCGTGTTGGTCGGGGTGGGACTAGTGTAGATGGGGCATGTTGGTCGGGGTGGGACTAGTGTAGATGGGGCATGTTGGGCGGGGTGGGACTAGTGTAGATGGGGCATGTTGGTCGGGGTGTGACCTGTGTAGATGGGGCATGTTGGTCTGGGTGGAACTAGTGTAGATGGGGCATGTTGGTCGGGGTGGGACTAGTGTAGATGGGGCATGTTGGTCGGGGTGGGACTAGTGTAGATGGGGCATGTTGGTCGGGGTGGGACTAGTGTAGATGGGGCATGTTGTTCGGGGTGGGACTAGTGTAGATGGGGCATGTTGGTCGATGGGGGCAGGTGGGACTAGTGTAGATGGGGCATGTTGGTCTGTGTGGGCAGGTGGGACAAGTGTAGATGGGGCATGTTGGTCGGGGTGACTAGTGTAGATGGGGCATGTTGGTCGGTGTGGGCAGGTGGGACTAGTGTAGATGGGACGTGTTGGTCGGTGAGGGCAGGTGGGACTAGTGTAGATCGGGCGTGTTGGTCGGTGAGGGCATGTGGGGCTAGTGTAGATGGGGCATGTTGGTCGGGGTGGGACTAGTGTAGATGGTGCATGTTGGTCGGGGTGGGACTAGTGTAGATGGGGCGTGTTGATCGGGTGGGACTAGTGTAGACGGGGCATGTTGGTCGGGGTGGGACTAGTGTAGATGGGGCATGTTGTTCGGGGTGGGACTAGTGTAGATGGGGCATGTTGGTCGGTGTGGGCAGGTGGGACTAGTGTAGATCGGGCGTGTTGGTCGGTGAGGGCATGTGGGGCTAGTGTAGATGGGGCGTGTTGGTCGGGGTGGGACTAGTGTAGATGGGGCGTGTTGGTTAGGGTGGGACTAGTGTAGATGGGGCGTGTTGGTCGGGGTGGGACTAGTGTAGATGGTGCATGTTGGTCGGGGTGGGACTAGTGTAGATGGGGCGTGTTGATCGGGTGGGACTAGTGTAGACGGGGCATGTTGGTCGGGGTGGGACTCGTGTAGATGGGGCATGTTGGTCGGGGTGGGACTAGTGCAGATGGGGCAAGTTGGTCGGGGTGGGACTAGTGTAGATGGGGCATGTTGGTCGGGGTGGGACTAGTGTAGACGGGGCATGTTGGTCGGGGTGGGACTAGTGTAGATGGGGCATGTTGGTCGGGGTGGGTCTAGTGTAGATGGGGCATGTTGGTCGGGGTGGGACTAGTGTAGAAGGGGCATGTTGGTCGATGTGGGCAGGTGGGACTAGTGTAGATGGGGCATGTTGGTCTGTGTGGGCAGGTGGGACAAGTGTAGATGGGGCATGTTGGTCGGGGTGGGACTAGTGTAGATGGGGCATGTTGGTCGGCGTGGGCAGTTGGGACTAGTGTAGATGGAGTCTGTTGGTCGGTGAGGGCACGTGGGACTAGTGTAGATGGGGAGTGTTGGTCAGGGTGGGACTAGTGTAGATGGGGCGTGTTGGTCGGCGTGGGACTAGTGTAGATGGGGCATGTTGTTCGGGGTGGGACTAGTGTAGATGGGGCATGTTGGTCGGGGTGGGACTAGTGTAGATGGGGCGTGTTGGTCGGGGTGGGACTAGTGTAGACGGGGCATGTTGGTCGGGGTGGGACTAGTGTAGATGGGGCATGTTGGTCGGGGTGGGTCTAGTGTAGATGGGGCATGTTGGTCGGGGTGGGACTAGTGTAGAAGGGGCATGTTGGTCGATGTGGGCAGGTGGGACTAGTGTAGATGGGGCATGTTGGTCTGTGTGGGCAGGTGGGACAAGTGTAGATGGGGCATGTTGGTCGGGGTGGGACTAGTGTAGATGGGGCATGTTGGTCGGCGTGGGCAGGTGGGACTAGTGTAGATGGAGTCTGTTGGTCGGTGAGGGCACGTGGGACTAGTGTAGATGGGGAGTGTTGGTCAGGGTGGGACTAGTGTAGATGGGGCGTGTTGGTCGGCGTGGGACTAGTGTAGATGGGGCATGTTGTTCGGGGTGGGACTAGTGTAGATGGGGCATGTTGGTCGGGGTGGGACTAGTGTAGATGGGGCGTGTTGGTCGGGGTGGGACTAGTGTAGACGGGGCATGTTGGTCGGGGTGGGACTAGTGTAGATGGGGCATGTTGGTCGGGGTGGGACTAGTGTAGATGGGGCATGTTGGTCGGGGTGGGACTAGTGTAGAAGGGGCATGTTGGTCGATGTGGGCAGGTGGAACTAGTGTAGATGGGGCATGTTGGTCTGTGTGGGCAGGTGGGACAAGTGTAGATGGGGCATGTTGGTCGGGGTCGGACTAGTGTAGATGGGGCATGTTGGTCGGTGTGGGCAGGTGCGACTAGTGTAGATGGGATGTGTTTGTCGGTGAGGGCACGTGGGACTAGTGTAGATGGGGCGTGTTGGTCAGGGTGGGACTAGTGTAGATGGGGCGTGTTGGTCGGGGTGGGACGAGTGTAGATGTGGCATGTTGTTCCGGGTGGAACTAGTGTAGATGGGGCATGTTGGTCGGTGTGGGCAGGTGGGACTAGTGTAGATCGGGCGTGTTGGTCGGTGAGGGCATGTGGGGCTAGTGTAGATGGGGCGTGTTGGTCGGGGTGGGCTTAGTGTAGATGGGGCATGTTGGTCGGGGTGTGACTAGTGTAGATGTGGCATGTTGGTCTGGGTGGGACTAGTGTAGATGGGGCATGTTGGTCGGGGTGGGACTAGTGTAGATGGGGCATGTTGGTCGGGGTGGGACTAGTGTAGATGGGGCATGTTGGTCGGGGTGGGACTAGTGTAGATGGGGCATGTTGGTCGGGGTGGGACTAGTGTAGATGGGGCATGTTGATCGATGTGGGCAGGTGGGACTAGTGTAGATGGGGCATGTTGGTCTGTGTGGGCAGGTGGGACAAGTGTAGATGGGGCATGTTGGTCGGGGTGGGACTAGTGTAGATGGGGCATGTTGGTCGGTGTGGGCAGGTGGGACTAGTGTAGATGGGGTGTGTTGTTCGGTGAGGGCACGTGGGACTAGTGTAGATGGGGCGTGTTGGTCGGGGTGGGACTAGTGTAGATGGGGCGTGTTGGTTAGGGTGGGACTAGTGTAGATGGGGCGTGTTGGTCGGGGTGGGACTAGTGTAGATGGGGCATGTTGTTCGGGGTGGGACTAGTCTAGATGGGGCATGTTGGTCGGGGTGGGACTAGTGCAGATGGGGCAAGTTGGTCGGGGTGGGACTAGTGTAGATGGGGCATGTTGGTCGGGGTGGGACTAGTGTAGACGGGGCATGTTGGTCGGGGTGGGACTCGTGTAGATGGGGCATGTTGGTCAGGGTGGGACTAGTGCAGATGGGGCGTGTTGATCGGGTGGGACTAGTGTAGACGGGGCATGTTGGTCGGGGTGGGACTCGTGTAGATGGGGCATGTTGGTCAGGGTGGGACTAGTGCAGATGGGGCGTGTTGATCGGGTGGGACTAGTGTAGACGGGGCATGTTGGTCGGGGTGGGACTCGTGTAGATGGGGCATGTTGGTCAGGGTGGGACTAGTGCAGATGGGGCAAGTTGGTCGGGGTGGGACTAGTGTAGATGGGGCATGTTGGTCGGGGTGGGACTAGTGTAGACGGGGCATGTTGGTCGGGGTGGGACTAGTGTAGATGGGGCATGTTGGTCGGGGTGGGACTAGTGTAGATGGGGCATGTTGGTCGGGGTGGGACTAGTGTAGAAGGGGCATGTTGGTCGATGTGGGCAGGTGGGACTTGTGTAGATGGGGCATGTTGGTCTGTGTGGGCAGGTGGGACAAGTGTAGATGGGGCATGTTGGTCGGGGTGGGACTAGTGTAGATGGGGCATGTTGGTCGGTGTGGGCAGGTGGGACTAGTGTAGATGGGATGTGTTGGTCGGTGAGGGCACGTGGGACCAGTGTAGATGGGGCGTGTTGGTCAGGGAGGGACTCGTGTAGATGGGGCGTGTTGGTCGGGGTGGGACTAGTGTAGATGGGGCGTGTTGGTCGGGGTGGGACTAGTGTAGATGGGGCATGTTGGTCGTGGTGGGACTAGTGTAGATGGGGCATGTTGATCGGGTGGGACTAGTGTAGATGGGGCATGTTGATCGGTGTGGGCAGGTGGGACTAGTGTAGATGGGGTGTGTTGTTCGATGAGGGCACGTGGGACTAGTGTAGATGGGGCGTGTTGGTCGGGGCGGGACTAGAGTAGATGGGGCGTGTTGGTCAGGGTGGGACTAGTGTAGATGGGGCGTGTTGGTCGGGGTGGGACTAGTGTAGATGGGGCATGTTGTTCGGGGTGGGACTAGTGCAGATGGGGCATGTTGGTCGGTGTGGGCAGGTGGGACTAGTGTAGATGGGGTGTGTTGTTCGATGAGGGCACGTGGGACTAGTGTAGATGGGGCGTGTTGGTCGGGGCGGGACTAGAGTAGATGGGGCGTGTTGGTCAGGGTGGGACTAGTGTAGATGGGGCGTGTTGGTCGGGGTGGGACTAGTGTAGATGGGGCATGTTGTTCGGGGTGGGACTAGTGCAGATGGGGCATGTTGGTCGGCGTGGGCAGGTGGGACTAGTGTAGATGGAGTCTGTTGGTCGGTGAGGGCACGTGGGACTAGTGTAGATGGGGAGTGTTGGTCAGGGTGGGACTAGTGTAGATGGGGCGTGTTGGTCGGCGTGGGACTAGTGTAGATGGGGCATGTTGTTCGGGGTGGGACTAGTGTAGATGGGGCATGTTGGTCGGGGTGGGACTAGTGTAGATGGGGCGTGTTGGTCGGGGTGGGACTAGTGTAGACGGGGCGTGTTGGTCGGGGTGGGACTAGTGTAGACGGGGCATGTTGGTCGGGGTGGGACTAGTGTAGATGGGGCATGTTGGTCGGGGTGGGTCTAGTGTAGATGGGGCATGTTGGTCGGGGTGGGACTAGTGTAGAAGGGGCATGTTGGTCGATGTGGGCAGGTGGGACTAGTGTAGATGGGGCATGTTGGTCTGTGTGGGCAGGTGGGACAAGTGTAGATGGGGCATGTTGGTCGGGGTGGGACTAGTGTAGATGGGGCATGTTGGTCGGCGTGGGCAGGTGGGACTAGTGTAGATGGAGTCTGTTGGTCGGTGAGGGCACGTGGGACTAGTGTAGATGGGGAGTGTTGGTCAGGGTGGGACTAGTGTAGATGGGGCGTGTTGGTCGGCGTGGGACTAGTGTAGATGGGGCATGTTGTTCGGGGTGGGACTAGTGTAGATGGGGCATGTTGGTCGGGGTGGGACTAGTGTAGACGGGGCGTGTTGGTCGGGGTGGGACTAGTGTAGACGGGGCATGTTGGTCGGGGTGGGACTAGTGTAGATGGGGCATGTTGGTCGGGGTGGGACTAGTGTAGAAGGGGCATGTTGGTCGATGTGGGCAGGTGGAACTAGTGTAGATGGGGCATGTTGGTCTGTGTGGGCAGGTGGGACAAGTGTAGATGGGGCATGTTGGTCGGGGTCGGACTAGTGTAGATGGGGCATGTTGGCCGGTGTGGGCAGGTGCGACTAGTGTAGATGGGATGTGTTTGTCGGTGAGGGCATGTGGGACTAGTGTAGATGGGGCGTGTTGGTCAGGGTGGGACTAGTGTAGATGGGGCGTGTTGGTCGGGGTGGGACGAGTGTAGATGGGGCATGTTGTTCCGGGTGGAACTAGTGTAGATGGGGCATGTTGGTCGGTGTGGGCAGGTGGGACTAGTGTGGATCGGGCGTGTTGGTCGGTGAGGGCATGTGGGGCTAGTGTAGATGGGGCGTGTTGGTCGGGTGGGCTTAGTGTAGATGGGGCATGTTGGTCGGGGTGTGACTAGTGTAGATATGGCATGTTGGTCTGGGTGGGGCTAGTGTAGATGGGGCATGTTGATCGGGGTGGGACTAGTGTAGATGGGGCATGTTGGTCGGGGTGGGACTAGTGTAGATGGGGCATGTTGGTCGGGGTGGGACTAGTGTAGATGGGGCATGTTGGTCGGGGTGGGACTAGTGTAGATGGGGCATGTTGATCGATGTGGGCAGGTGGGACTAGTGTAGATGGGGCATGTTGGTCTGTGTGGGCAGGTGGGACAAGTGTAGATGGGGCGCGTTGGTCGGGGTGGGACTAGTGTAGATGGGGCATGTTGGTCGATGTGGGCAGGTGGGACTAGTGTAGATGGGGTGTGTTGTTCGGTGAGGGCACGTGGGACTAGTGTAGATGGGGCGTGTTGGTCGGGGTGGGACTAGTGTAGATGGGGCATGTTGTTCGGGGTGGGACTAGTGTAGATGGGGCATGTTGGTCAGGGTGGGACTAGTGTAGATGGGGCGTGTTGGTCGGGGTGGGACTAGTGTAGATGGGGCATGTTGTTCGGGGTGGGACTAGTGTCGATGGGGCATGTTGGTCGGGGTGGGACTAGTGTAGATGGGGCGTGTTGATCGGGGTGGGACTAGTGTAGATGGGGCATGTTGGTCGGGGTGGGACTAGTGTAGACGGGGCATGTTGGTCGGGGTGGGACTAGTGTAGATGGGGCATGTTGGTCGGGGTGGGACTAGTGTAGATGGGGCATGTTGGTCGGGTGGGACTAGTGTAGAAGGGGATGTTGGTCGATGTGGGCAGGTGGGACTTGTGTAGATGGGGCATGTTGGTCTGTGTGGGCAGGTGGGACAAGTGTAGATGGGGCATGTTGGTCGGGGTGGGACTAGTGTAGATGGGGCATGTTGGTCGGTGTGGGCAGGTGGGACTAGTGTAGATGGGATGTGTTGGTCGGTGAGGGCACGTGGGGCTAGTGTAGATGGGGCGTGTTGGTCGGGGTGGGCCTAGTGTAGATGGGGCATGTTGGTCGTGGTGGGACTAGTGTAGATGGGGCATGTTGATCGGGT
The DNA here is from genome assembly GCA_038087875.1 of Malacoraja senta. Taxonomy (NCBI): domain Eukaryota; kingdom Metazoa; phylum Chordata; class Chondrichthyes; order Rajiformes; family Rajidae; genus Malacoraja; species Malacoraja senta. The sequence continues at coordinate 64,414 of JAXLNO010002917.1, read as the reverse complement.
GGGACTAGTGTAGATGGGGCATGTGATCGGTGTGGGCAGGTGGGACTAGTGTAGATGGGGTGTGTTGTTCGATGAGGGCACGTGGGACTAGTGTAGATGGGGCATGTTGGTCGGGGTGGGACTAGTGTAGATGGGGCGTGTTGGTCGGGGTGGGACTAGTGTAGATGGGGCATGTTGTTCGGGGTGGGACTAGTGCAGATGGGGCATGTTGGTCGGGGTGGGACTAGTGTAGATGGGGCATGTTGGTCGGGGTGGGACTAGTGTAGATGGGGCATGTTGGTCGGGGTGGGACTAGTGTAGATGGGCATGTTGGTCGGGGTGGGACTAGTGTAGATGGGGCATGTTGGTCTGTGGGCAGGTGGGACAAGTGTAGATGGGGCATGTTGGTCGGGGCGGGACTAGTGTAGATGGGGCGTGTTGTTCGGTGTGGGCAGGCGGGACTTGTGTAGATGGGGCGTGTTCGTCGGGGTGGGACTAGTGTAGTTGGGGCGTGTTGGTCGGGGTGGGACTAGTGTAGATGGGGCATTTTGGTCCGGGTGGGACTAGTGTAGATGGGGCATGTTGGTCGGGGTGGGACTAGTGTAGCTGGGGCATGTTGGGCGGGGTGAGACTAGTGTAGATGGGGCATGTTGGTCGGTGTGGGTAGGTGGGACTAGTGTAGATGGGGCGTGTTGGTCGGTGAGGGCAGGTGGGGCTAGTGTAAATGGGGCGTGTTGGTCGGGGTGGGACTAGTGTAGATGGGGCATGTTGGTCGGGGTGGGTCTAGTGCAGATGGGGCATGTTGGGCGGGGTGGGACTAGTGTAGATGGGGCATGTTGGTCGGGGTGGGACTAGTGTAGATGGGGCATGTTGGGCGGGGTGGTACTAGTGTAGATGGGGCATGTTGGTCCGGGTGGGACTAGTGTAGATGGGGCATGTTGATCGGGGTGGGACTAGTGTAGATGGGGCATGTTGGTCGGGGTGGGACTAGTGTAGATGCGGCATGTTGGTCGGGGTGGGACTAGTGTAGATGGGGCATGTTGGTCGGGGTGGGACTAGTGTAGATGGGGCATGTTGGTCGGGATGGGACTAGTGCAGATGGGGCATGTTCGTCGGGGTGGGACTAGTGTAGATGGGGCATGTTGGTCGGGATGGGACTAGTGTAGATGGGGCATGTTGGTCGGGGTGGAACTAGTGTAGATGGGGCATGTTGGTCGGGGTGGGACTAGTGCAGATGGGGCGTTGGTCGGGGTGGGACTAGTGTAGATGGGGCATGTTGGTCGGGGTGGGACTAGTGTAGACGGGGCATGTTGGTCGGGGTGGGACTAGTGTAGAAGGGGCATGTTGGTCGATGTGGGCAGGTGGGACTAGAGTAGATGGGGCATGTTGGTCTGTGTGGGCAGGTGGGACAAGTGTAGATGGGGCTTGTTGGTCGGGGTGGGACTAGTGTAGATGGGGCATGTTGGTCGGCGTGAGCAGGTGGGACTAGTGTAGTTGGAGTGTGTTGGTCGGTGAGGGCACGTGGGACTAGTGTAGATGGGGCGTGTTGGTCAGGGTGGGACTAGTGTAGATGGGGCATGTTGGTCGGGGTGTGACCTGTGTAGATGGGGCATGTTGGTCGGGGTGGGACTAGTGTAGATGGGGCATGTTGGTCGGGGTGGGACTAGTGTGGATGGGGCATGTTGGTCGGGGTGGGACTAGTGTAGATGGGGCATGTTGGTTGGGGTGGGACTATTGTAGATGGGGCATGTTGGTCGATGTGGGCAGGTGGGACTAGTGTAGATGGGGCATGTTGGTCTGTGTGGGCAGATGGGACAAGTGTAGATGGGGCATGTTGGTCGGGGTGGGATTAGTGTAGATGGGGCATGTTGGTCGGTGTGGGCAGGTGGAACTAGTGTAGATGGGGTGTGTTGGTCGGTGAGGGCACGTGGGACTAGTGTAGATGGGGCGTGTTGGTCAGTGTGGGACTAGTGTAGATGGGGCGCGTTGGTCGGCGTGGGACTAGTGTAGATGGGGCATGTTGTTCGGGGTGGGACTAGTGTAGATGGGGCATGTTGGTCGGGATGGGACTAGTGTAGATGGGGCGCGTTGGTCGGGATGGGACTAGTGTAGACGGAGCATGTTGGTCGGGGTGGGACTAGTGTAGATGGGGCATGTTGGTCGGGGTGGGACTAGTGTAGATGGGGCATGTTGGTCGGGGTGGGACTAGTGTAGAAGGGGCATGTTGGTCGATGTGGGCAGGTGGGACTAGTGTAGATGGGGCATGTTGGTCTGTGTGGGCAGGTGGGACAAGTGTAGATGGGGCATGTTGGTCGGGGTCGGACTAGTGTAGATGGGGCATGTTGGTGGGTGTGGGCAGGTGGGACTAGTGTAGATGAGATGTGTTGGTCTGTGAGGGCACGTGGGACTAGTGTAGATGGGGCGTGTTGGTCGGGGTGGAACGAGTGTAGATGGGGCATGTTGTTCGGGGTGGGACTAGTGTAGATGGGGCATGTTGGTCGGTGTGAGCATGTGGGGCTAGTGTAGATGGGGCGTGTTGGTCGGGGTGGGCCTAGTGTAGATGGGGCATGTTGGTCGGGGTGTGACTAGTGTAGATGGGGCATGTTGGTTTGGGTGGGACTAGTGTAGATGGGGCATGTTGGTCGGGGTGGGACTACTGTAGATGGGCCATGTTGGTCGGGGTGGGACTAGTGTAAATGGGGCATGTTGTTCCGGGTGGGACTAGTGTAGATGGGGCATGTTGGTCGGGGTGGGACTAGTGTAGATGGGGCATGTTGATCGATGTGGGCAGGTGGGACTAGTGTAGATGGGGCATGTTGGTCTGTGTGGGCAGGTGGGACAAGTGTAGATGGGGCGTGTTGGTCGGGTGGGACTAGTGTAGATGGGGCATGTTGGTCGGTGTGGGCAGGTGGGACTAGTGTAGATGGGGTGTGTTGTTCGGTGAGGGCACGTGGGACTAGTGTAGATGGGGCGTGTTGGTCGGGGTGGGACTAGTGTAGATGGGGCATGTTGGTCGGGGTGGGACTAGTGTAGACGGGGCATGTTGGTCGGGGTAGTACTAGTGTAGATGGGGCATGTTGGTCGGGGTGGGACTAGTGCACATGGGGCATGTTGGTCGGGGTGGGACTAGTGTAGATGGGGCATGTTGGTCGGGGTGGGACTAGCGTAGATGGGGCATGTTGGTCGGGGTGGGACTAGTGTAGATGGGGCATGTTGGTCGGGGTGGGACTAGCGTAGACGGGGCATGTTGGTCGGGGTGGGACTAGTGTAGATGGGGCATTTTGGTCGGGGTGGGACTAGTGTAGATGGGGCATGTTGGTCGGGGTGGGACTAGTGTAGAAGGGGCATGTTGGTCGATGTGGGCAGGTGGGACTAGTGTAGATGGGGCATGTTGGTCTGTGTGGGCAGGTGGGACAAGTGTAGATGGGGCATGTTGGTCGGGGTGGGACTAGTGTAGATGGGGCGTGTTGGTCGGGGTGGGACTAGTGTAGATGGGGCATGTTGTTCGTGGTGGGACTAGTGTAGATGGGGCATGTTGGTCGGTGTGGGCAGGTGGGACAAGTGTAGATCGGGCGTGTTGGTCGGTGAGGGCATGTGGGGCTAGTGTAGATGGGGCGTGTTGGTCGGGGTGGGCGTAGTGTATATGGGGCATGTTGGTCGGGGTGTGACTAGTGTAGATGGGGCTTGTTGGTCTGGGTGGGACTAGTGTAGATGGGACATGTTGGTCGGGGTGGGACTAGTGTAGATGGTGCATGTTGGTCGGGGTGGGACTAGTGTAGATGGGGCATGTTGGTCGGGGTGGGACTAGTGTAGATGGGGCATGTTGGTCGGGTGGGACTAGTGTAGATGGGGCATGTTGATCGATGTTGGCAGGTGGGACTAGTGTAGATGGGGCATGTTGGTCTGTGTGGGCAGGTGGGACAAGTGTAGATGGGGCATGTTGGTCGGGGTGGGACTAGTGTAGATGGGGCATGTTGGTCGGTGTGGGCAGGTGGGACTAGTGTAGATGGGGCGTGTTGGTCGGGGTGGGACTAGTGTAGATGGGGCGTGTTGGTCAGGGTGGGACTAGTGTAGACGGGGCATGTTGGTCGGGGTGGGACTAGTGTAGATGGGGCATGTTGGTCGGGGTGGGACTAGTGCAGATGGGGCATGTTGGTCGGGGTGGGACTAGTGTAGATGGGGCATGTTGGTCGGGGTGGGACTAGTGTAGACGGGGCATGTTGGTCGGGGTGGGACTAGTGTAGATGGGGCATGTTGGTCGGGGTGGGACTAGTGTAGATGGGGCATGTTGGTCTGTGGGCAGGTGGGACAAGTGTAGATGGGGAATGTTGGTCGGGGTGGGACTAGTGTAGATGGGGCGTGTTGTTCGGTGTAGGCAGGCGGGACTAGTGTAGATGGGGCGTGTTGGTCGGAGTGGGACTAGTGTAGTTGGGGCGTGTTGGTCGGGGTGGGACTAGTGTAGATGGGGCATTTTGGTCTGGGTGGGACTAGTGTAGATGGAGCATGTTGGTCGGGGTGGGACTAGTGTAGATGGGGCATGTTGGGCGGGGTGGGACTAGTGTAGATGGGGCATGTTGGTCGGTGTGGGCAGGTGGGACTAGTGTAGATGGGGCGTGTTGGTCGGTGAGGGCAGGTGGGGCTAGTGTAGATGGGGCGTGTTGGTCGGGGTGGGACTAGTGTAGATGGGGCATGTTGGTCGGGGTGGGTCTAGTGCAGTTGGGGCATGTTGGGCGGGGTGGGGCTAGTGTAGATGGGGCATGTTGGTCGGGGTGGGACTAGTGTAGATGGGGCATGTTGGTCGGGGTGGGACTAGTGGAGATGGGGCATGTTGGTCGGGATGGGACTAGTGCAGATGGGGCATGTTCGTCGGGTGGGACTAGTGTAGATGGGGCATTTTGGTCGGGGTGGGACTAGTGTAGATGGGGCATGTTGGTCGTGGTGGGACTAGTGTAGATGGGGCATGTTGGTCGGGATGGGACTAGTGTAGATGGGGCATGTTGGTCGGGGTGGGACTAGTGTAGATGGGGCATGTTGGTCGTGGTGGGACTAGTGTAGATGGGGCATGTTGGTCGGGATGGGACTAGTTTAGATGGGGCATGTTGATCGGGGTGGGACTAGTGTAGATGGGGCATGTTGGTCGGGGTCGGACTAGTGTAGATGGGGAGCGTTAGTCGGGGTGGGACTAGTGTAGATGGGGCATGTTGGTCGGGGTGGGACTAGTGTAGATGGGGCATGTTGGTCGGGGTGGGACTAGTGTAGATGGGGCGCGTTGGTCTGGGTGGGCAGGCAGGTTGGGGCCGAAGGGCCTGCATCCACGCTGTATAATTCCAGGCAACAGCTTCTCCTGGGAGTTACTGAGACGGGAGGGGGAACCACAGCCTCTCTGGGCGTTGGCGCAGAGGCCGCTTCCTTGGTTATCGTGTGGTGAACGGGAGTGGGAGGGGGAATGGGACAGATCTGTCAGTGTCCACGACCCCTCTCACCCCCGGCCCCTCACTCACCCCCAAGTCGAGCTCCCACCGCCGCTGTCGCCCCTCTATCCCCCCTCTCTCTCCCTATCACTCACTCGTCGATTTCTCTCCGTCATTAGTTTCACTTTGTAAGCACTGCTTTAAAGGGGGAGAGAGAGAGAGGGAAGGGGAGAGAGGGGGAGAGAGGGGGAGAGAGAGGGAGAGAGAGAGAGAGAGACTGGAGGACATAGGATGGAGCAGGTGGAGAGAATGGGGTGAGGGAGGGAACATGGTGTGGGAAAGAACAAAGCAAACGGGATAGACACACAGAGTGCTGGAGTAACTCAGCGGGTCAGGCAGCATCTGTGGAGAACATGGAGTGGGTGGTGTTTTGGGCCGGGACCCTTCTTCAGGCTTTAAACTCCAAGAAATGTAACACTGGACCCGCTGCAGAAACACGACAGCGCCCTGTCTGTCTCCGGGCCTGATCCATCCTCGTCATTTCGTGCCCCCTTTCAGTCTGAAGAAGGGTCCCGAGCTGAAACGTCACCTATCCATGTTCTCCACAGATGCTGCCTGACCCGCTGAGTTACTCCAGCACTCTGTGAAACGTCACCTATCCATGTTCTCCAGAGATGCTGCCTGACCCGCTGAGTTACTCCAGCACTCTGTGAAACGTCACCTATCCATGTTCTCCACAGATGCTGCCTGACCCGCTGAGTTACTCCAGGACTCTGTGAAACGTCACCTATCCATGTTCTCCACAGATGCTAAGGTGCAAAAAAGTAGCGAGTCTGGGTTAAAACGTGGCGGTAAATTCTGAGTGAGCCTCTGCTTTTTTGCATATCTTTAATTAATTTGTTCTATATCTCTCTACATCACCGTCTATATCTCTCGTTTCTCTTTCCCCTGACTGAAGAAGGGTCTCGACCCGAAATGTCACCCATTCCTTCTCTCCAGAGATGCTGCCTGGCCCGCTGAGTTACTCCAGCATTTTGTGTCTATCTTCGGGGTAACCTGTCCTCCACTATCACCCTGAGCACTGGTACACCACAGGGCTGTGTACTGAGCCCCATGCTCTACTCCCTCTTCACACACGACTGTGTTCCTGCATTCGACACCAACACCATCGTCAAGTTTGCAGACGACACAACGGTGATCGGGCTGATCACCAGCGGTGATGAAACACACTACAGAGCGGAGGTGCAGAACCTGGCGGACTGGTGCTCACGTAACAACTTGTCCCGAAACACCTCCAAGACCAAGGAGCTGTGTATCGACTTCAGGAGGACACATAATGGGGAACACGCCCCAATCTCCATCTACGGGGACAGTGTGGAGAGAGTGTCCAGCTTTAGGTTTCTGGGCACACACATCTCAGAGGACCTCACATGGTCCACCAACACCGCTGCGCTGGTCAAGGCACAGCAACGACTGTTCTTCCTGAGAACATTGAAAAAGACTGGTCTGCCCCAACAGCTGCTGACAACCTTCTACCGCTGCACCACAGAGAGCATCCTAACATATGGCATCTCTGTGTGGTATCTCAGCTGCACGGAGGTGGAGAGGAGAGCTCTTCAGCGCATCGTCCACAGAGCGCAGAAGATAATTGGGACACCGCTACCAGCCTTGGAGGGCATCTACTACACACGGTGCCTCAGGAAGGCCGTCAGCATCCACAAAGACTCCTCACACCCTTGCAATAGTCTGTTCGAACTCCTACCTTCCGGCAGACGTTACAAGGCCTTCTACGCCCGCACCTCCAGACTCAGGAACAGCTTCACCCCCAGAGCTATAGCTGCTCTGAACCGGCCCAGCTGAGTGCCCCCCACCCCCATGAACTGTCTCTCTCGGATGGTCACGTCCCACATCGACCCGGCACAGATATATTTCCACTTTAGACTGTTTTACTGTTTCACTGTTCTTTTTTTATAAACCATGTTTCTTGGGGTATCTACATTTTATTAGTTGTTTAAGTTATAACTATCGGATGGAAGCTGCAAACCAAATCTCGTTGCACCCTATGTACAATGACAATAAAAGATATTATTATATTGTTATTATTAAACCAGCATCTGCTGTTCCTTCCTCCACCACCAGAGAGCAGTTCTGATCTATTATCCCCCTCACTGGAGATCCTCAGACTATCTGTATCTTTGATCAGACTTTACTGGGCTTTATCTTGCTCTATACGTTATTCACTTTATTCCCTTTATCCTGTATCTCTACACTGTTCTGACTGGTTAGCTCGCAACAAAAAAGCTTTTCACTGTAACCTCAGTATTCATGACCAGTGAGGCCCAGCACAAATTGGAGGAACAGCACCTCATATTTCACTTGGGTAGTTTACACCCCAGCGGTATGAACATTGACTTCTCTAACTTCACATAGCCCTTGCTTTCCCTCTCTCTCCATCCCCTCCCCCTTCCCAGTTCTCCCACCAATCTGACTGACCCGCTGATTACATTTTATCTCTGTATGCTTCGCTGTCAGCTTTGCCGAGCTAACAACGATCTATTGGTTGGCAGACACGAAACAAAGAGTAGGGATTAACGGGTCCCTTTCAGAATGGCAGGCAGTGACTAGTGGGGTACCGCAAGGCTCGGTGCTGGGACCGCAGCTACTTACAATATACATCAATGATTTAGATGAAGGGATTCAAAGTAACATTAGTAAATTTGCAGATGATACAAAGCTGGGTAGCAGTGTGAACTGTGAGGAGGATGCTATGAGGATGCAGGGTGACTTGGACAGGTTGGGGGAGTGGGCAGATGCATGGCAGATGCAGTTTAATGTGGATAAATGTGAGGTTATCCACTTTGGTGGCAAAAACAGGAAGGCAGATTATTATCTAAATGGTGTCAAGTTGGGAAAAGGGGAAGTACAGCGGGATCTGAGGGGTCCTTGTTCATCAGTCACTGAAAGTAAGCATGCAGGTACAGCAGGCAGTGAAGAAAGCATATGGCATGTTGACCTTCATAACAAGAGGAGTTGAGTATAGGAGCAAAGAGTTCCTTCTGCAGTTGTACAGGGCCCCAGTGAGACCACACCTGGAGTATTATGTGGAGTTTTGGTCTCCTAATTTGAGGAAGGACATTCTTGCTATAGAGGGAGTGCAGCGTAGGTTTATAAGGTTAATTCCCGGGATGGCGGGACTGTCATATGTTGATAGAATGGCGCTGTTAGGCTTGTATACTCTGGAATTTAGGATGGGAAATATCTTATAGAAACATATACAATTATTAAGGGGTTGGACAGGCTAGATGCAGGAAAAATGTTTCTGATGTTGGGGGAGTCCAGAACCAGGGGTCACACAGTTTAAGAATAAGAGGTAGGCTGATATCTGAAGGGGCTGCTCCTCAAATTTTGGTTGCATTTTAGTCCTACGATTCTGGTTTTTGGACACAAGGCAGGGAGTGAGGAGAGCCAATCGGGCGGGTGGGACCTCGATGTCGGTTTGCTCCTGGGCCTGTCCAAGAAGGCCATTCACGGGTCCAGGCAGCGGGCAGTTGATGGTCATACCAGAGTCGGCTGCCTGCCCCTCTTCCGGGCCTATGTCCATGCCCCCGTGTCCCTGGAGAGGGGAACACACACGCGGTGTCCACGGGGAATCTGGAAGCCATCCGTGAACGCTGGTCACCGCGTGGGGTCGAGAGCATTTTAAATAATGACTGTACCATCCTATTCGGCCCTTCGTGCCAACTCTCATATGTTGCATATGAAGGGCATCCTTGTGATTGAGGCAGTGCAGCGTAGGTTCACGAGATTGATCCCTGGGATTGCGGGACTGTCATATGAGGAAAGATTGAAAAGATTAGGCTTGTACTCACTGGAGTTTAGAAGGATGAGGGGGGGTTCTTATAGAAACATATAAAATTATTAAAGGACTGGACAAGCTAGATGCAGGAAAAATGTTTCCAATGTTGGGCGAGTCTAGAACCAGGGGCCACAGTCTTAGAATAAAGGGGAAGCCATTTAAGATTGAGGTGAGAAAAAACTTTTTCACCCAGAGAGTTGTGAATTTATGGAATTCCCTGCCACAGAGGGCAATGGAGGCCAAATCACTGGATGGATTTAAGAGAGAGTTAGATAGAGCTCTAGGGGCTAGTGGAGTCAAGGGATATGGGGAGAAGGCAGGCACGGGTTATTGATTGGGGATGATCAGCCATGATCACAATGAATGGCGGTGCTGGCTCGAAGGGCCGAAGGGCCTCCTCCTGCACCTATTTTCTATGTTTCTATGCTTCTATATTATAATGATTGCTTGATGTATTGTAACCTTTGATTGTACTTTTGATATGCTGTATTATGCATTTTGCTGAATAAAGTCCTTGAAACAAATAGAGAAGAGAGTGACAACATATGTGTGGAGCAGCACGCACCTCCTCTACCTGGGGGTCTACCTGAGTCCCACTGAGGGGGCTTGGCCAGCGAACTGGCAGGATCTAGAGGCGAGAGTCGTCGCCCAGCTGGGGCGTTGGTCAGGCCTCCTTGGCGTGCTCTCTTACTGGGGGAGAGCATTGGTCATAAACCAGCTGGTGGCCTCTATGTTGTGGTACTGGCTGGCCACTCTGGTCCCACCCTCTTTATTTGTCATCATGATCCAGAGGAGGTTGGTGAACTTCTTCTGGGGATGAGAGGAATCATTGGGTGTCTGCTGGGGTTCTGAGTCTCCCGTTGGAGGAGGGCGGTCAGGCACTGGTTTGCGTCCGTACCCAGGTGGCGGCTCTCCGTCTCAGGACCCTGCGGAGGTATATGTACTCCGAGTCTCCTCCTGGATGGCACGGGCTGGCAAAGTACTTTTTCCGCCAGGGTCGCTGCCTCCAGGAGGGCACACGGCTCCCGGTAGCGGGCATCAGTCGACACACTAGGCGGGAGTTGCCTAGATTTTATCGAGATACTAGACTAAGTGGGACCCGTTGGGTCCCAGCATCACACGGGAGGGCTGGTCACCCAAAACAATATTCCACCTCTCCACCAATTCCAATAGTGCTGGCCAGTGGTAGGGGGTGGGGCGCTTTCTGTTGCGCTGGTATGGGTGTTGCGGGCCGAAGGTACTGGTTTCCAGAGGGCTATTATAGACATTGTGGGCCGAATGGATTCTTGGGCTGGCAGCTCAGTCACTGAGGCCTGGCAGTACAATCACTCGGGCCTGGCAGGCTGGCAGCTGATAAACTGCCAGAAATTCTGCCCAAAACAGGTGACAGACTGTGAGAGAGAAGAGGGAGTGGGCGGACTGAATGGATTATTGGGCTGGCAGTTCAGTCACTTACAGCTGGTGGGCTGGCAATTCACTTACTCACGGCCTGTGGGCTGGCAGTGCAGTCAGTCACGCCTGGTACGCTGGCAGTTCACTCAGTCACCCCACCTACCTTCACCCCCCCACTCTGCTCCTTGCCATTCACCTCCCACCCACACATTCAGTGCATCTCCACACAACCTCCCCCTATTCACTCTTAGTGGCTCTCCCACAGAGCAGCCATTCCTGCCTATTAGGTTCACATTGTGATGAAGAACAGGCAGGCATGAAAAGTGCAAAAAGGATTTATTAAAATTTAAAATGTGAATAACTCTTAAAATATTAGAACAATTTAAATGTTAAAGATGAGAATTATTAAGTTATTTCTTCTTGTGTCTCTTGTTGTGTTCTGCTGCTCACTGCCTCTTGATGACTATTTCCTGTTGATAAAAAGAGACATTCATCCCAAACAATGACTTTCACTTGCCTCATGAAATGTGCCAGCTTAGAGTTCTTCTCGATGTTGCAGAATGTATCCTCGGCCACTTGGATGGGTATCTTGAATGGAGAATGTGTAGTTCTTCCACCAGGCATTAACGTAGCTGCTATCCCAGAGGATGCTACAGCAATAGCAACATCACCTTCACCTCTAACCTTTCCTGACATGATGTCAAAAAAGCAGCCTAAAGACAATTTCAGTTGTTAATGAACACTGAAGAATGTGTGCAAAACATTTTTTTGAGGCGGGGGCCGTCAGGGTGGGGTGGGGGGTGGTAAACGTTGTGCAGCCAAGGGAGGGGCACAGCTTCAGGCGGGGGCTCTCGTGAGCTGATGAGAAGTGGGGGGGGAGGGTATGTCCTCCAGCGGGGGATGTGGGCGGCTTCAGTAGGGGGCAGGAGGGGGCGCATCCTATAGCCAGGCGGGGGGCAGCGTCTTGAGGTGGGGGATGTCAGTGGAGGAGGGAGGGGGGGCGGTGAGCGACTTACTCATGACCTCTGGACTGACTCACTGCCTTGGGATTAACTCATGGCCTTTGGACTGACTGACTGACTCATGGCTTGTGGACTGACTGATGCCCGACTTCTGGAGTCACGTCCGACTTTTGTAAACTGAAAAATGTAACATCTACATTGAGGAACAGCTTCTTTCTGAGCCATCAGGCTATTAAACATAACAAATAAGCTCTGAACTACGAAAGACTATATTATTTGTGCTATTTGCACACACACACACACACACACACACACACACACACACACACATATTCATTCACACACACACATATTCACACACACACACACATATTCACACACACATACATACATACAGGAAGATTGATCCCGATGTTGGGGAAGTCCGGAACAAGGGGTCACAGTTTAAGGATAAGGGGGAAGTATTTTAGGACCGAGATGAGAAAATAATTTTTCACACAGAGAGTGGTGAATCTGTGGAATTCTCTGCCACAGAAGGTAGTTGAGGCCAGTTCCTTGGCTATATTAAAGAGGGAGTTAGATGTGGCCCTTGTGGCTAAAGGGATCAGGGGGTATGGAGAAAAGGCAGGTAAAAGGACACTGAGTTGGATGATCAGCCATGATCATATTGAATGGCGGTGCAGGCTCGAAGGGCCGAATGGCCTACTCCTGCACCCATTTTCTATGTTTCTATGTACACACACACACATATATTCACACACACATATATTCACACACACACACACACACACACACACATATATTCACACACACATATATTCACACACACATATATTCACACACACACACACACACACACACATATATTCACAGAGACACACTCATAAACACACACACACATACACATCCATACACACATTTTCACACACACATATTCACACACATGCATACATACATTCACACACACATATTCACACACACACATATTCACACACACACATATTCACACACACTCACACACACACATATTCAGCCTAAAGACAATTTCAGTTGTTAATGAACACTCAAGAATTTGTGCAAAACATTTTTTTGAGGCTGGGGTCGTCAGGGTGGTGTGTGGGGTGGTAAACATCGTGTAGCCAAGGGAGGGGCACAGCTTCAGGCGGGGGCTCTCGTGAGCTGATGAGAAGGGGGGGTATGTCCTCCAGCGGGGGATGTGGGCGGCTTCAGTAGGGGGCAGGAGGGGGCGCATCCTATAGCCAGGCGGAGGGCAGCGTCTTGAGGTGGGGGATGTCAGTGGAGGAGGGGGGTGGGGCGGTGAGTGACTTACTCATGACCTCTGGACTGGCTCACTGCCTTGGGATTAACTCATGGCCTTTGGACTGACTGACTGACTCATGGCTTGTGGACTGACTGATGCCCGACTTCTGGAGTCACGTCTGACTTTTGTAAACTGAAAACTGTAACATTTACATTGAGGAACAGCTTCTTCCTGAGCCATCAGGCAATTAAACATAACAAATAAGCTCTGACCTACGAAAGACTATATTATTTGTGCTATTTGCACACACACACACACACACACACAGTCACACACATATTCACACACACACATACACATATTCGCACACACACACACACACTCACACACACATATTCACACACACACACAGTCACACACATATTCACACACACATACACATATTCACACACACACATATATTCACACACACATATTCATTCACACACACATATTCACACACACACATATTTACACACACATATTTACACACACATATTTACACACACACATATTCATTCACATACACACATATTCATTCACACACACATATTCACACACACATATTCACACACACACATATTCACACACACACACACACACACACACATATTCACACACATATATTCACACACACACACACATATTCACACACACACACATATTCACACACACAAATACATACAGGAAGATTGTTCCCAATGTTGGGGAAGTCCAGAACAAGAGGTCACAGTTTAAGGATAAGGGGGAAGTCTTTTAGGACCGAGATGAGAAGATCATTTTTCACACAGAGAGTGGTGAATCTGTGGAATTCTCTGCCACAGAAGGTAGTTGAGGCCAGTTCATTGGCTATATTTAAGAGGGAGTTAGATGTGGCCCTTGTGGCCAAAGGGATCAGGGGTTATGGAGAGAAGGCAGGTAAAGGACACTGAGTTGGATGATCAGCCATGATCATATTGAATGGCGGTGCAGGCTCGAAGGGCCGAATGGCCTACTCCTGCACCTATTTTCTATGTTTCTATGTTACACACACACACACACATATATATATATTCACACACACACACATATTCACACACACACACACACACACACACATATTCACAGAGACACACTCATAAACACACACACACATACACATCCATACACACATTTTCACACACACATATTCACACACATGCATACATACATTCACACACACATATTCACACACACACATATTCACACACACACACACACATATTCACACACACTCACACACACACATATTCACACACACACACACATATTCTCACACACACACATCCATACACTAACACACATACATATTCACATACACATATTTACACACACACACACATATAGATACACATAAAAACACACACATATGCACACACATACATACACGCACACCCACACCCATACACACACACGCATACATCCACGCACACCCACACCCATACACACACACATACATACACGCACACCCACACCCATACACACACACACATACATACACCCACACCCATACACACACACACATAATAATAATAACTTTATTTATAGAGCACTTTAAAAACAACCGCTGTTGCAACAAAGTGCTGTACATGACTAATCATACTAAATTATGACTGAACAAGAAATTATTACATAACAATATAAACATTAAACGAAAGAGTAAAAACAATAAAATTAAAAACATTAAAAGCACTGAAAACAGGAGCAAAGTCTCAAGCAGTGTCAAAAGCCAAGGAATATAAATGTGTTTTAATACTGGTTTTGAAGATGGACAGTGAAGGGGCCTGTCTGATGTGCAACGGCAGGGTGTTCCAGAGTGCCGGAGCAGCAACAGAGAAGGCTCTATCCCCTCTGAGCTTCCGCTTAGACCTCGGTACCTCCAGGAGCAGCTGATCAGCTGACCTGAGGCACCGGGCAGGAGCGTATGGGTGGAGCAGTTCAGAGAGGTAAGGCGGGGCGAGCCCATTTAGAGATTTAAAAGCAAATAAAATAATTGTAAAATGAACTCGAAAGTGCACCTATACACACACACACACATATATATATTCATACACATATTCACACACACACACCTATTCACGCACACACACACACACACATAGTCACACACACACACTCATACACACACACACATACATAGTCACAGTCACACACACACTCATATATTCACACACACACATATTCATTCACACACATATCCACACACACATATTCACACACACATTCACACATAGACACACACACACACACACACATATATTCACACACACATATTCACACACATATTCACACACACACGTAGTCACAGTCACACACACATATATTCACACAAACATATTCATTCACACACACACATATTCACACACACACATATATCCACACACACACACACATACGTACAGGAAGATTGGTCCCGATGTTGGGGAAGTCCAGAACAAGGGGTCACTGTTTAAGGATAAGGGGGAAGTCTTTTAGGACCGAGATGAGAAGATCATTTTTCACACTGAGAGTGGTGAATCTGTGGAATTCTCTGCCACAGAAGGTAGCTGAGGCCAGTTCATTGGCTATATTTAAGAGGGAGTTAGATGTGGCCCTTGTGGATAAAGGGATCAGGGGGTATGGAGAGAAGGCAGGTACAGGACACTGAGTTGGATGATCAGCCATGATCATATTGAATGGCGATGCAGGCTCGAAGGGCCGAATGGCCTACTCCTGCACCTATTTTCTATGTTTCTATGTTACACACACATATTCACACACACACACACACACATATTCACACACACACACTCATACACATACATATTCACGCACACACATACACACAAAGACACACACACATAAAACACACACACATACACATATTCACACACACATATTCACACACACATACATACATTCACACACATACTTTCACACACACACATTCACACACACACACATATTCACACACACACAGACACACACCCATATTCACACACACACACATAGTCCCACACACACACACACATAGTCACACACACACACATTCATTCACACACACACACACAAAGCTGCTTCCTGTTATGTCCAAGCAAAAAAAACCATTTCAATAGTGAGAGAGGATGTATTTCCTGAGAAGGTGGTAGCTTCTGTAAACAGAAGCCTTCTGGTTTGTAGCTGACATCATGATTACATTGTTAAGACAGAATTGTAAATGTTGACTAAGTTCCTGTTGTTTCGAAGTTTGTGATCAACAATTTGTGATTGATAGAACCACAAGATGACAATTATTGTATTAGTAACAAGTATATTTTGAATGGGTATAATCTGTGGTTTATTTGTGTTAGACGTCATTGTTGCTACTCTGTATAAACATGTGACTACGTTTCCAAAATACTATAAATTGATGCTGTGTTTCTTTGTTCATTAGAGTGGTGGCTCAGGAGGGTTAAGTATCTGTTGTATACTTTACTTTGTATCCCTGGCACTCGCCGGCTGATGATCAGTAAAGCTTGTGTTGGTGTACCGAACCTATTGTGAGTTGTCTGTTTTAAGAAATGGACCTTAACAGAGACTTGTGGTTGTCGGGTCATTGAAAGAGAGGGGATTCACACGTGGATTTGATGGGTTTGGACAACGAAGAGCACACTGATTTCATTTTTAACCAATAAAGAACTTTACTGAGGAATTTGACAATGTGAGACTTGACAGTGTAAGGCTGGTCCAGAAAGTAAAGGCAGGTTGGATCAAAGGCGAGCTGGTAAAATGGATCCAAAATTGGCTTGGTGGTTGGAGGTTGAAGGTAGCGGTAGAAGGATGATTTCCTGCTTGGAGGTCTGTGACTGGTGAAGTGCAGCAGGGATAGGTGCTGCAACCTTTGCTGTTTATGTTATATTTTAATAGCTTGGATGTGAATGTAGGAGGTGTGATTAGTAAGTCTGTGGAGGACGCAAAAATTGTGGATAGCGGGGAAGGTTGTCAAAATGTGCAGCAGGATATAGGGTAGATTATTGAAACCTTATTGACATGCAGGGATATCAGAGCAAGAGAGTGCATGTTTATCATGAGAGCAAGGCATTTTAAAGTGGATCTGAGTTGGAAGTTTTCTTTACACTGAGAGTGGGTGATATCTGGGACATGCTACAGAGGAGTTGGTGCAGTGAGGTACAATCACTATATTTGAAGCACTTAAATACGTGAGGTGTAGAAGAATACCGATGTAATGTGGGCAAATCGATTAGTATATCTGGGGAAAAGGTGGACGAGACGATGGGCCGAAGGGCCTGTTTCTGTAATGTACAACCATGGCTGAATAACTGAGTCACCACAGCCACTGGTCCAGGGAATTCCAAAGGTTCCCCAGTATCTGTGTGCAGTAATGTCTCCTTATCTCTGTACTACTTGAAGCAGCCCACATTCTGAGATGGTGCCCATTCTCCAGACCCCTCAGACAGGGGAAATATCATCCCTGCATCCAGCCCACTGACCCTGAAAGAACTTTGTGTTTCACTGAGATGTCCTCCTATACACTCAAACGCTGGAGTACACAGGCCTAGTCTACTCAATCTCACCCCACACAGCAAACACATTGTCCCAGGAACAAGTATTGTTAATCTTTGCTGCGTTGCCTCTGTGTCAAGTCTGTCAAGGAGCATCGGAACACAAGAAAACAGGAGCAGGATTAGGATCTGCTCCTCAGACTTGCCCCTCCATTCAATGTGATCATGGCTGATCTAAGCTGGCACCAATTCCTCTTCTGTGTGAGTTCCCCATAATCTTAATTTTTACATCTATCAAATATTTATTTTTAGCCAAGTTGCAGATATCCAATAACTCAGCTTTTCACCACCATCTTGGGCACAACATTCCAGATATTCACTGCCCTCTGAGAGATGCAACTTTTACACATGAGAGGACGCTCTGGAAGGTTGGATCTCATGGAATCCAGGGTGAACTAGCCGATGGAATACAACATTTACCTGAAGGTCGCAGACAGAGGATGTTGGTCGAGGGTCGTTTTTCAGACTGGGGACAGGGTCCACTGTTGTTCCTTATTTATATACACGATTGGGTGTGTATGTAGGTTGCACGGTTAGTCCGTTTGCAGATGGTACTAAAATTGGTGACATTGTGGAGAGTGAAGAAAGTTATCTGAGAGTAAATGGGATCCCTGTGAACTGGGCCAATGGGCTCAGTAACGGCAGGTGGGATTTATTCATGTGAAGGTGAGGTGATGCACTTTACTGAGACAAACCAGGGCAGGACATACACAGTAAACAGGGAACTTTATAGAACTGAGAGATCTCGGGCTGCAGGTACACAGTGCCATGGAATATGCAACAGTGACAGGCAGGGTGGTGAAGAATGTGTTTGTCACTCATGCTTTATAGCTCAGGATATAAAATACAGCGTTTGGCACAATGAGGTTGTCAGCAAATGAGAGAGGTTGCAAAAGGATTTATGATAATTTCATTGTCTGAAGGACTGGGTTATAAGGAGACGTTGGACAGGCAGGGTCATTTTTCTATGGAGCCCATCAGGATACTTTTATAGATGTGCATAAGATCGATATAAGGTGCACAGTTAAGGTGAATAGCCACAGTATTTTACCCAAGGCAGGAGAGTCTAAACCTCTGACTATGATGCTTCCCAACTGATGAGTTTAGTGGTAGATCAAATCTCCAATTTCCCTTCAGTCCACAATAGAATTGATCTTTGCATCTAGGTATAGCTTCAAGATGTATAGGAATGAGCTGCAGTTGCTAGTTTCAACCGAAGATAGACTCAAAAAGCTGGGGTAACTGAGCGGGACAGGCGGCATCTCTGGAGAGAAGGAATGGGTGACGTTTCGGTTCAAGACCCTTCTTCAGACTGGTTATGGATAAGGGAAACAAGAGATATAGGCGATGATGTAAAGAGATAAAGAACACTGAATGGAAGATATGCAAAATATAAAGATGAGATGAAACAAGCCATTGTTAGCTATTTGTTAGGTGAAATTAGAAACTAGTGTGACTTGGGTGGGGAGGGAAAGAGCGAGAGGGAGTGCCGGGGCTACCTGAAGTTAGAGAAATCAACATTTCATACCACTGGGCTGTAAACTGCCCAAGCAAAATATGAGATGCTGATCCTCCAATTTGCATTCATCCTCACTCTGACAATGGAGGAGACCTAGGACAGAAAGGTCTGTGTTGGAATGGGAAGGAAAATTAAAGTGTTTAGCCACCGGGAGATCAGGTAGGCTCAGGCAGAGTGAGGGAAGGTGTTCAGTGAAACGATCGCCCAGTCTGCGTTTGGTCTCATCGATGTATAAGAGTCCACATCTTGAACAATGGATACAGTAGATGAGGTTGAAGGAGGTGCAAGTGAACCTCTGCCTAACCTGAAAGGACTGTTGGGGTTCCTGGACAGAGTCAAGAGAGGAGGTATAGGGACCAGTGTTGCATCTTCTGCGGTTGCAGGGGAACGTACTGGGGAGGGGGTGGTTTAGGTGGGAAGGGATGAGTTAGCCAAGGAGTTGCAGAGGGAATGGTCTGCGGAAGGTAGAAAGGGGAGGAGATGGGAAAATGTGGCTAGTGGTGGGATCCCGTTGGAGGTGGCGGAAATTCTGGCGGATTATGTGCTGTGTGTGGCGGCTGATGGGGTGAAAGGTAAGTACAAGGGGAACTCTGTCTAAGTTGCGACTAGGGGGAGGGGGAACAAGGGCAGAGCTGCGGGGTATTGAGGAGACACGAGTGTGGGCCTCATCGATGATGGGAGAGGGGAACCCCCGTTCTCTAAAGAATGAGGACATCTCGGATTTCCTGGTATGGAACACCTCATCTTGTGCGCAGATGCAAGTGAACCTCTGCCTGACCTGAAAGGAATGTTGGGGTTCCTGGACAGAGTCAAGAGAGGAGATGTAGGTGTAGGAAGGGCAAGGGGCAGAGGCAGAGACTAGTGAGTACCCTGGTGGCTGTACACCTTGAAAATAAGTACTCCTGTTTGAGTACTGTTGGGGGGCACAGCCTTCCTGGGGGTAGGTACAGAGACCAGCCCTATTGCGCTGAAGGGTAGGGAAAAGAAGAGGAGGGCAATAGTAATAGGGGACTCTATGGTTAGGGGGTCGGATAGGCGATTCTATGGACGCAGTCAGGAGACCCGGATGGTAGTTTGCCTCCCAGGTGCCAGGGTCAGGGATGTGTCTGAACTCGTCCAAGATATCCTGAAATCGGAGGGAGAGGAGCCTGAGGTTGTGGTACACATATGTACCAATGACATAGGCAGAAAAATAGAAGTCCTGAAAGGAGAATTTAGGGAGTTGGGAGGAGAGTTAAGGAGAAGGACCGCAAAGGTAACAATCTCAGGATTACTACCTGTGCCACGCGACAGTGAGAGTAGGAATGGAATGAGGTGGAGGATAAATGCGTGGCTGAGGAACTGGTGCAGCGGGCAGGGATTCAAATTTCTGGATCATTGGGACCTCTTTTGGGGAAGGTGTGACCTGTACAGAAAGGACAGGTTGCACTTGAACCCGAGGGGGACCAATATCCTGGCGGGGAGATTTGCAAAGGCTACTGGGGAGACTTTAAACTAGAACGGTTGGGGGGAGGGACACAAATAGAGAAAGCTAGTAGAAAATGTGGGAGGCAGGAGGCAGAGAAGGGAAGCACTCGGACCCAAAATGTAGGGGAGAAAGAAGAAAAAGATAATGAACAGAGAATAAGTGGTGGTGGGTTTCTTAAATGTGTATATTTTAATGCTAGGAGCATTGTAAGAAAGGTGGATGAGCTTCGAGCCTGGATTGACACCTGGAAGTATGATGTTGTGACAATCAGTGAAACATGGTTGCAGGAGGGCTGTGATTGGAAACTAAATATTCCAGGATTTCGTTGCTTCAGGGGTGATAGAATTGGAGGGTCAAGAGGTGGGGGTGTTGCATTGCTTGTCAAGGAAGATATTACAGCAGTGCTTTGGCAGGATAGATTAGAGGGCTCGTCTAGGGAGGCTATTTGGGTGGAACTGAGAAATGGGAAAGGTGTAGCAACACTTATAGGGGTGTATTATAGTCTGCCAAATGGGGAGCGAGAATTGGAAGAGCAAATATGTAAGGAGATAGCAGATATTAGTAGTAAGCACAAGGTAGTGATTGTGGGAGATTTCAATTTTCCACACAGACTGGGAAACACATTCTGTAAAAGGGCTGGATGGTTTGGAGTTTGTAAAATATGTGCAGGATAATTTTTTGCAGCAATACATAGAGGTACCTACTAGAGAAGGGGCAGTGCTGGACCTCCTGGTAGGAAATGAGACAGGGCAGGTGGCGGAGGTATGTGTCGGGGAGCACTTCGGGTCCAGTGATCACAATACCATTAGATTCAATATAATTATGGAGAGGGTCAGAACTGGACCTAGGTCTCAGATTTTTGATTGGAGAAAGGCTAACTTTGAGGAGATGCGAAAGGATTTAAAAGGAGTGAATTGGGACATGTTGTTTTATGGGATGGATGTAGAAGAGAAATGGAGGACATTTAAGGGTGACATTTTAAGAGTACAGAATCTTTATGTCCCTGTTCGGTTGAAAGGAAATAGTAAAAATTGGAAAGAGCCATGGTTTTCAAGGAAAATTGGACACTTGGTTCGGAAAAAGAGAGAGATCTACAATAATTATAGGCAGCATGGAGTAAATGAGGTGCTTGAGGAGTATAAAGAATGTAAAAAGAATATTAAGAAAGAAATTAGAAAAGCTAAAAGAAGATATGAGTTTGCTTTGGCAAGTAATGTGAAAGTAAATACAAAGGGTTTCTACACCTATATTAATAGCAAAAGGATAACAAGGAATAAAATTGGTCCATTAGAGAGTCAGAGTGGACAGCTATCTGCAGAGCCAAAAGAGATGGGGGAGATATTGAACAATTTCTTTTCTTTGGTATTCACCAAGGAGAAGGATATGGAATTATGTGAGGTAAGGGAAACAAGCAGAGTAGCAATGGAAACTATGAAATTCAAAGAAGAGGAGGTGCGGACACTTTGGAAAAATATGAAAATGGATAAGTCTCCAGGTCCTGACAGGATATTCCATAGGACATTGAGGGAAGTTAGTGTAGAAATAGCAGGAGCTATGACAGAAATATTTCAAACGTCATTAGAAACGGGAATAGTGCCGGAGGATTGGCGTACTGCGCACGTTGTTCCGTTTTTTAAAAAGGGTTCTAAGAGTAAACCTAGAAATTATAGACCTGTTAGTTTGACGTCAGTAGTGGGCAAATTAATGGAAAGGCTACTTAAAGATAATATATATAAGCATCTGGATAAGCAGGGTCTGATTAGGAACAGTCAACATGGATTTGTGCCTGGAAGGTCATGTTTGACTAATCTTCTTGAATTTTTCGAAGAGGTTACTAGGGAAATTGATGAGGGTAAAGCAGTGGGTGTTGTCTATATGGACTTCAGTAAGGCCTTTGACAAGGTTCCTCATGGAAGGTTGGTTAAGAAGATTCAATTGTTGGGTATTAATGGTGGAGTAGCAAGATGGATTCAACAGTGGCTGAATGGGAGATGCCAGAGAGTAATGGTGGATGGCTGTTTGTCAGGTCGGAGGCCGGTGACTAGTGGGGTGCCTCAGGGGTCTGTGTTGGGTCCACTGTTGTTTGTCATGTACATCAATGATCTGGATGATGGTGTGGAAAATTGGATTAGTAAGTATGCAGATGATACTAAGATAGGTGGTGTTGTGGATAATGAAGTAGATTTTCAAAGTCTACAGAGAGATTTAGGCCATTTGGAAGAGTGGGCTGAAAGATGGCAGATGGAGTTTAATGCTGATAAATGTGAGGTGGTACATCTCGGCAGGACAAATCAAAATAGGACGTACATGGTAAATGGTAGCGAATTGAGGAATGCAGTTGAACAGAGGGATCTAGGAATAACTGTGCATAGTTCCCTGAAGGTGGAATCTCATGTAGATAGGGTGGTAAAGAAAGCTTTTGGTGTGCTGGCCTTTATAAATCAGAGCATTGAATATAGAAGTTGGGATGTAATGCTAAAATTGTACAAGGCATTGGTGAGGCCAATTCTGGAGTATGGAGTACAATTTTGGTCGCCTAATTATAGGAAGGATGTCAACAAAATAGAGAGAGTACAGAGGAGATTTACTAGAATGTTGCCTGGGTTTCAGCAACTAAGTTACAGAGAAAGGTTGAACAAGTTAGGTCTTTATTCTTTGGAGCGCAGAAGGTTAAGAGGGGACTTGATAGAGGTCTTTAAAATAATGAGCGGGTTAGACAGAGTGGACGCGGATAAGCTTTTCCCATTGAGAGTAGGGAAGATTCAAACAAGGGGACATGACTTGAGAATTAAGGGACAGAAGTTTAGGAGTAACATTAGGGGGAACTTCTTTACTCAGAGAGTGGTAGCTGTGTGGAATGAGCTTCCAGTGGAAGTGGTGGAGGCAGGTTCGATTTTATCCTTTAAAAATAGATTGGATGGGTATATGGACGGGAAAGGAATGGAGGGTTATGGTCTGAGTGCAGGTAGATGGGACTAGGGGGAAGTAAAACAAAAACAAAAAGTGTTCGGCATGGACTTGAAGGGCCGAGATGGCCTGTTTCCGTGCTGTTATGGTTATATGGTTACTTGTGGTTGAAGGGTCGCTGAAAGAGAGGGGATTCACCGGTGGATTTGATGGGTGTGTAAAACTAAGAACACACTGATCTAATTGTGTATCAATATAAGAACTTCACTGAGGGACTTGATAATGTTCCGCATGTAAGGCTGGTCCAGAAAGTAAAGGCAGGTGGGATGGAAAGCGAGCTGGTAAAATGGATCCAAAATTGGCTTGGTGGTTGGAGGTAGAAGTTAGCGGTAGAATGATGATTTTTCTGCTTGGAGGTCTGTGTGGTGGAGTGCAGCAGATATCGGTGCTGCAACCTTTGCTGTTTATGTTATATTTTCATGGATTGGACGTGAATGTAGGAGGTGTGATTAGTAAGTCTGTTGAGGATGCAGAAATTGTGGATAGCGGGGAAGGTTGTCAAAGTCTGCAGCAGGATATCGGGTAGATTATCAAAATCGTATTCGCATGCAGGGATATCAGATCAAGAGAGTGCATGTTTATCATGAGAGCAAGGAATTTTAAAGTGGATCTGAGTTGGAAGTTTTCATTACACTGAGAGTGGGTGATATCTGGAACATGCTACAGAGGAGGTGGTGGAGTGAGATACAATCACTATATTTGAGGCACTTAAATACGTGAGGTGTAGAAGAATACCGATGTAATGTTTCAAATCGATTAGTATATCTGGGGAAAAGGTGGACATGGAGACGATGGGCCAAAGGGCCTGATTCTGTAATGTACAACCATGGCTCTCGGCTCCAAGAGCACTGAATGACTGAGTCTCCACAGCCACCGTTGCACGGAATTCCAAAGGTTCCCCAGTCTCTGCGTGGAGTAATGTCTCCTTATCTCTGTCCTACATGGTGCAGCCCAGATTCGAAGAGGGTGCCCATTCTCCAGACCCCTCAGACAGGGGAAACATCCTCCCTGCATCCAGCCCACTGAGCCCTGTAAGAATTTTGTGTTTCACTGAGATCTCCTCCTATACACCCAAACTCTCGATTACACAGGGCTAGTCTACTCAATCTCACCCCGCACAGCAAACTCATTGTCCCAGGAACAAGTATTGTTAATCTTTGCTGCATTTCCTCTGTGTCAAGTATGTCGATTAATTGGTACATAGGAGCATAGGAACACAAGAAAACAGGAGCAGGATTAGGATCTGCTCCTCAGGCTTGCCGCTCCATTCAGTGTGATCATGGCTGATCTAAGCTGGCACCAATTCCTCTTCTGTGTGAGTTCCCCATAATCTTAATTTTTCCCTCTATCAAATATTTATTTTTCGCCAAGTTGCAGATATCCAATAACTCAGCTTTTCACCACCATCTTGGGCACCACATTCCAGATATTCACTGCCCTCTGAGAGATGTAATTTCTACACATGAGAGGTTTCCCTGGAAGGTTGGATCTCATGGAATCCGGGGTGAACTAGCCGAAGGAATACAACATTTACCTGAAGGTCGCAGACAGAGGATGTTGGTAGAGGGTCATTTTTCAGACTAGAGACAGTCCACTGTTGTTCCTTATTTATATACACGATTGGGTGTGTATGTAGGTTGCACCGTTAGTCCGCTTGCAGATGGAACTAAAATTGGTGACATTGTGGAGAGTGAAGAAAGTTATCTGAGAGTAAATGGGATCCCTGTGAACTGGGCCAATGGGCTCAGTAACGGCAGGTGGGATTTATTCATGTGAAGGTGAGGTGATGCACTTTGCTGACACAAACAAGGGCAGGACATACACAGTAAAAAGGGGACTTTATAGAACTGAGAGATCTCGGGCTGCAGGTACACAGTGACTTGGAAGATGCAACAGTGACAGGAAGGTTGGTGAAGAATGTGTTTGTCACTCATGCTTTCATATGTCAGGATATTAAATACAGCGTTTGACACAATAAAGTTGTTACCAAGTTAGAGAGGGTGCTAAAGAATTTACAGTAATTTCATCAGGTCTGAAGAGCTGGGTTATAAGGAGACATTGGCCGGGCAAGGATATTTTTCTTTAGAGCGCAACAGAATGCTCTTATGGATGTGTATAAGATCTATATAAGGTGCACAGATAAGGTGAATAGGTGCAGTATTTTACCCAAGGCAGGAGAGTCTAAACCTCTGACTCTGTGATTATTCCCAGCTGATGAGCTTAGTGGTAGGTCAAATTTCCCTTCAGTCCACAATAGAATTAATCTTTGCATCTAGGTATAGCTTAAAGATGTATAGGAATGAACTGCTGGTTTAAACCGAAGATAGACCGTTGCAGGAGGAGGAGCGGCGTCCGGGTGGTGAGAACATAAACGGCGCGGGGCTTTACTTTCCAGAGGCCCAGGGACCGTTGCAGGAGGAGGAGCGGCGTCCGGGTGGTGAGTAGATAAACAGCGCGGGGCTTTGCTTTCCAGAGGCCCAGGGACCGTTGAACCAAAAACTGCAACGTTCCATTCAAGTTTCCAATAAGTGAGGAAGCAGCTGATTGGTGGAAGAGGACTAAGAGGAAGCAGCTGATTGGGAGTCAGATCCCTGCTGATTTCCTCCACCAGTTTGTATTGTATCCAGGGTAAGGGGGAGAATGAGGGCCAGGGCAGTTTACTGTTCTGGATGTCAGATGTGGGAGGTCATGGAGTCTGATACCCCTCCAGACATCCACATCTGTGCCAGGTGTGTCGAGATGGGGTTCCTAAGGGACCGTGTTAGGAACCTGGAGCAGCAGCTCGATGACCTCTGTCTGATCAGGGAGAGTGAGGAGGTCATAGAAAGGAGTTATAGGGAGGTGGTCACTCCAAGACCACGGGAGGCGGACAAGTGGATCACGGTTAGGAAGGGCAAGGGACAGAGGCAGGGACTAGTGAGTACCCCGGTGGCTGTACACCTTGAAAATAAGTACTCCTGTTTGAGTACTGTTGGCAGGGACAGCCTTCATGGGGGTAGCGACAGCGGCCGGGCCTCCGGCACAGAGACCGGCCCTGTTGCTCAGAAGGGTAGGGAAAAGAAGAGGAGGGCAATAGTAATAGGGGACTCTATAGTTAGGGGGTCAGATAGGCGATTCTGTGGACGCAGTCAGGAGACCCGGATGGTAGTTTGCCTCGCTGGTGCCAGGGTCAGGGATGTGTCTGAACATGTCCAAGATATCATGAAATCGTAGGGAGAGGAGCCTGAGGTTGTGGTACATATAGGTACCAATGACATTGGCAGAAAAAGAGAAGAGGTCCTAAAAGGAGAATTTAGGGAGTTGGGTGGAGAGTTAAGGAGAAGGACAGCAAAGGTAACAAACATCAGGATTACTACCTGTGCCACGCGACAGTGAGAGTAGGAATGGAATGAGGTGGAGGATAAATTCGTGGCTGAGGAACTGGTGCAGCGGGCAGGGATTCAAATTTCTGGATCATTGGGACCTCTTTTGGGGAAGGTGTGACCTGTACAGAAAGGACGGGTTGCACTTGAACCCGAAGGGGACCAATATCCTGGCGGGGAGATTTGCAAAGGCTACTGGGGAGACTTTAAACTATAACGGTTGGGGGGAGGGACTCAAATAGAGAAAGCTAGTGGAAAATGTGGGAGGCAGGAGGCAGAGAAGGGACGCACTCGGACCCAAAATGTAGGGGAGAAAGAAGAAAAAGATAATAAACAGAGAATAAGTGGTGGTGGGCTTCATAAATGTGTATATTTTAATGCTTGGAGCATTGTAAGAAAGGTGGATGAGCTTAGACCCTGGATTGACACCTGGAAGTATGATGTTGTGGCGATCAGTAAAACATGGTTGCAGGAGGGCTGTGATTGGAAACTAACTATTCCAGGATTTCGTTGCTTCAGGGGTGATAGAATTGGAGGGGCAAGAGGTGGGGGTGTTGCATTGCTTGTCAAGGAAGATATTACAGCAGTGCTTTGGCAGGATAGATTAGAGGGCTCGTCTAGGGAGGCTATTTGGGTGGAACTGAGAAATGGGAAAGGTGTAGCAACACTTATAGGGGTGTATTATAGACCGCCAAATGGGGAGCGAGAATTGGAAGAGCAAATATGTAAGGACATAGCAGATATTAGTAGTAAGCACAAGGTAGTGATTGTGGGAGATTTCAATTGTCCACACATAGACTGGGAAACACATTCTGTTAAAGGGCTGGATGGTTTGGAGTTTGTAAAATGTGTGCAGGATAGTTTTTTGCAGCAATACATAGAGGTACCTACTAGAGAAGGGGCAGTGCTGGACCTCCTGTTAGGAAATGAGACAGGGCAGGTGGCGGAGGTATGCGTTGGGGAGCACTTCGGGTCCTGTGATCACAATACCATTAGTTTCAATATAATTATGGAGAGGGTCAGAACTGGACCTAGGGTTGAGATTTTTGATTGGAGAAAGGCTAACTTTGAGGAGCGAAAGGATTTAAAAGGAGTAAATTGGGACATGTTGTTTTACAGAATCTTTATGTCCCTGTTCGGTTGAAAGGAAATAGTAAAAATTGGAAAGAGCTATGGTTTTCAAAGGAAATTGGACACCGTTCGGAAAAAGAGAGAGATCTACAATAATTATAGGCAGCATGGAGTAAATGAGGTGCTTGAGGAGTATAAAGAATGTAAAAAGTATATTAAGAAAGAAATTAGAAAAGCTAAAAGAAGATATGAGGTTGCTTTTGCATGTAAGGTGAAAGTAAATCCAAAGGGTTTCTACACCTATATTAATAGCAAAAGGATAACAAGGAATAAAATTGGTCCATTAGAGAGTCAGAGTCGACAGCTATCTGCAGAGCCAAAAGAGATGGGGGAGATATTGAACAATTTCTTTTCTTCGGTATTCACCAAGGAGAAGGATATGGAATTATGTGAGGTAAGGGAAACAAGCAGAGTAGCAATGGAAACTATGAGATTCAAAGAAGAGGAGGTGCGGACACTTTTGAAAAATATGAAAACGGATAAGTCTCCAGGTCCTGACAGGATATTCCCTTGGACATTGAGGGAAGTTAGTGTAGAAATAGCAGCGGCTATGACATAAATATTTCAAATGTCATTAGAAACGGGAATAGTGCCGGAGGATTGGCGTACTGCGCATGTTGTTCCGTTGTTTAAAAACGGTTCTAAGAGTAAACCTAGCAATTATAGACCTGTTAGTTTGACGTCAGTGGTGGGCAAATTAATGGAAAGGATACTTAAAGATAATATATATAAGCATCTGGATAAGCAGGGTCTGATTAGGAACAGTCAACATGGATTTGTGCCTGGAAGGTCATGCTTGACTAATCTTCTTGAATTTTTCAAAGAGGTTACTAGGGAAATTGATGAGGGTAAAGCAGTGGATGTTGTCTATATAGACTTCAGTAAGGCCTTTGACAAGGTTCCTCATGGAAGGTTGGTTAAGAAGATTCAATTGTTGGGTATTAATGGTGGAGTAGCAAGATGGATTCAACAGTGGCTGAATGGGAGATGCCAGAGAGTAATGGTGGATGGCTGTTTGTCAGGTTGGAGGCCGGTGACTAGTGGGGTGCCTCAGGGGTCTGTGTTGGGTCCACTGTTGTTTGTCATGTACATCAATGATCTGGATGATGGTGTGGAAAATTGGATTAGTAAGTATGCAGATGATACTAAGATAGGTGGTGTTGTGGATAATGAAGTCGATTTTCAAAGTCTACAGAGAGATTTAGGCCATTTGGAAGAGTGGGCTGAAAGATGGCAGATGGAGTTTAATGCTGACAAATGTGAGGTGCTACATCTCGGCAGGACCAGTCAAAATAGGACGTACATGGTAAATGGTAGCGAATTGAGGAATGCAGTTGAACAGAGGGATCTAGGAATAACAGTGCATAGTTCCCTGAAGGTGGAATCTCATGTAGATAGGGTGGTAAAGAAAGCTTTTGGTGTGCTGGCCTTTATAAATCAGAGCATTGAATATAGAAGTTGGGATGTAATGTTAAAATTGTACAAGGCATTGGTGAGGCCAATTCTGGAGTATGGAGTACAATTTTGGTCGCCTAATTATAGGAAGGATGTCAACAAAATAGAGAGAGTACAGAGGAGATTTACTAGAATGTTGCCTGGGTTTCAGCAACTAAGTTACAGAGAAAGGTTGAACAAGTTATGTCTTTATTCTTTGGAGCGCAGAAGGTTAAGAGGGGACTTGATAGAGGTCTTTAAAATTATGAGCGGGTTAGACAGAGTGGACGTGGATAAGCTTTTCCCATTGAGAATAGGGAAGTTCAAACAAAGGGACATGACTTGAGAATTAAGGGACAGAAGTTTAGGGGTAACATTAGGGGGAACTTCTTTACTCAGAGAGTGGTAGCTGTGTGGAATGAGCTTCCAGTGGAAGTGGTGGAGGCAGGTTCGATGTTATCCTTTAAAAATAGATTGGATGGGTATATGGACGGGAAAGGAATGGAGGGTTATGGTCTGAGTGCAGGTAGATGGGACTAGGGGCAAGTTTAAAAAAAAATAAAAAAAGTGTTCGGCACGGACTTGAAGGGCCGAGATGGCCTGTTTCCGTGCTGTTATGGTTATGGTTATAGACTCAAAAAGCTGGAGTAACTCAGCAGGGCAGGCAGCATCTCTGGAGAGAAGGAGTGGGTGACGTTTCGGTTCAAGGCCCTTCTTCAGACTGGTTATGGATAAGGGAAACAAGAGATATAGGCGATGATGTAAAGAGATAAAGAACAATGAATGGAAGATATGCAAAAAATAACGATGAGATTAAACAGGCCATTGTTAGCTATTTATTAGGTGAAAACAAGAAACTAGTGTGACTTGGGTGGGGAGGAAAAGAAAGAGAGGGAATGCCGGGGCTACCTGAAGTTAGAGAAATCAACATTTCATACCACTGGGCTGTAAACTGCCCAAGCAAAATATGAGATGCTGTTCCTCCAATTTGCATTCATCCTCACTCTGACAATGGAGGAGACCTAGGACAGAAAGGTCTGTGTGGGAATGGGAAGGAAAATTATAGGTTTAGCCACCGAGAGATCAGGTAGGTTCAGGCAGACTGAGCAAAGGTGTTCAGTGAAACGATCGCCCAGTCTGCGTTTGGTCTCATCGATGTATAAGAGTTCACATCTTGAACAATAAATACAGTAGATGAGGTTGGAGGAGGTGCAAGTGAACCTCTGCCTAACCTGAAAGGACTGTTGGGGTTCCTGGACAGAGTCAAGAGAGGTGGTATGATTTGGATGAAGGGATTCAAAGTAACATTACAAAATATGCAGATGACACTAAGCTGGGTGGCAGTGTGAATCGTGAGGAGGATGCTATGAGAATGCAGGGTGACTTGGACAGGTTGGGGGAGTGGGCAGATGCATGGCAGATGAAGTTTAATGAGAATAAATGTGAGGTTGTCCACTTTGGTAGCAAAAACAGGAAGGCAGATTACTATCTATATGGCGTCAAGTTGGGAAAAGGGGAAGTACAATGGGATCTGGGGGTCTTTGTTCATCGGTTTATGAAAGTAAGCATGCAGGTACAGCAGGCAGTGAAGAAAGCGAATGGCATGTTGGCCTTTATAACAAGAGGAATTGAATATAGGAGCAAAGAGGTCCTTCTGCAGTTGTACAGAGCCCTAGTGAGACCACTCCTGGAGTATTGTGTGCAGTTTTGGTCCCCTAATTTGAGGAAGGAGATTCTTGCTATTGAGGGAGTGCAGCGTAGGTTTACAAGGTTAATTCCCGGGATGGCGGGACCGTCATATGCTGAGAGAATGGAGCGGCTGGGCTTGTACACTCTGGAGCTTAGAAGGATGAGAGGAGATCTCATTGAAACATATAAGATTGTTAAGGATTTGGACAAGCTAGAGGCAAGAAACATGTTCCCGATGTTGGGGGAGTCCAGAACCAGTGGCCACAGTTTAAGAATAAGGAGTAAGCCATTTAGAATGGAGACGAAGAATTTTTTTTCTCACAGAGAGTAGTGAGTCTGTGGAATTCTCTGCCTCAGAGGGCGAGGGAGGCCGGTTCTCTGGATACTTTCAAGATAGGGCTCTTAAAGATAGTGGAGTCAGGGGATATGGGGAGAAGGCAGGAACGGGGTACTGATTGGGGATGATCAGCCATGATCACATTGAATGGAGGTGCTGGCTCGAAGGGCCAAATGGCCTACTCCTGCACCTGTTGTTTTTTGTCTATTGTATAGGTACCGGTGTTGCATCTTCTGCGGTTGCAGGGGAACGTACTGGGGAGGGGGTGGTTTAGGTGGGAAGGGGTGAGTTAACCAAGAAGGTGCAGAGGGAATGGTCTTTGCGGAAGGTAGAAAGGGGAGGAGATGGGAAAATGTGGCTAGTGGTGGGATCCCATTGGAGGTGGCGGAAATTTTGGAGGATTATGTGCTGTGTGTGGCGGCTGATGGGGTGAAAGGTAAGGACAAGGGGGGCTCTGTCTAAGTTGTGACTAGGGCGAGCCTCATCTATGATGGGAGAGGGGAACCCAAGTTCCCTAAAGAATGAGGACATCTCGGATTTCCTGGAATGGAATACCTCATCTTGGGCGCAGATGCGGCGTAGATGGACCAATTGGGAGTAGGGGATAGAGTCTTTGCATGAAGCAGGGTAGGGAGAAGTGTTGTCGCGATAGTTGTGGGATTCAGTGGGTTTGTAATAGATGTCTATCGATAGTCTCTTTCCCGTGATGGAGAATGTAAGATCAAGAAAGTGGAGGGAGGTGTCGGTGATTTTGATTGCAGGATGGAAATTAGTGGTGAAGTTGATGGTCCATGATTTCTGCATGGGTGCAGGAGGTAGCACCGATGCAGTCATCAATGTAATGGAGATAGAGTTTGGGGATAGGTCCTTGGACTTGGAGGAAGTGGGAAGATTCGAAGGAGGTTATTAAGAGTGAGAACCAGCTCCGCTAGGTGGTGTAGTGTTAGTAGAGGGAAATTGGATGGTTCTGCGGTCGAGGAAGAAACGGTGGACTTTAAGGTCTTCCTGGTGGGGGATGGAGGTGTAGAGTGAATGAACGTCCATGGTAAAGATGAGGGGGTGGAGGCTCTGAAAGCAGAAGTAATTAAAGGGACGAAGGGAATGTAAGGTATCTTGGACATAGGTTGGTACGGATTGGAACAGGGGGGAGAGGATGGTGTCGAAGTACGTGGAAATTATTTCAGTGGGACAGGGCAGTTGTGTTTATGGATTTTGTGGGGACGTTCAAACCGGGCTGTGCGAGGCTGGGACATTATAAGGTGTTAGGTGTCAGGTGTACGGCATAAAGATGTCAGAAACAAGAATAATGGAAAAAGTATAAGGTTTACCTCGCTTGAAGTCCTCAGATATTTCTTTGAATGTGTTGTTGAACGAAACAGGGCAATGAAACTTTTCAATCGCCAAGGCTTCATTTACCACCGACAGTGGTTTGGCTTCATCACGAACCCTGGAAATATTTAACAGCTGGTTATAAACTGAGCATTAGAAATGTTTTGTTCCACAAAAACATACAATGTTTCCATCAAGACAATGTCCTACCTTCGCTTGCGCCCAGCTTCTTCCTGAAATAAATAAAACACAAATCTCAATTGATTGAGATGGACCATCCTCATCCCTACAGCGGGAATTTCACCAAATTTCTGTAACACTATGATAATTCCCATTTCCCAACTCTTATCACCACTGTCATGCAGACAGAAAGCGGATAGAGCCGCCGAGATGTGGAACGATGGGGGAAAACACAAGGAATGTACATGAGAATAACGGCATAACTGAGAGGATGGAACTTACTGAAAAGACTGGGCAGGTCGTGGGATTTCATCTGGAGAAGATGTCAGGCATGATTTTTATTTATTTTTTATTTTATTAGAAGTATTGTAGCGGCACCTAATGGTTAGGCCACTCCTCCTATGCGAGCCCTCGGCAACTCTGGGAAAGAGTCACGAGATATATTGGGTGTGTCCCAGTATATAAGTCCTGACCTTCCCTCTCTCTCGTTCTCTGTCTCTGGCTCTTGCTCCTCCTCTGACTTCATGAGAGTGTCCTGCCACCGCAGCAGGAGCACAACTGAGCCCACGAGGCAACAGCCTCTCAACAACTACAACTGTTATGTTAGAGTGTTAAACGTCCATGTATTGTCAACTTACAATGCCTGAATAAAGCATCCTGTTATTCATGCCGTTTGCACCTCTACAGTATTGTACATTACAGTAATCTGCAATAACGTAAGTTTATACTTTTCTTGTACCACTTCTTATTTTAAACTTTAATAAGAGAAAAGGATAGAAAGAGTTAGTAATGATAGTAAGTGAGTGTATGTCAGGAATGATGAGACAGAATTTTATATTAATCGGTGGATCTAAATGGGTGGGGATGAAATAATATCTCAAATCAAAAGAAAAGCTGAAATGTAACGTGGTCTTCAATAAATACTGAAAGGAATGCAGTCATGAGAACATGGACTGCGAGACCACAATCTGGAGTATTGTGTCCAGTTTTGGTCTCCTAATTTGAGGAAGGACATCCTTGTGATTGAGCCAGTGCAGCGTAGGTTCACGAGATTGATCCCTGGGATGGTGGGACTGTCATATGAGGAAAGATTGAAAAGACTAGGCTTGTATTCACTAGTGTTTAGAAGGATGAGGGGGGATCTTATAGAAACATATAAAATTATAAAAGGACTGGACAAGCTAGATGCAGGAAAATGTTCCCAATGTTGGGCGAGTCCAGAACCATGGGCCACAGTCTTAGAATAAAGGGGAAGCCATTTAAGACTGAGGTGAGAAAAAAACTTTTTCAGCCAGAGAGTTTTAAGTTTGTGGAATTCCCTACCACAGAGGGCAGTGGAAGCCAAGTCACTGGATGGATTTAAGAGAGAGTTAGATAGAGCTCTAGGGGCTAGAGGAGTCAGGGGATATGGGGAGAAGGCAGGCACGGGTTATTGATTGGGGACGATCAGCCATGACGACAATGAATGGCGGTGCTGGCTCGAAGGGCCGAATGGCCTCCTCCTGCACATATTTTCTATGTTTCTACGTTTCTATGACCTCACTTGCATTGAAGGGACTGAAGCCAACAGCAGAGATAAATTTAAGTGCAAGCGGGATAAACACGTGAGCGCTCCTGGAATTCAGGGGTATTGTTACCGGGTGTGGAGAGTAGATGGGAGCGATGATGAGTGGAGCAGAAAACTTGACTGGATAGGATGGGCAAAATGGCCTGTCTATGATGTAGAATGGGATGTCATTCTATGGTGAAAGAAGGTGGACTAAACAAACAGAGCAAATTCCCCCAAGGTGACCACCCACTGCTGATGGGAACTGGATATAGATGATCAATCTGATGTGTGCGCCACGTTCTAGATTTCAATGTTAATCCCCACAATAGAAACATAGAAAATAGGTGCAGGAGGAGGCCATTCGGCCCTTCGAGCCAGCACCGCCATTAATTGTAATCATGGCTGATCGTCCCCTATCAATAACCCATGCCTGCCTTCTCCCCATATCCGTTGACTCCACTAGCCCCTAGAGCTCTATCTAACTCTCTCTTAAATCCATCCAGTGATTTGGCCTCCACTGCCCTCTGTGGCAGGGAATTCCATAAATTCACAACTCTCTGGGTGAAAAAGTTTTTTCTCACCTCAGTCTTAAATGACCTCCCCTTTATTCTAAGACTGTGGCCCCTGGTTCTGGACTCGCCCAACATTGGGAACATTTTTTCTTCATCTAGCTTGTCCAGTCCCTTTATAATTTTATACGTTTCTATGATCCCCCTCATCCTTCTAAACTCCAGTGAATACAAGCCTAGTCTTTTCAATCTTTCCTCATACGACAGTCCCGCCATCCCAGGGATCAATCTGGTGAACCTACGCTGCACTGCCTCAATCACAAGGATGTCCTTCCTCAAATTAGGAGACCAAAACTGTACACAATACTCCATATAGAATAGAATAGAATAGAATGCTATTTATTGTCAATCAAACCTACGCTTGAACGAAATATCATTACTACAGTTTTTTACATTACAAAAATAACAAGACCCACACTTAACACAGTTTACATAAACATCCATCACAGTGAGTCTCCAACACCTCCTCACTGTGATGGAAGGCAAAGTCTTATCTCTTCCCTTTATTCTTCACCCGCGGTCCAGCAGTCCAACTGCAGCGTCTAGGCGAACTGGGGCTCCGATGTTAGAACCACCGGCAGACGATGGTAAGTCCCGTGGCCGCCAACCCGCGCCGGGCGATGTTATGCCTCGCTCCGTGTCCTCCAAACCCCGCGATTCCAACGGGAGAAGTTGCCGTTGCGGGAGCTCCTGAAAGCCGTCTCCCACCAGGGACATGGAGCTCCCGATGTTCCTGTCCACCGGGCCTGCAGCCGGAGCTTCCGAGACTCCAAAGTCGGGTCGCAGCCGAGCGCCACCACAGCTCTCCCCGCTCCAAAGCCAGCCAGCTCTGCGATGTCAGGTCCCAGGCTCCGCGACTGGAGCCCTCAGGTTGGTCCCGGCCGGAGGCCGCCGCCGCCTCCACAATGTTAGGCCCAACGACATCAGAGATCCGACAGGGAAAAAGTCGGGTCCCCGTACAGGGAAGAGATTAACGGTTTCCCCAACATCCCCCCCTCCACCCCCCACATATACACAGCTAAAAAATAATAAAAACTAAACTCAAGACATACATTTAACAAGACAAAAATTAAAAAAAAGATGGACGACTGTAGTTGAGCCACTGCCGTTAGGCGCCGCCACTCCCACTTTTTTGTGGTCTCACCAGAGACCACGTGGTCTCATCCATTTTACTTGTCACATCCTCAAAAAATTCCAGAAGATTAGTCCAGCATGATTTCCCTTTCATAAATCCATGTTGACTTGGACTAATCCTTTTACCGCTATCCAAATGCCCCATTATTACCTCTTTAATAATTGACTCCAGCATCTTTCCCACCACCGAAGTCAGGCTAACTGGTCTGTAATTCCCTGTTTTCTCTCTCGCTCCTTTCTTGAAATGTGGGATAACATTATGTGGTCTCACCAGAGCCCTATATAACTGCAGAAGAACCTCTTTACTCCTATACTGAAATCCTCTTGTTATGAAGGCCAACATTCCATTAGCTTTCTTCACTGCCTGCTGTACCTGCACGCCAACTTTCAGTGACTGGTGTACAAGGACACCCAGGCCTCGCTGTACCTCCCCCTTACCTAACCTAACCCCATTGAGATAATAATCTGCTCCCTTGTTTTTGCCGCCAAAGTGGATAACCTCACATTTATCTATATTATACTGCATCTGCCACGCATCTGCCCACTCACTCAACCTGTCCAGGTCACCCTGCAACATCCTAACATCCTCTTCACAGTTCACCCTGCCACCCAGCTTTGTGTCATCCGCAAACTTGCTAGTGTTGCTCCTAATTCCCTCTTCCAAATCATTAATATATATGGTAAACAGTTGCGGCCCCAACACCGAGCCTTGCGGCACTCCACTCGCTACTGCCTGCCATTCTGAAAAGGACCCATTCACTCCTACACTGCCAACCAATTTTCTATCCATGTCAACACCCTACCCCCAATACCATGTGCTCTAATTTTAGTCACCAGTCTCCCGTGCGGGACCTTATCAAAGGATTTCTGAAAGTCTCGATACACTACATCCACTGGCAACCCTTCATGCATTTTACTTGTCACATCCGCAAAAAATTCCAGAAGATTAGTCAAGCATGATTTCCCTTTCATAAATCCATGTTGACTTGGACTAATCCTTTTAACGCTATCCAAATGCCCCATTATTACCTCTTTAATAATTGACTCCAGCATCTTTCACACCACTGAAGTCAGGATAACTGGTCTGTAATTCCCCGTTTTCTCTCTCGCTCCTTTCTTGAAAAGTGGGATAACATTAGATATCCTCCAATCCACAGGAACTGATCCTGAATCTATTGAACATTGGAAAATGATCACCAATGCATCCACTATTTCTAGAGCCACCTCCCTGAAGACCCTGGGATACAGACCATCAGGCCCAGGGGATTTATCATCCTTCAGTCCCATTAGCCTACCCAATACTATTTCTCGCCTAATGAAAATGTCTTTCAGTTCATCTACCCCCTTAGATCCTCTGTCCTCCAGTACATCTGGGAGATTGTTTGTGTCTTCCTTAGTGAAGACAGATCCGAAGTACCTATTCAACTCTTCTGCCATTTCCTTGTTGCCTATAATAATGTCACCCGTGTCTGCCTTCAAGGGACCCACATTTGACTTTGCTACTCTTTTTCCCTTAACATATCTAAAGAAGCTTTTACTGTCCTTCTTTATATTCCTGGCCAGCTTCCCCTCGTACTTCATCTTTTCAGCCCGTATTGCCTGTTTTGTTCCCTTCTGTTGTCCTATGAAAGTTTCCCAATCCTCTGGCTTCCGGCTACTCTTTGCAATGTTATACATCTTTTCTTTTAGTTTTATTCTATCCCTAACTTCTCATGTCAGCCACGGTTGCCTCCTACTCCCCTTAGAATCATTCTTCATTTTTGGTCACAATGTGGTCATGGCTGATCTAGCCCAGGACTGAACTCCTCCTCTTTGCCCCATTCCCTTCAATTACAATCCCCAAATATTCTAAAATGTATCTTCCTCTGGTTTAAATAGGTCTAACATGTTAAACCTCTCAGAGTCTCTTGGTTGGAGAATCCCAGATATTCACTGCCCTCTGTCCATTCGTGGCCCTTGGGATCAGATATAGGATCACCCGTCATTGTTCTAAACGCTACAGAACACAAACACCTCCCTACATTCCGGCCAGGCAGTCTTGAGATCCCATAGATTATGCGGGAGACCAATTAGTTTGGGAACAACAACAGCTGAAACAGATTAAACGTTTACCTAGTTCTGAATTACTGATAAATGCAGCATTTATTTCTGAAATGTCACCCACCATTTTGTGACTGTGCACTTTCACTTCACCATACTGTAGTGTAACCCCTCACCTTCAGAAACACCACACTGTCTTTATGATCCATCTGTTGCTGCAGCTTTAAAAGTTCCTCCTGAATAGATTTTAAATTCTCTTGAATCTCTCCAAGATTTTTCTCCATTGTATTTAGAATCTTCTTCTCTTCCCCTCGGATATCTGCCAGTGCGCGCTGCTCTTTCTCAATGAGAATCTTGTGCTGTTCAGCAAATTGGGATGTGATATTGGACTGAAGGTGGTGTGACTGTTCCTGTGAAATGAAAGGTGAAGATCAATATATAATGTCACTGATTATGTTTCCTCATAACTTTGACCGTGACATTTGTCCTGTGCGTTTTTTATTTGCTTTGGCAATTCAATTATTTGTCTAAATGCTTCTGAAATATTGTGACGGTAATCTTACAACCCATCAATCCTCTACCCCAATACAATTTCCTGCTGCCAATTCCTTTTCACGTGCCCATTAATTCCCATTTATCCACCCACCACCCACATTCTCAGGGATAATTTACAGTCACCGATTGACCATGAACCAGCGTGTATTGGGGACGTGGAAGGAAGCCGATGCCTTCACGGAGAAGGCGTGAACCACACGGGCAGCACCCGACGTCAGGATCGAACCCGCTCACCAGAACTAGGCGACAGCAGCACTACTTGTGTCACTGCGCTGCCCTATTATTACACGCATCACAGGGATCAAATCTACACAAGATCAGGAAATCAAAACTGGAAAGCCTCACCAGAACTCCAGAAATCTTCTGCTTCTGTTGCTGCTCCATTTGCTGGATCTCTGATTCCTTTTTTGTGAGAGATTCGAAGGAAGATTTCACCTGATCCTGGGATTGTGTTTAAAAATCAGAGAATTAAACTGTTGAACAATAAAGAAGGAATTAAAATGATGTGATTAAAATCGGTTTGCATTTACCTTGTATATTTGAACCGCTTCTTTAACCGGCATGAAGTTGTGAGACTTGTGTTCCCGCGCATCTCGACACACCACACAGATCAGCTTCTTGTCTGTTTCACAAAACAGCTTCAGTTCTTCCTGATGTGCCTCGCACTGAAGTTTACTTTCCTTGTCTGTCTGATTCAGGCTCAGTGTTCGAGCTTTCTCAGACGGTCTAACCAAGGCCCGATTTACTTTGAGGATGCGGTCTGTAAACTCGTCTCTACATTCCGGGCAGGAGTTTCTCCCCTCCCTGTCCCAACTCTGTGTGATACAGGAGCGGCAGAAGTTGTGCCCACACTCCAGTGTCACCGGATCGGTGAAGAAATCCAGGCAGATGGGACAAATTGCCTCCTCGGTTAAACTCTCGAAAATGTCTTTCGCAGCCATTTTAACTCCTCCACTTCCTGGTTCAAAGTGTTTTCCACTGCGCGCGCTGCCGTCTCGGGGGAATGAATGTTATTTGGCTGCAAGTGTTCAGTGTTCAGTGTCCTGGCCGCTCCCAACTAATCACACGAGGGAGGAGTCAGTTAGACATTAAACCGGCCTGAATATAGACGAAAGCAGAGAATTTGGGTGGATGCAGTCACTTGCCCAGAGTGTGGGAATTGAGGACCAGACATAGGTTCAAAGTGAAGGGGAAAAGGTTCCTAAGAATCCGAGGGGTAACTTTTTCCCACAAAGGGTGATGGGTGTATGGAACAGGCTGCCAGAGGATGTATGTGTAAAATGGAACTGCAGATGCCGGTTTAAACCGAAGATAGGCACAAAAAGCTGCAGTAACTCAGCCGGACAGCCAGCATCTCTGGAGAGAAGGAAAGGGTGACGTTTGCGGTCGAGACCCTTCTTCAGATAGACGCCAGAGCATGTAGTTGAGGCTGGGACTATCCCATCATTTAAAAAAACAGTTAAATAGATAGGACAGGTTTGGAGGGATATGGACCAAGCGCAGGCAGGTGTGAATGGTGCAGCTGGGACATGTTGGCTGGTGTGGGCAAGTTGGGCCGACGGGCCTGTTTCCACACTGTATCACTCTATGACTCTAGACTGACACAACGTGCTGGAGTAACTCAGCGGGTCATAGAAACATAGAAAATACGTGCAGGTGTAGGCCATTCGGCCCCTCGAGACAGCACCGCCATTCAATATGGTCATGGCTGATCATCTAAAATCAGTGCACCGTTCCTGCTTTTTCTACCATATCCCTTGATTCCGTTAGCCCTAAGAGCTATATCTAATTCTCTTGAAAACATCCAGTGAACCGGCCTCCACTGTCCACCGTGGCAGAGAATTACACAGATTCACAACTGTCTGGTTGAAGAAGTTTTTCCACATCTCCGTTGTAAATGGCCTACCCCTTATACTTAAACTGTGACCCCTGGTTCTGGACTCCCCCAACATCGGCAACATGTTTCCTGCCTCTAGCCTGTCCAATCCCTTAAGAATGGACAGGCTACAGGCGACCACCCTGAACTTCCCGTTGCCGGTCACTGTAATTCTCAAACCTAATCCCACTCCGACTTATTGGTCCTCTATAACTCTGTGAAGATAGGGACAATATCATAATTTTGTATAGAAAGGAACTGCAGATGCGGGTTTAAACCAAAGATAGACACAAAATGCTGGAGTAACTCAGCGGTACTGGCAACATCTCTGAAGAGAAGCAATGGGTGACGTTTTCCTAAAAGGTTGGGAGTGGACAATTGTCGAGACAAAACACCGAGTGCTGGAGGAACTCAGCGGGTCTGGCAGCATCTGTGGAGGGAATGGACAAGCGAGCCTTCAGAATGATGGGGTGGGGGGGGGTAGAAAGTTGGGAAGGGAGTTGGGGTGGGTCAAAAGAAGGGTTCCGCCCCGAAACGTCACCCGTCCGTTTTCTCCTGAGTCGCTGCCTGACCCGCTGAGTTACTCCAGCACTTTGTGTCTATTCCATGGGGCGGGGAAAAGCCTGGCAAGTGAAGGAAGAGGAGGAGGGATTTGGCAAACTAGCCTTCATCAGTCAAAATGTCATTTAGCTCAGCGGGTCGGGCAGCATCCGTGGAGGGAATGGACAGGCAACCCTTCAGACTGATGAGGGAGGGTGGGAGAGAAAGCTGGAACAGAGAGTGTGTGTGGTGGGGTGAGGGGGGGGTAATGCCTGTCAAGTAATAGGTGGAAGAAGGAACTGCAGATGCTGGTTTAAACCGACGATAGACACAAACAGCTGGAGAAACTCAGCGGGACAGGCAGCATCTCTGGAGAGAAGGAATGGGTCGAAGAAGAGTCTCGACCCCAAACGTCGCCCATTCCCTCTCCCAGGAGATGCTGCCTGTCCCGCTGAGTTACTCCAGCATTTTGTGTCGATCTTAAGTGATAGGTGGATACTGGTGAGGGGTTGATCAGTGGGTGGGTGGAATACGTGACAATGACTAGAGGTGAAAATGAGGCAAAATTATGTCAGATGAGGAGAGAAGAGGAGGAGTGAAATGTAAAACCGGAGGTAGGGAGAGATGGGTGGGAGGGATGGGGCGTGATGGGGGGCGGGGTGGATAACATGGAAATGGGGGTCTTGGAGATGGGAGGTGAGCGTGTGGAAGAGGGGAAAGGAGCAGGGTGACTGGGGAGGGGTGGGAGATGATGACAGAAATGTGTGCTCAAATTTCCAGTCATCTCCCCACCCCACCCCACCCTCTCTTTCCCCTGTCCCTCCCCCACAAAATCTGTGTGGGCATCTGATCTTCTCGCGGTGTATTGATCTTACAGAGGTGTATAAAATCATGAGAGGAATAGATCGGGTAGACGCACAGAGTCTCTTGCCCAGAGTAGGGGAATCGAGGACCAGAGGACATAGGTTCAAGGTGAAGGGGAAAAGATTCAATAGGAATCTGAGAGATCTACAGGAGGCGCTGTCTCAATAAGGCAGCCAGCATCATCAGAGATCCACACTTGGCTAATCCTTCGGCCCAGCGGTCCGCGCCGACCAGCGATCCCCGCACATTAACACTATCCTACAAACACGAGGGACACTTTACATTTACACCAAGGCCACTTAAACTACAAACCTGTACGTCAAGAGTGTTTTATTGTCATATGTCCCAGATAGAACAATGAAATTCCTACTTGCTGCAGCACAACAGAATATCATATATGTTAAAAAACAGAAGATCTCGGAGAAAACACACGCGGGTCACGGAGAGAAGGTACAAACTCCGTACAGACAGCAGCTGTAGTCGGGATCGAACCCGGGTCTCTGGCGCTGTGAGGCAGCAACTCTACCGCTGCCCCACCGTGCACCGACTGTTGTATTACAACCGCCTTTAAATCACTAAATGATGTTAATGTCGTGGGCAGCTCTAAGCACCAACTCATTGGCTGTCAAAGCAAAGTTTACACCAATTTCCTCCCTCTTTGGGTTTGACCCCATTTTTCCAACGATCCGTTCCGAAGAAAATGAATCTGTTGTGTGGAGAGCAAATGCTGCAAACTCGGCCGGTGACGTCATCGCGCAACGCCACGTGCTAGGCGTACGGCGTCGACGCTGCGTATGGCGTCGAGACGTTGCGTACGGCGTCGAGATGTTGCGTACGACGTCAAGACGCTGCGTACGCCCGTCGAGGCGCTGCGTACGGCCTCAGGCCGTTGTCGCGCGGGATTTTCGGACAGTGCAAGATTTTTGTAGCCCCGCGCGATGTCGGGACCAGCCCCGCACAACTCCATACGCCTCAGGCGATCGAGGTGGGACCGGCCCCGCGAGGCTGTACGCCTCAAGCGACCACGTTTGGTCGTGCTAGACGCATGCTATCGCATGCTGGTGGGATAGGCCCTTTACTTACTTATCTTGCCAGTAGATGGCGAGGGAGAGGCAGATTGGGAGATGAGGAGACGGATGTGATTGGTAATTAGAGGTGGTTAAAGAGGATGTAGAGATGTGGGGTGGAGTTGCCGTGATCGTACTGAACGGGAGTGGACTGGACGGGCGAGGCAGTCTGCTACTGTTTACTTGCTTTCTTTAGTGGAGGGTGGATTTGGTGCGTCTGTACAACCAAGAACACTCTGTTCTCATGGTGAAGCAATATATGAACGTCACTGAGGGACTTGACAATGTTTCACATGTAAGGCTGGTCCAGAAAGCAAAGGCAGGTGGGATCCAAGACGAGATGGTAAAATGGACCCACAATTGACTTGGTGGCTGGAGGTAGAAGATATCGTAGAAGGATGATTGTTCTGCCTGGAGGTCTGTGACTGGTGGTGTGCAACAGAGATCGGTGCTGCAACCTTTGCTGTTTATTTTATGTTTTCATGGCTTGGATGTGAATGTAGGAGGTGTGACTACTAACTTCGTGGATAACGGGTAATGTTGTGTATAGCAAGGAAGTCTGTCAAAGTCTGCAGCGGGATATAGGCTAGATCATCGAATCCTTCTTGTCATGCAGCGATATCAATACTGGAGGATGCAGTTTTATTCACACAAAGAGTTGTTAATACCTGGAATATTTTGCCAGAGGAGGTGGTGGAATCAGATGTGATCACTACATTTAAGAGGCATTGCGATTTAGCAAACGAGGTGTAGAATAATACGGTTCTAAATGGGATTTGTGTGGCTGGGAAAAAAGGTGGACATGGACGCGATGGGCCGAAGGGCCTGACTCTGTAATGTACAGCCATGGCTCTCTGCTCCAAGAGCACTGAATGACTGATTATCTATAGCCACCGGTGCAGGGAATTCCAAAGGTTGCCCAGTCTCTGCGTGCAGTAATGTCTCCCGGTCTCTGTCCTAAATGGTCCAGCCCACATTCTGAGAGGAGGTCCGCTGGTTCCAGACCCTTCAGACAGGGGGAAACATCCTCCCTGCATCCAGCCCACTGAGTAGGG
The DNA here is from genome assembly GCA_038087875.1 of Malacoraja senta. Taxonomy (NCBI): domain Eukaryota; kingdom Metazoa; phylum Chordata; class Chondrichthyes; order Rajiformes; family Rajidae; genus Malacoraja; species Malacoraja senta. Next base: position 20,290 of record JAXLNO010002917.1, on the reverse strand, counting down.
TAAGAACTTTGTGTTTCCCAGAGATCTCATCAAATACAATTGAACTCTCGAGCACACAGGCCGAGTCTACTCAATGTCACCCGCACAACAAATATCATTACGGAACCAAGTATTGCCAATCGTTGCAACACTCGCTTTGTGCAAAGGTTATCTTTGTACAAGTAGAAAAAAATAAAAGACAGGAAGAAAATAGGTGCGGAGTAGGCTCCGCCTCTCAGGCCTATCCTCTGTTCAATGTGATGATGGCTGATCGAAGCTCTTCAGTGTGACTTCCACATAACCCTCAATTTAATGATCTTTCCAATATCCAACTATTTTCCCTTCACCTATATCCAAAAATCTGGCCTGTCCCCATCAATTAGGTCACACAATTCCAGATATTTATTGCTATGTTGGAGAAACAACTTCAACTCTCTGCGTGGTACGTGGTCTGGATGTTTGGCTCTGATCGAATCCAGGGCGAGTTACACAATGGAGCACAACCGTGGTCTGTAGGTAGAAGACAGAGGGTGGTGGAGAAATGCTTTTCAGACTGCAGGCTCTCGCAAAGGGTGTCCCATAGAGCTCGACTCTATCTCCATTGTTGGTCGTTATTTATACGAATGCTTTGTATGAGTATGTGGGTGCCACGGTTAGTAGGTTTGTGGAGGACACTAAAATTGGTGGCGTCATGGAGAGTGAAGAGGGTGACCTGAGATGAAATGTGATCTTAATTAGCAGGTGTAATGGGCTGAAGAATGGAAGACAGAATATTCTAAAGTCTAAAGATTGAGGGCATCAGTTTAAGGTGAGATGGTAAAGTTGGAAAAGGCATTGAATGTCAATGTTTTCAGACAGTGGACGGTAGAGAGATAGAACGATATGCCAGAGGCGGAGGTGAGTACAATTATGGTGTAATGTTTGCATTTGTGGTACTTAAATGTGTAATCAATAAGAAGAATGGAAACTGAACAAGTTTTACCTTGCTTAATGGCACAAGTTTCTCTCCACAGCGTGTTCAACACAAAGTGGTGATGAATCTTTTCAATCGGCAAGGCACCATCTGTCACTGACAATGTACGAACTTCATCACTAACCCTGCAAATATTTAACAGCTTGTTAGAATCTGAGCTTCAACAATTTCGGAGCTGTTCTACAAAACATGCAGCATTTCAATCAAGAGCGTGTCCTACCTCCTTTTCCAACCAGCTGCCTCCTGAAAGAAATAAGACACACATCTGAATAACTGAGACAGAACATCCACATCCCGACAGCAGAAATGGCACGCAAATTGCCACAAGATTCCTATTTACCAACTCTTATTGCGGCAGCCACACAGACATATAAAGGATATTTCCGTCGGGACAAAGAACCACGGGGGAAACACAAGGAACATACATGAAAATGATGCCATCATTGAGAGGGTGCAAGTTACGGGAAAGAATGAGAAGGTGGTGGGTGTTATCTGAAGAAGGTGCCAGGGAACGTAGGGATGGGGCGATTTAAAATTATCTTTGGATTTAAATGGGTGGGGGGACAAATAGTATTGCTACTTTTAGGGGGGTGGGAGATTGGAAACTTCACGTGGTCCGCCCTGTTTCGACAAATGCAATCAACGTGCACAATCAAATAAGATCAAATAGAACAAGTTGTCCTACAACTTTAGGCTGTGCACGCCATACGCAAGAAGAAGCTACTTTTAGGGAGACCAAAATTCAAAGATGAAATATGGGATGGCCTTTAATAAATCCCATTAGTCATGCAGCAAAGGGAACGTGGAACTCATTCGCACAAAAGTGGCCGAAGCCAATATTGGAGGTATATTGAAGAGGAAGCAGGATAAGCACAAGAGATTTCCCCGTGCTTGCCCCAATTTCTGCATGTTCAATTCATGGATGACAGATGATAAATGAAGATGTGTGCGCCACGTTCTAGATTTCAATGTTAATCCCCACAATGTGGTCATGGCTAATCTTGCCCAGGGCAGAACTCCCCCTTTTTCCCCATTCCCCTCATGTTCTATTCCTGGAAATTTCAAAAAAAAAGTCTCTCCTTCTGGTTCAAATACTGCTCACAGTTTCAATCCCCAAAAGTCTCTGGGTTGGAGAATTACAGAGATTCACTTCTCTCTATCCAGTCGTGTACCTTGGCGACAATGATGTAACGACTCTTCATTCTTTTCAACTGCAAGGAATATCGGTCCAACCCCTGCAGATGAGACAAGCCCCCCCCCCCCCCCCCCTCATCCTGCAATTATCCCGGTGATTCGCCTTTGTGTTGCCTCCAATGCTGTAACATCATTTCATGGTTAAGGTCATGAAATCTACGCAAAATGCTCTCGATGTGGCTCGGATAATTGTGACTACCCCCCCCCCCCCCCCCCCACACTACAAGATTCTACAAGTATATTATCAGCAGAAGAATAATCGGGGGAACTATTCTTCTTTAAGAGCAAAAAGGATAACTTGGGATGGAACAGGTCCAATTAAGTGCTGTTAAGGAAGACAAATTCCAAAGAGTATCCCACGCTAAAATTATTGGACTGCCTTCACGGGGATGTTCTAACACCACAAACTCCTTTTCCTCCAATGCTGAAAATACAGAAGACTTTCCCCATTGGTCTTATGATTCTTGCAGATTTTCCTTCTATTCGGGGAAATATTACACAATCACTAACTCAGTGACAAGATCACTGCGACCCTTTCTCAAGGAGTTTGCAGGCTGTCCTGAGATCCCATAGTTTATGCAGGAGGCCATTTAGTTTGGGAACAACAGCAGCACATCGCTGGAACAGACGGAACATTGACCTAGCTTTGAATTACTGGTAAATGATGCATTAATTTCAGAAATGTCACCCACCATGTTGTGACTGTGCAGTTTCACTTCGCCTAACTGTAGCGTAACCCCTCACCTTCAGAAATATCCCGTTGTCTTTTTGATCTATCTGTCCCTGCAACGTTGAGAGTTCCTTTTGGATGGAATTTAAATTCGCTTGAATCTCTTGAAGCCTTTTCTCCATTGCGTTCCGAATTTTCTCCTCTTCTTCCCGGATATCTGCGAGTACACGTCGCTCTTTCTCGGTGAAAATCTGGTGCAGTTCAGCAAACTGGGATGTGATCTGTGACTGAAGGTTGTGTGACTGTTCCTGTGAAATGAAAGGTGAAGATCAAGATATAATGTCACTGTATTGTGTTTTCTCACGATATGCAAGGGAATAGTTGGCCAATCAACCTTGTGGCGTGGAGCACAGAAATAAGCCATTTGGCTCAACATGTCCATGCTGCCGACCGTAGTAATCTAGAATAGTCCCACATTCACTTGGATTTAATCCGTATCTTTAATTACCGTGGCAATTCAAATCCTTGTCCAAATGCTTCTGAAATGTTGTGAAAGTAATCTACAAATCCACCCTTCCCACTCACACAGTCCAATTCACTGCAGCTTATTCCAGTTCGCCTGCTTGTTCATTCCCACTCATTCGCCCACCACCCACTTTCACGAACACAACATACAGTTACGGTCTGGTCATCAAACCTGCTGACTTTGGGATGTGGAATGAATCCCACGCTGTCAAAGGGAGAACGCGTGAATAACACGGACAGCACCGAGGTCAAACTGGAACCACGGCACCAGAACAAGGAGACACCAGCAAGGCGTATTTGTTATACCTGACTCAACCGCCTCCTCTGGCAGTTCATTCCATGCACCCTGTGTGAAAAAGATGCCCCTTAATTCGTAGGAAATCTTTCTCCTCACTCATTAAACCTATGTCCCCTGCTTCTTGTTTCCGCTGCTAAGGATAAAAGTGGACAGTTCACAAGTTATAGAGGTAGAATTAGGTGATTCGGCCCATCAATTCTACTCCGCCACTCATTCATAGCTGATCTCTGCCTTCTAATCCCATTTTCCTGCCTTCTCCCCATAACCCTGACACCCTTTCCAAACAAAAAATGGTCTCTCTCTGCCTCAAAAACATCCACTGACTTGGCCTCCACAACCCTCGGCGGCAATTAGTTCCAAAGATTAATTACCCTCTGACAAAATATGTTGAGTTTTTTTTAGTTTAGAGATACAACGCGAAATCAGGCCCTTCGACCCACCGGGTCCGCGCCGACCAGCAATCCCCACACATTAACAATTTTTACATTTATTAAGCCAATTAACCTACAACCCTGCACATCTTTGCAGCGTGGGAGGAACCCGACAATCTCCGAGAAAACGTCACGGGGAGAACGTACAAACTCCATGCAGACACCACCCATAGTCGGGATCCAACCCGGGTCTCCGGCGCTGCATTCGCTGTAAGGCAGCAACTCTACCGCTGCGCCACCATGACCGCTTTTCCAAGTTCCTCCTCACCTCCTTTCTAAAAGAGCGCCCTTTAATTCTAAGGCTACGACCTCTGGTCCTGCAGTCCCACCAGTGGAAACATCCTTTCCACATCCACTCTATCTACTGTCAGTACCTGCCCGCCTAGTCTCTATCTCTATAGCTCCAACCCTCATCTCTTGATAAAGGACCTCGAGGATTTGATAAAGGACCTCGAGGTTAATAAGCCATTAGGAGGCAGTGACCATAACATGGTCAGGTTTAATCTACAATTGGAGAGGGAGAAGGGTAGATCGGAGGTGTCAGTGTTGCAGTTGATTAAAGGAGACTATGGGGCCATGAGGGAGGAGCTGGCCAAAGTTGACTGGAAAGATACACTAGCAAGGATGACAGTGGAACAAAAATGGCAGGTATTTCTAGGAATAATACAGAAGGTGCAGGATCAGTTCATTCCTCGGAGGAAGAACGATTCCAAGGGGAGTAAGGGGCGACCGAGGCTGACAAGGGACATCAGGGACAGTATAAAAATAAAAGAGAACAAGTACAACATAGCAAAGATGAGCGGGAAGCAAGAGGATTGGGTAATGTTTAAAGAGCAACGGAAGATAACCAAAAAGACAATACGGGGAGAAAAGTTGAGGTACGAAGGTAAGCTAACCAAGAATATAAAGGAGGTTAGGAAAAGCTTCTTTAGGTATGTGAAGAGAAAACAATTATTTAAGACTCTTGGACCCTTGAAGACCGAAAAAGGTGAATTTATTGCGGGGAACAAGGAAATGGCAGATGAGTTGAACGGGTACTTTGGATCCGTCTTCACTAAGGAGGACACAAACAATCTTCCTGATATAGTAGTGGCAAGAGGATCTGGGGTGACGGAGGAACTGAAGGAAATCCACATTAGGCAGGAAATGGTGTTGGGTAGACTGATGGGACTGAAGGATGATAAATCCCCAGGGCCTGATGGTCTGCATCCCAGAGTACTTAAGGAAGTGGCTCTAGAAATCGTGGATGCATTGGTGATAATTTTCCAATGTTCTATTGACTCAGGATCAGTTCCTGTGGATTGGAGGGTAGCTAATGTTATCCCACTTTTTAAGAAAGGCGGGAGAGAAAAAACAGGGAATTATAGACCGGTTAGCCTGACATCGGTGGTGGGGAAGATGCTGGAGTCAATTCTAAAAGATTAAATAGCTGCACATTTGGATAGCAGTAACAGGATCGGTTTGAGTCAGCATGGATTTACGAAGGGGAAATCATGCTTGACTAATCTTCTGGAATTTTTTGAAGATGTAACTAGGAAAATGGACAAGGGAGATCCAGTGGATGTAGTGTACCTGGACTTTCTGAAAGCATTTGATAAGGTCCCACATAGGAGATTAGTGGGCAAAATTAGGGCACATGGTATTGGGGGTAGAGTGCTGACTTGGATAGAAAATTGGTTGGCAGACAGGAAACAAAGAATTGGGATTAACGGGTCCCTTTCAGAATGGCAGGGAGTGACTAGTGGGGTACCGCAACGCTTGGTGCTGGGACCGCAGCTATTTACAATATGCACCAATGATTTGGAAGAAGGGATTGAAAGTAACATTAGCAAATTTGCAGATGACACAAAGCTGGGTGGCAGTGTGAACTGTGAGGAGGATGCTATGAGAATGCAGGGTGACTTGGACAGGTTGGGAAAGTGGGCAGATGCCTGGCAAATGAAGTTTAATGTGGATAAATGTGAGGTCATCCACTTTGGTATCAAAAACAGGATGGCAGATTACTATCTAAATGGCGTCAAGTTGGGAAAAGGGGAAGTACAACGGGATCTGGGGGTCCTTGTTCATCAGTCTATGAAATTTAGCATGCAGGTACAGCAGGCAGTGAAGAAAGCGAATGGCATGTTGGCCTTCATAACAAGAGGAGTCGAGTATAGGAGCAAAGTGGTCCTTCTGCAGTTGTACAGAGCCCTAGTGAGACCACACTTGGAGTTTTGTGCGCAGTTTTGGTCCCCTAATTTGAGGAAGGACATTCTTGCTATTGAGGGAGTGCAGCGTAGGTTTACAAGGTTAATTCCCGGGTTGGCGGGACTGTCATATGCTGAGAGAATGGAGCGGCTGGGCTTGTACACTCTGGAGTTTAGAAGGATGAGAGGGAATCTTATTAAACATATAAGATTGTTAAGGGTTTGGACACACTAGAGGCAGGAAACATCTTCCCGATGTTGGGGGAGTCCAGAACCAGGGGCCACAGTTTAAGAATAAAGGGAAAGCCATTTAGAACGGAGACGAGGAAACACTTTTTCTCACAGAGATTTGTGAGTCTGTGGAATTCTCTCCCTCAGAGGGTGGTGGAGGGCAGGTTATCTGGATGCTCTCAAGAGAGAGCTAGATAGGGTTCTTAAAGATAGCGGAGTCAGGGGATATGGGGAGAAGGCAGGAACGGGGTACTATATAACCATATAACCATATAACAATTACAGCACGGAAACAGGCCATCTCGACCCTTCTAGTCCGTGCCGAACACGTATTCTCCCCTAGTCCCATATGCGCTCAGACCATAACCCTCCATTCCTTTCCAGTCCATATAACCATCCAATTTATTTTTAAATGATAAAAAAACGAACCTGCCTCCACCACCTTCACTGGAAGCTCATTCCACACAGCCACCACTCACTGGGAAAAGATTATCCACGTCAACTCTGTCTATCCCTCTCATCATTTTAAAGACCTCTATCAATTCCCCCTTAGGGATTGGGGATTATCAGTGGCTCGTAGGGCCGAACGGCCTACTCCTGCATCTATTGTCTATTGTCTTGTGCTGTTGAGAGGTGTCCTAAAGTTGCACGCATCACATTGATGAAAACTACACAGGAAATCGAAATTGGAAAACCTCACCAGAACAACAGAAATCTTCTCTTTCTGTTGCTGCTCCATTTGCTCGATCTCTGATTTCTTTTTTGTGAGAGATTGGAAGGAAGATTTCACCTGATCCTGGAGTTGGGTTTCAGATCAGAGAAGAAAAACGTCAGAAAATAAACAAAACATGACACAATGATGTGATCAATATCGGTTTGCTTTTACCTTGTACATTTCAACTCCTTCATCTATCGGTATGAAGCGGTGATCTCTGTGTTCCCTCGCATCTCGACAAACCAGGCAGATCAGCTTCTTGTCCGTTTCACAAAACAGCTTCATTTCTTCCTGATGTTTCTCGCACTGAAGTTTACTTTCCTTCTCTGTCCGATTCAGGCTCAGTGTTCGAGCTTTCTCAGACAGTCTCGCCAAGGCCCGATTTACTTTGAGGGTGCGGTCTGTAAACTCCTCTCTACATTCCGGGCAGGAGTTTCTCCACTCCCTGTCCCAACTCTGTGTGATACAGGAGCGGCAGAAGTTGTGCCCACACTCCAGTGACACCGGATCGGTGAAGAAATCCAGGCAGATGGGACAAATTGTCTCCTCGGTTAAACTCTCGACCTGGTCTTTTGAAGCCATTTTAACTTCCTCCACTTCCTGGTTCAAAATGTTTTCACTGACGTGGAGCTGCTGAATATGGGCGGTAACGTGACTGTCACGGTGACGCAGCGGTAGAGTTGCTGCCCTTACAGCGAAGGCAGCGCCGGAGTCGCGGGTTCGATCCTGACTACGGGTGCTGTCTGTACGGAGTTTGAACGTTCTCCCCGTGATCTGCGTGAGATTTCTCCGAGATCTTCGGTTCTTCAGAGGCTTAGTAAATGTGTGTGTGAGAGAGAGAGAGAGAGAGAGAGAGAGAGAGAGAGAGAGAGAGAGAGAGGGGATGCAGAGAGAGAGAGGGTGGCAGAGAGAGGGAGGGGGACAGAGAGAGGGGGGCACAACATGGTGGGGGGGAGCTCCAGGGTGAAGAACAGGCAGAAGAAAAATAAAAGACAACGTTTATTCTCATGTTTACCGAGGTACAGTGAGACCAAGAGTGTGTGTGAGTGTGAGTGACAGACAGACAGACAGACAGACAGACAGACAGACAGACAGACAGACAGACAGACAGACAGACAGACAGACAGACAGACAGACAGACAGACAGACAGACAGACAGACAGACAGACAGACAGACAGACAGACAGACAGACAGACAGACAGACAGACAGACAGACAGACAGACAGACAGACAGACAGACAGACAGACAGACAGACAGACAGACAGACAGACAGACAGACAGACAGACAGACAGACAGACAGACAGACAGACAGACAGACAGACAGACAGACAGACAGACAGACAGACAGACAGACAGACAGACAGACAGACAGACAGACAGACAGACAGTACCCGAGGTACAGTGGAATCCATTTTGGGGTACATTTCAGTACAAGTATCACTATACCCACTAGGGGGGCCGCATTGACGGCAGCCTCTGCCTACAGCCTGTTTGTCTTTCAATCTTGTTATTTATTTTTTGTTAGTTTAAATTCTGTTTGGGGGGGGGAATCTTTGACTTTTCTATGTGGGGGAGGGGGGGGGGTAGGGTAAGGGGGAAACTGTTTCCCAGTCGCTTCCTGGCGGGGACGTGACTATTTCTCCAAGTTGCATCCTCGCCCCCCTCCTCGCAACCTACCACCTGGATCGGAGCAGCCTTTCCTGCCGGGGACCGGGAACCGGACCAGAGCTGCAACAGCAGCGGCGCAGCGCTGAATCACCGCGGAGCGGGCGATGCCGACCTGGATCGCCGTTTGGAGCTCCGGAGCGTTGGGTCGCTGCTCCAACATCGTGGAGCTGCGGTTTGGGAGAGCTTCTAACGTGGGCCGGTGCTGAACAACATCGCGGAGTCCTGGGGCCCTTTACCGAGGGCCGCCAGCGTTGAATCTCCGCCCAGCGTGGCCTGCGGACTTTGGGAGCCGCGGACTCCGGTAGGAGGTGGTCGACTCTGATGTCCAGGCCGCTGAGGTCCCCCAGCCCCGACATCGGACTTACATCACCCCGGCTAGAGGGCCTGAACATCGGGCCGCCCGTAGCGGCGACTGCGGTGGGCTCGGGGAGGCCCCGACCACGGGTGAACATTGGGGAACATTAAAGGAAGATGACTGACTTTGGTGCCTTCCCTCACAGTGGGAAACTTTTGATTCTGCTGTGTGGGGATGTTTTTATGTTGAACTCTATCGTGTGTGGTGTTCTTTATTTTTATTGTATGGCTGTATGGTGACCACACATTTCACTGTGCCAACTGGCACATGTGACAAATAAATGTATCTTGTATCTTGTAATCTCCCAAATTCCAGGAGCCCTAATCTGTTTATCCCGCTTGTCCTTAAATTTATATCTGCTGGCTTCAGTCCCTCCAGTGCAACTGAGGTCATAGAAACATAGAAACATAGAAAATAGGTGCAGGAGGAGGCCATTCGGCCCTTCGAGCCAGCACCGCCATTCATTGTGATCATGGCTGATCGTCCCCAATGAATAACCCGTGCCTGCCTTCTCCCCATATCCCTTGACTCCATTAGCCCCTAGAGCTCTATCTAACTCACTCTTAAATCCATCCAGTGACTTGGCCTCCACTGCCCTCTGTGGCAGGGAATTCCACAAATTCACAGCTCTCTGGGTGAAAAAGTGTTTTCTCACCTCAGTCTTAAATGACCTCCCCTTTATTCTAAGACTGTGGCCCCTGGTTCTGGACTCGCCCAACATTGGGAACATTTTTCCTGCATCTAGCTTGTCCAGTCCTTTTATACTTTTATATGTTTCTATTCGATCCCTTCTCATCCTTCTAAACTCCAGTGAATACAAGCCTAGTCTTTTCAATCTTTCCTCATATGACAGCCCCGCCATCCCAGGGATAAATCTCGTAAACCTACGCTGCACTGCCTCAATCACAAGGATGTCCTTCCTCAAATTAGGAGACCAAAACTGGACACAATACTCCAGATGTGGCCTCACGCTCCATGTTCTCATGACTGCATTCCTTTCAATATTTATTGAAGAACACGTTACATTTCAGCTTTATTTATTGGTCTCCCTTTCGATTTGAGATATTATTTCATCCCCACCCATTTAAATCCACCGATAATATTAAATTCTGTCTCATTTTTCCTGACATCTTCTCTAGATGAAATCCCACGACCTGCCCAGTCTTTTCATTAAGTTCCATCCTCTCAGTTATGGCGTCATTCTTATGAACATTTGTTGTGCTTTCCCCCATCGTTCTACATCTCGGCGGCAATATCCGCTTTCTGTCTGCATGACAGTGGCGATAAGAGTTGGGAAATGGGATTTATCAGAGGGTTAAAAAAATTTGGTGAAATTCCCGCTGTCGGGATGAGGGTGGTCCAAGCGAAGGTAGGACGTTGTCTTGATGGAAACATTGTATGTTTTTGTGGAACAACGCAAAACTTTTCTAATGCTCAGTTTATAACCAGCTGTTAAATATTTCCAGGGTTCGTGATGAAGCCAAACCACTGTCGGTGGTAGATTAAGCCTTGACGATTGAAAAGTTTCATTGCTCTATTTCGTTCAACACCATATTCAAAGAAATATTTGAGGACTTCAAGCGAGGTAAAGCTTATACATTTTCCATTATTCTTGTTTGTCATCTTTATGCCGTACACCTGACACGTAACACCTTATAATTTCCCAGCCTCGCACAGCCCTGTTTGAACTTCCCCACAAAATAAACACAACTGCCCTGGCAGATCCATTGTTTCTGCCTGCTCCTGCCCTACTGAAATGATTTCCACGTACCTCGACTCCATCCGATCCCCCCTGGTACAATCCCTCCCGACCTATGTCCAAGATACCTCACATGCCCTTCGTCCCTTTAATGACTTCTACTTTCAGAGCCCCCACCCCCTCATCTTTACCATGGACGTTCATTCAGTCTACACCTCCATCCCCCACCAGGAAGGCCTTAAAGTCCACCGTTTCTTCCTCGACTGCAGAACCATCCAATTTCTCTCTATTAACACTACTCCACCTAGCGGAGCTGGTTCGCATTCTTAAGAACCTCCTTCGAATCCTCCCACTTCCTCCAAGTCCAAGGCCCTATCCCCGAACTCTATCTCCATTACACTGATGACTGCATCGGTGCTACCTCCTGCACCCATGCAGAAATCATGGACCATCAACTTCACCACTAATTTCCATTCTGCAATCAAATTTACTTGGACCATCACCGACACCTCCCTCCCCTTTCTTGATCTCACAGTCTCTATCACGGGAAATAGACTATCGATAGATGTCTATTACAAACCCAGTGACTCCCACAACTATCTCGACAACACTTCTCCCTACCCTGCTTCATGCATAGACTCTATCCCCTATTCCCAATTCCTCCGTCTATGCCACATCTGCGCCCAAGATGAGGTGTTCCATATCAGGAAATCCGAGATGTCCTCATTCTTTAGAGAACGGGGGTTCCCCTCTCCCATCATAGATGAGGCCCACACTCGTGTCTCCTCGATACCCCACAGCTCTGCCCTTGTTTCCCCTTCCCCTAGTCGCAACTTAGACAGAGTCCACCTTGTCCTTACCTTTCACCCAATCAGCCGCCACGCACAGCACATAATCCTCCAAAATTTCCGCCACCTCCATCAGGATCCCACCACTAGCCACATTTTCCCATCTCATCCCCTTTCTACCTTCCGCAAAGACCATTCCCTCTGCAACTCCTTGGTTAACTCATCCCTTCCCACCTAAACTACCCCCTCCCCAGTACGTTCCCCTGCAACCGCAGAAGTTGCAACACCGGTCCCTATACCTCCTCTCTTGACTCTGTCCAGGAACCCCAACAGTCCTTTCAGGTTAGGCAGAGGTTCACTTGCACCTCCTCCAACCTCATCTACTGTATCCATTGTTCAAGATGTGGACTCTTATACATCGATGAGACCAAACGCAGACTGGGCGATCGTTTCACTGAAAACCTTCGCTCAGTCTGCCTGAACCTACCTGATCTCTCGGTGGCTAAACACTTTAATTTTCCTTCCCATTCCCACACAGCCCTTTCTGTCCTTGGTCTCCTCCATTGTCAGAGTGAGGAGGAATGCAAATTGGAGGAACAGCATCTCATATTTTGCTTGGGCAGTTTACTGCCCAGTGGTATGAAATGTTGATTTCTCTAACTTCAGGTAGCCCCGGCATTCCCTCTCTCTCTCTTTCCTTCCCCACCCAAGTCACACTAGTTTCTCGTTTTCACCTAACAAATAGCTAACAATGGCTTGTTTCATCTCATCGTTATTTTTTGCATATCTTCCATTCATTGTTCTTTATCTCTTTACATCATCGCCTATATCTGTTGTTGCCATTATCCATAACCAGTCTGAAGAAGGGTCTTGAACCGAAACGTCACCCATTCCTTCTCTCCAGAGATGCCGCCTTTCCCGCTGAGTTACGCCAGCTTTTTTATTCTATTTTCGGTTTAAACCAGCATCTGCAGTTCATTCCTATACATCTTTAAGCTATACCTAGATGCAAAGATTAATTCTATTGTGGACTGAAGGGAATTTGGAGATTTGATCTACCACTAAACTCATCAGTTGGGAAACATCATAGTCAGAGGTTTAGACTCTCCTGTCTTGGGTAAAATACTGTGGCTATTCACCTTATCTGTGCACCTTATATAGATCTTATACACGTCTATAAAAGTATCCTGATGGGCTCCAAAGGAAAATGACCTTGCCTGTCCAATGTCTCCTTATAACCCAGTCCTTCAGACAATGAAATTATCATATATCCTTTTGCAACCTCTCTCATTTGCTGACAATCTCATTGTGTCAAACACTGTATTTTATATCCTGACCTATAAGCATGAGTGACAAACACATTCTTCACCACCCTGCCTGTCACTGTTGCATATTCCATGGCACTGTGTACCTGCAGCCCGAGATCTCTCAGTTCTATAAAGTTCCCTGTTTACTGTGTATGTCCTGCCCTGGTTTGTCTCAGTAAAGTCCATCAGCTCACCTTCACATGAATAAATCCCACCTGCCGTTCCTGAGCCCATTGGCCCAGTTCACAGGGATCCCATTTACTCTCAGATAACTTTCTTCACTCTCCACAATGTCACCAATTTTAGTTCCATCTACAAACTGACTAACCGTGCAAACTACATACACACCCAATCATGTAAATAAATAAGGAACAACAGTGGACTCTGTCTCCAGTCTGAAAAACGACCCTCGACCAACATCCTCTGTCTGCGACCTTCAGGTAAATGTTGTATTCCATCGGCTAGTTCACCCTGGATTCCATGAGATCCAACCTTCCAGAACGGCCTCTCATGTGTAGAAGTTGCATCTCTCAGAGGGCAGTGAATATCTGGAATGTTGTGCCCAAGATGGTGGTGAAAAGCTGAGTTATTGTATATCTGCAACTTGGCTAAATATAAATATTTGTTAGATGGAAAAATTAAGATTATGGGGAACACACACAGAAGAGGAATTGGTGCCAGCTTAGATCAGCCATGATCACATTGAATGGAGGGGCAAGCCTGAGGAGCAGATCCTAATCCTGCTCCTGTTTTCTTGTGTTCCTATGCTCCTTGACAGACTTGACACAGAGGCAACGCAGCAAAGATTAACAATACTTGTTCCTGGGACAATGAGTTTGCTGTGTGGGGTGAGATTGAGTAGACTAGGCCTGTGTACTCCAGCGTTTGGGTGTATAGGAGGAGATCTCAGTGAAACACAAAGTTCTTGCAGGGCTCAGTGGGCTGGATGCAGGGATGATATTTCCCCTGTCTGAGGGGTCTGGAGAACGGGCACCATCTCAGAATGTGGGCGGCACCAAGTAGGACAGAGATAAGGAGGCATTACTGCACACAGAGACTGGGGAACCTTTGGAATTCCCTGGACCAGTGGCTGTGGTGACTCAGTTATTCAGCCATGGTTGTACATTACAGAATCAGGCCCTTCGGCCCATCGTCTCCATGTCCAGCTTTTCCCCAGATATACTAATCAATTTGCCCACATTACATCGGTATTCTTATACACCTCACGTATATAAGTGCTTCAAATATAGTGATTGTATCTCACTGCACCACCTCCTCTGTAGCATGTCCCAGATATCACCCACTCTCAGTGTAAAGAAAACTTGCAACTCAGATCCACTTTAAAATGCCTTGCTCTCATGATAAACATGCACTCTCTTGCTCTGATATCCCTGCATGTCAATAAGGTTTTAATAATCTACCCTATATCCTGCTGCACATTTTGACAACCTTCCCCGCTATCCACAATTTTTGCGTCCTCCACAGACTTACTAATGACACCTCCTACATTCACATCCAAGCTGTGAAAATATAACATAAACAGCAAAGGTTGCAGCACCTATCCCTGCTGCACTTCACCAGTCACAGACCTCCAAGCAGGAAATCATCCTTCTACCGCTACCTTCAACCTCCAACCACCAAGCCAATTTTGGATCCATTTTACCAGCTCGCCTTTGATCCCACCTGCCTTTACTTTCTGGACCAGCCTTACACTGTCAAGTCTCACATTGTCAAGTTCCTCAGTGAAGTACTTCATTGGTTAACAATGAAATCAGTGTGCTCTTCGTTGTCCAAACCCATCAAATCCACCTGTGAATCCCCTCTCTTTCAGTGACCCAACAACCACAAGTCTCTGTTAAGGTCCATTTCTTAAAACAGACAACTCACAATAGGTTAGGTACACCAACACAAGCTTTACTGATCATTTCGTTGTACATGTTTACATGTTATAATGACAATAAAGTATTCATTCATTAGCCGGCGAGTGCCAGGGATACAAAGTAAAGTATCCAACAGATACCACTCTAATGAACAAAGACATACAGCATCAATTTATAGTATTTTGGAAGTAGTCACATGTTTATACAGAGTAGCAACAATGACGTCTAACACAAATAAATCACAGAGTATACCCATTCAAAGTATTCTTGTTACTAATACAATAATTGTCATCTCGTGGTTCTATCGATCACAAATTGTTGATCACAAACTTCGAAACAACAGGAACTTAGTCAACATTTACAATTCTGTCTTAACAATGTAATCATGATGTCAGCTACCAACCAGAAGGCTTCTGTTTACAGAAGCTACCACCTTCTCAGGAAATACATCCTATCTCACTATTGAAATGGTTTTTTTTGCTTGGGCATAACAGGAAGCAGCTTTGTGTGTGTGTGTGTGAATGAATGTGTGTGTGGGACTATGTGTGTGTGAATATGTGTGTGTGAATATGTGTGTGTGTGTATATGTGTGTGTGAATATGAGTGTATGTGAATATATGTGTGTGTGTGTGTGTGTGAATATATGTGTGTGTGAATATGTGTGTGTGTGAATATGTGTGTGTGTGAATGTGTGTGTGTGTGAATATATGTGTGTGTGAATATGTGTGTGTGTGAATGTGTGTGTGTGTGAATGTGTGTGTGAAAGTATGTGTGTGTGAATGTATGTATGTGTTTGTGTGTGAATATGTGTGTGTGAATATGTGTGTATGTGTGTGTGTGTTTATGTGTGTATATGTGTGTGTGAATATGTATGTGCATGTGTGTGTGAGTGTGTGTGTGAATATATGTGTGTGAATGTGTGTGTGTGTGTGTGTGTAACAGAGAAACATAGAAAATAGGTGCAGGAGTAGGCCATTCGGCCCTTCGAGCCTGCATCGCCATTCAATATGATCATGGCTGATCATCCAACTCAGTGTCCTGTACCTGCCTTCTCTCCATACCCCCTGATCCCTTTAGCCACAAGGGCCACAACTAACTCCCTCTTAAATATAGCCAATGAACTGGCCTCAGCTACCTTCTGTGGCAGAGAATTCCACAGATTCACCACTCTCTGTGTGAAAAATGATCTTCTCATCTCGGTCCTAAAAGACTTCCCCCTTATCCTTAAACAGTGACCCCTTGTTCTCGACTTCCCCAACACCGGGAACAATCTTCCTGTATGTATGTGTGTGTGTGTGTGAATATGTGTGTGTGTGAATGAATATGTGTGTGTGAATATATGTGTGTGTGACTGTGACTATGTTTGTGTGTGTGACTATGTGTGTGTGTGAATATGTGTGTGTGAATATATGTTTGTGTGTCTATGTGTGTGTGAATATGTGTGTGAATATGTGTGTGTGAATATGTGTGTGAATATGTGTGTGTGACTATGTGTGTGTGTGAATGAATATGTGTGTGTGTGTGTGAATATGTGTGTGTGAATGAATCTGTGTGTGTGAATATATGTGTGTGTGACTGTGACTATGTATGTGTGTGTGACTATGTGTGTGACTATGTGTGTGTGTGTGAATATGTGTGTGTATGAATATATATGTGTGTATATGTGTGTGTATGGGTGTGGGTGTACGTGTATGTATGTGTATCTATGTGTATCTCTATTTGTGTGTGTGTGTGTGTAAATATGTGTGTGTGAATATGTATGTGTGTGTATGGATGTGTGTGTGTGTGAATATGTGTGTGTGTGAATATGTGTGTGCGTGAATATGTGTGCGTGAATATGTGTGTGTGTGTGTGTGAATATGTGTGTGTGTGTGAATATGTGTGTGTGTGTGTGAATATGTGTGTGTGTGTGAGTGTGAACGTGTGTGTGTGTGAATATGTGTGAATGTATGTGTGAATGTATGTATGCCTGTGTGTGAATATGTGTGTGTGTATGTGTGTATGGATGTGTATGTGTGTGTGTGTTTATGAGTGTGTGTCTCTGTGTGAATATGTGTGTGTGTGTGTGTGTGTGTGTGAATATATGTGTGTGTGTGTGTGTGTGTGTGTGTGTGTGTGTGTGTGTGTGTGTGTGTGTGTGTGTGTGTGTAACATAGAAACATAGAAAATAGGTGCAGGAGTAGGCCATTCGGCCCTTTGAGCCTACACCGCCATTCAATATGATCATGGCTGATCATCCAACTCAGTGTCCTGTACCTGCCTTCTCTCCATACCCCCTGATCCCTTTAGCCACAAGGGCCACATCTAAATTGCTCTTAAATATAGCCAATGAACTGGCCTCAGCTACCTTCTGTGGCAGAGAATTCCACAGATTCACCACTCTCTGTGTGAAAAATGATATTCTCATCTCGGTCCTAAAAGACTTCCCCCTTATCCTTAAACAGTGATCCCTTGTTCTCGACTTCCCCAACATCGGGAACAATCTTCCTGTATGTATGTGTGTGTGTGTGAATATGTGTGTGTGTGAATGAATATGTGTGTGTGAATATATGTGTGTGTGACTGTGACTATGTTTGTGTGTGTGAATATGTGTGTGTGTGAATATGTGTGTGTGAATATATGTGTGTGTGTGTCTATGTGTGTGAATATGTGTGTGAATATGTGTGTGTGACTATGTGTGTGACTATGTGTGTGTGTGAATGAATATGTGTGTGTGTGAATATGTGTGTGTGAATGAATCTGTGTGTGTGAATATATGTGTGTGACTGTGACTATGTATGTGTGTGAATGAGTGTGTGTGTGTGTGTGTGTGACTATGTGTGTGTGTGTGTGTGTGTGAATATGTGTGTGTGTATGAATAGATATGTGTGTGTATGTGTGTGTGTATGGGTGTGGGTGTACGTGTATGTATGTGTGCGTATGTGTATCTATGTGTATCTCTATTTGTGTGTGTGTGTGTAAATATGTGTGTGTGTGAATATGTATGTGTATATGGATGTGTGTGTGTGTGTGAATATGTGTGTATCTGTGAATATGTGTGTGTGAATATGTGTGCGTGAATATGTGTGTGTGTGTGAATATGTATGTGTGTGTGTGAATATGTGTGTGAGTGTGTGAATATGTGTGTGTGAATATGTATGTGAATGTATGTGTGAATGTATGTATGCGTGTGTGTGAATATGTGTGTGTATGTGTGAATATGTGTGCATGGATGTGTATGTGTGTGTGTGTTTATGAGTGTGTGTCTCTGTGTGAATATGTGTGTGTGTGTGTGTGTGTGAATATATGTGTGTGTGTGTGTGTGTGTTACAGAGAAACATAGAAAATAGGTGCAGGAGTAGGCCATTCGGCCCTTCGAACCTGCATCGCCATTCAATATGATCATGGCTGATCATCCAACTCAGTGTCCTGTACCTGCCTTCTCTCCATACCCCCTGACCCCTTTAGCCACAAGGGCCACATCTAACTCCCTCTTAAATATAGCCAATGAACTGGCCTCAACTACCTTCTGTGGCAGAGAATTCCACAGATACACCGCTCTCTGTGTGAAAAATGATCTTCTCATCTCGGTCCTAAAAGACTTCCCCCTTATCCTTAAACTGTGACCCCTTGTTCTGGACTTCCCCAACATCGGGAACAATCTTCCTGTATGTATGTGTGTGTGTGAATATGTGTGTGTGTGTGACTGTGTGTGTGAATGTGTGTGTGTGAATATGTGTGTGTGAATATGTGTGTGACTGTGTGTGTGTGTGTGTGTGTGTGTGTGCAAATAGCACAAATAATATAGTCTTTCGTAGTTCAGAGCTTATTTATTATGTTTGATAGCCTGATGGCTCAGGAAGAAGCTGTTCCTCAATGTAGATGTTACAGTTTTCAGTTTACAAAAGTCAGACGTGACTCCAGAAGTCGGGCATCAGTCAGTCCACAAGCCATGAGTCACTCAGTCAGTCCAGAGGTCATGAGTAAGTCGCCTCACCGCCCCCCTCCCTCCTCCACTGACATCCCCCACCTCAAGACGCTGCCCTCCGCCTGGCTATAGGATGCGCCCCCTCCTGCCCCCTACTGAAGCCGCCCACATCCCCCGCTGGAGGACACACCCCCTCCCTTCTCATCAGCTCACGAGAGCCCCCGCCTGCAGCTGTGCCCCTCCCTTGGCTGCACGACGTTTACCACCCCCCACCCCACCCGGACAGCCCCCGCATCAAAAAAATGTTTTGCACAAATTCTTCAGTGTTCATTAACAACTGAAATTGTCTTTAGGCTGCTTTTTCGACATCATGTCAGGAAAAGTTAGAGGTGAAGGTGATGTGGCTATTGCTGTAGCATCCTCTGGGATAGGAGCTACGTTAATGCCTGGTGGAAGAACTACACATTCTCCATTCAAGATACCCATCCAAGTGGCCGAGGATACATTCTGCAACATCGAGAAGAACTCTAAGACGGCACATTTCATGAGGCAAGTGAAAGTCATTGTTTGGGATGAATGTCTCTTTTTATCAACAGGAAATAGTCATCAAGAGGCAGTGAGCAGCAGAACACAACAAGAGACACAAGAAGAAATAACTTAATAATTCTCATCTTTAACATTTAAAATTGTTCTTATATTTTAAGAGTTATTCACATTTTAAACTTTAATAAATCCTTTTTGCACTTTTCATAGGTTCTTCATCACAATGTGAACCTAATAGGCAGGAATGGCTGCTCTGTGGGAGAGCCACTAAGAGTGAATGGGGGGAGGTTGTGGGGAGATGCACTGAATGTGTGACTGTGTGTGTGTGACTATATGTGTGTGAATGAATATGTGTGTGTGAATATGTGTGTGTGAATATGTGTGTGTGAATATGTGTGTGTATGTGTGTGACTATGTGTGTGACTATGTGTGTGTGAATGGATATGTGTGTGTGTGTGAATATGTGTGTGTGTGTGAATGAATATGTGTGTGTGTGAATATATGTGTGTGTGTGTGTGACTGTGTGACTATGTATGTGTGTGTGTGACTATGTGTGTGTGACTATGTGTGTGTGTGTATGAATATATATATGTGTGTGTGTGAATATGTGTGTGTGTGTGACTGTGTGACTATGTATGTGTGTTTATGACTATGTGTGTGTGACTATGTGTGTGTGTGTATGAATATATATATGTGTGTGTGTATGTATATGTTAAATTTTAATGAAAAGAAAACAGAAGTGATAGTGTTTGGTCCCAATGGCCCCCGTGAACCTCCCCCTGTTGACTTGGGTCCCTTGGCACTGTATGTGAAGCCAACAGTTTTGAACTTGGGTTTTAAGATGGACAGTGATTTTAAATTAGATCGTCAAATAGGCGCGGTAGTTAAGTCCAGCTTCTTTCATTTAAGGCAGCTGGCAAAGGTGAAGCCCATTCTTG
>JAXLNO010002916.1:116791-202878 GCA_038087875.1 Malacoraja senta | reverse complement strand
AACTCCACACAGACAGTACCTGTAGTCATGATCGAACCCGGGTGTCTGGCGCTGTAGGGCAGCAACTCTACCGCTGTGCCACCGTGCCACCTATGGTTGGTGCCAGTATACCTCACCCGTCCCTTAAACTCCGACAGTTTCTGGACTGACCACAGATTGTCCACTCTCCCTTCCTCTGTTGCCCCCCCCCTCCCCCCTCCCCCCCCCCCCCTCCCCGCACTGCCACAAGCCTCTCTGATCACCACCCCTTGCTGCCGAAGGGAGAACGTACAAACTCCGTACAGACAGTGCCTGCAGTCAGGATCGAACTTGGGTCCTTGGCGCTGTGAGGCAGCAACTCTACCACTGCGCCACCGTGCCATGTTCAGCGCAGTTATTGAGGGCCAAAGTAACGTTTGCGTGCTGTACCTATTCACACCAATCCTGCATGATTCCTGGGGAATCTTAGATTCCCAAACCATTCCAATACAAATTCTACCACTAACCCAAACGCTAGCGCCAATTTACAATTAACCTACCAACCCGCTGGTCTTTGGAGACCAAAGACTTCCTTCCTCTATTCTTCCCCCCTCCCCCCTCACTGGCCAAGCCCCTCAGATCACCACCCTTCGCTCAGTTCGTATTAACCAACCTGATCTCCCGGTTGCTCGGCACTTCAACTCCCCCTCCCATTCCCAGTCTGACCTTTCTGTCCTGGGCCTCCTCCATTGCCAGAGTGAGGCCCAGCGCAAATTGGAGGAACAGCACCTCATGTTTCGCTTGGGTAGTTTACACCCCAGCGGTATGAACATTGACTTGTCCAATTTTAGATAGCCCTTGTTTTCTCCCTCCTTCGCCCCCCCCCCTTCCAGCTCTCCCACGGAGCCTACTGTCTCCATCTCTTCCTTTCTTTTTCCCACCCCCCCCACCCCCCGAAATCAGTCTGAAGAAGGGTCTCGACCCGAAACGTCACCTATTCCTTCTCTCCACAGATGCTGCCTCACCCGCTGAGTTTCTCCAGCATTTCCTGTCTACCACCCTTCACTGCCATGCTTTCATTCTGCTAGTGGCAAGATGTTGGGTTGTTGGGCACAAGGGTTGGTACCTGCAGACCCGGGCATATGCTGAGGATGTTGGCATCGTCTGCTGTGGTGATCTCCTTGATGTGGTCGGACGGCTGGGCACTCTGCACCGTTTTGTCGGACTTCAGCAGCGGTGTGGACTGGGTGGGCAGGGAGCTCCTCCACAAATTCACATCTGTGCCGTTACCAAAGGCTTGCATCGCATTTCCTTAAAAAAAACACACACACAATTTAGTTATGTTCAGGAAGGAACTGCGGACGCTGGTTTAAACTGTAGACAGACCCAAGCTGGAGTAACTCAGCGGGTCAGACAGCTTCTCTGGAGAAAAGGAATAGGTGACGTTTCGGGTCGAGACCCTTCTTCAGACTGAAACTTCACCTATCCCGTTTCGCCAGAGATCCTGTCTGACCCACTGGGTTAACCCAGCTTTTTGTGTGCATACACAGTCTAGTTTAGTTTATTGTCCGTGTACTGAGATACAGTGAAAAGCTTTCGTTGCGTGCTATCCAGCCAGCGGAAAGACAATACACCATTACAATCCCTGCCATTTACAGTGTACAGATACATGATTAGGGAATAACGTTTAGTGCAAGGTAAAGCCAGCAAATTCCGATCAAGAATAGTCCGAGGGTCACCAATGAGGTAGATAGTTCAGCACTGCTCTCTAGTTGTGGTGGGATGATTCAGATGCCTGATAACAGCTGGGAAGAACGCACATTTTAACGACCATGGTCACTGTGGAAGTTCCACAGTGCCCTCCATAATGTTTGGGACAAAGACCCATCATTTATTTATTTGCCTCTGTACTCCACAATTTGAGATTTGTAATGGAAAAAATCACATGTGGTTAAAGTGCATGTTGTCAGATTTTAAATAAAGGCCATTTGTATACATTTTGGTTTCACCATGTAGAAATTACCATGTATAAACACTGCTGTAATTTCTACATTGTGAAACCAAAATGTATAAAAATGCCCTTTATTAAAATCTGACAATGTGCACTTTAACCACATGTGATTTTTTTTCGAGGTCAGAGGTCAGAGTTCAGAGTTCGGAAGCCCGAGGTCGGAGGTCGGAATCCAGAAGTCGGAGGTCAGAGTCCAGAGGTCACATAGGGGGACCAGGAGTGGAGTGCCATCGGGAACATAGAAACATAGACAATAGGTGCAGGAGTAGGCCAATCGGCCCTTCGAGCCAGCACCACCATTCAATATGATCATGGCTGATCATCCAAAATCAGTACCCCGTTCCGGCTTTTTCCCCATATCCCTTTATTCCCTCAGCCGTAAGAGCTAAATCTAACTCCCTCTTGAAAACATCCAGTGAGTTGGCCTCCACTGCCTTCTGTGGCAGCGAATTCCACAAAGTCACAACTCTCTGAGTGAGAAGGTTTTTCCTCGTCTCAGTTCTAAATGGCCAACCCCTTATTCTTAAACTGTGTGACCCCCCTGGTTCTGGAGTTCCCCCAAAATCAGGTGAACGAAGTGGGGAGGCCGGCGTGGGGGTGGGGGGTGGGGAGGGGGGAGGAGGGAGTGGAGGTGGGGGAGGGGGAGGGGAGGTGGGGGAGGGGGGAGGAGGGGAGGTGGGGGAGGGGGAGGAGGGAGGGGAAGTGGGGAGGGTAGGTGGGGGAGGGGGGAGGGGCAGTGGGGGAGGGGGGAGGGGAGGTGGGGGGAGGGGGGAGGGGAGGTGGGGGAGGGGAGGTGGGGGAGGGGGGAGGAGGGAGGGGAGAGGGGAGGGGGGAGGAGGGAGGGGAGGTGGGGGAGGGGGGAGGGGAGGTGGGGGAGGGGAGGTGGGGGAGGGGGAGGGGAGGTGGGAAGGGGGAGGGGAGGTGGGGGAGGGGAGAGGGGAGGTGGGGGAGGGGGGAGGGGAGGTGGGGGAGGGTGATGGGGATGGGGGGAGGGGAGGTGGGGGAGGGGGAGGGTAGCTGGGGGAGGGGGATGGGGGGAGGGAGGTGGGGGAGGGGGATGGGGGGAGGGGAGGTGGGGGAGGGGGGAGGGAAGGTGGGGGAGGTGGGGGAGGGGAAGGGGAGGTGGGGGAGGGGAGGTGGGGGGAGGGGGATGGGGAGGGGAGGTGGGGGAGGGGTGCCCTTTACGTGTCAACTCTTTGTATGCCTAGGTATGCAAAACAAAGCATCTAAACTGTGGCTTGACGCAGGTGACAAAAAAAAGATCTTGTCTCTCATCACAACAGCCGGCCACCGAGCTAGTCAGAAAATGGATGATTCACGGCGCCTTCCCAGTGACAAAAGATTGCCGCAATGCTGAACTCTCCATGGGTACAATTGTGCTTGCAATCTTCTCTCTCCTTGTTGTGCGTCAGCTGAGAGATGAAGGTCTCAGCCCCAGTCACCTGTACGTACGTGAGGTAAAGCTGGGACCTTGTGAGCTGCAGAGACTGGAGCTGAAACGACAGAGCAGTCCTCCCCAGCCTGTACACTTACTGAGGCAGACGTTCTCCTTGAAGTAGTTCAGAAACTTGTCGCACTCTTCCTTCTGGTTGCCGCTGCCGCTGCATGAGCACCAGGGAGCCACCACCACGTCCACCGTGTCCACATAGTTGGGCGTCATGTCACTCCCTGTAGAGAACAAAAGCGCTCTGTGAGGAGATAGATAGACACAGAAAGCTGGAGTAACTCGGCGGGTCAGGCAGCCTGCGCTGGAAGGAACTGCAGCACATGCTGGCTTACACCGAAGATAAGTGCAAAATGCTGGAGTAACTCAGCAGGACAGGCAGTATCTCTGGAGGAAAGGAATAGGTGAGGCTTCGGGTTGGGACCTAACCAGCATCTGCAATTCCTTCCTACACAGTTCCTTCCTGTACGGAGGATTGATACTTCCGGAGTGTCAATTGGTTTTCAGAGGTTATAGACAATAATAGACAATAGACAATAGATGCAGGAGTAGGCCATTCGGCCCTTCGAGCCAGCACCACCATTCAATGTGATCATGGCTGATCATCCCCAATCAGTACCCCGTTCCTGCCTTCTCTCCATATCCCCTGACTCCGCTATTTTTAAGAGCCCTATCTAGCTCTCTCCTGAAAGCATCCAGAGAACCTGCCTCCACCGCCCTCTGAGGCAGAGAATTCCACAGACTCACCACTCTCTGTGAGAAAAAGTGTTTCCTCGTGTCTGTTCTAAATGGCTTACTCCTTATTCTTAAACTGTGGCCCCTGGTTCTGGACTCTCCCCAACATCGGGAACATGTTTCCTGCCTCTAGCGTGTCCAAGCCGTTAACAATCTTATATGTTTCAATGAGATTCCCTCTCAACCTTCTAAACTCCAGAGTGTACAAGCCCAGCTGCTCCATTCTCTCAGCATATGACAGTCCCGCCATCCTGTGAATTAACCTTGTAAACCTACGCTGCACTCCCTCAATAGCAAGAATGTCCTTCCTCAAATTAGGGGACCAAAACTGCACACAATACTCCAGGTGTGGTCTCACTAGGGCTCTGTACAGCTGCAGAAGGGTTATGGGGAGAGGGCAAGAGAATGGGATTGAGAGGGAAAGATAGATCAGCCATGATTGAATGGTAGAGTAGACTTGGTAGGCCGAATGGGCTAATTCTGCCTTTATCACTTACAAACTTATGATATGAACATTAATGCAAGCACGCTATTGATATGGTGCATGCTCTGAGTGAAGGAAGAACAGCAGGCAATGTCCGCACAGCACCATCTCGCAAACAATATTCTGATAACGACCAAGAGATGTTTGGTTGAGAATTACGAGGATGTGGCCAGGGTCTGAGCTATGGGTGGCCATGGTGGCGCAGCGGTAGAGTTGCTGCCTTACAGCACTTGCAGCGCCAGAGACTCGGGTTCGATCCCAACTACGGGTGCTGTCTGTACGGAGTTTGTACGTTCTCCCCGTGACCTGCGTGGGCTTTCTCCGAGATCTTCGGTTTCCTCCCACCCTCCAAAGACGTACAGGTATTTGGTTAATTGGCTTGGTGTAAGTGTAAATTGTCCCTAGTGTGTGTAGGATAGTGTTAATGTGCGGGGATCGCTGGTCGGTGCAGACTCGGTGGGTCGAAGGGCCTGTTTCCACGCTGTATCGTTAAAACTATAGGGAGAGGTTGAGTAGGCTGGGACACTGTTCCTTGGAGCACAAGAGGATGAGGGATGATCTTATAGAGTTCAGTTCAGTTTGTTCTAGTTTATTGTCAGGTGTATCGAGGTACAGTGAAAAGCTTTTTGTTGCGTGCTATCCAGCCAGCGGAAAGACAATACATGATTACAATCGAGCCATTTACAGTGTATAGATACATGACAAGGGATAGCGCAAGGTCAGCAAAGTCCAATCAAAGATAGTCCGAGGGTCACCAATGAGGTAGACTGCTCTCTGGTTGTGGTAGGATGATTCAGTTGCCTGATAACAGCTGGGAAGATACTGTCCCTGAATCTGGAGGTGTGCGTTTTCACACTTCTGTACCTTTTGCCCGATGGGAGAGGGGAGAAGAGGGAGTGGACTCATCCTTCACGTGGTCTTCATCTCGGGAGCTTCCCAACCAACAGTTCTGTGGAAACACCTTCACTACACTGGGGCGGTGGGCGGCACGGTGGTGCAGCGGGTAGTGCCACTGCCTCAACGCGCCTGAGACCCCGGGGTTCAATCGTGACCAAGGGTGCCGTCTGTGTGGAGTTTGCACGTTCTCGCTGTGCACCTGTGGGTTTTCTCCGGGTGCTCCGGCTTCCTCCCACATCCCAAAGACGTGCGGATTGTCCCTAGTGTGTAAGGAGTGGATGGGAAAGTGGGATAACATAGAACTAGCATGAACGGGCGATCAATGGTCGGTGTGGGCATTGTGTGCTGAAGGGCTTGTTTCAATATCGCTAAACCAAACACAGACTTTACAAAGAGAGACACTAGATGCTGGCATTACTCAGCAGCTCAGGCAGCATCTCTGGGAGGAACGGAATCGGTGACGTTTCGGGTCACGACCTTTCTTTGGAATGAGTCTGAAGAAGGGCCTCGACCCGAAGTGTCACCAATTCCTTTTCTCCAGAGATGTTGCCTGACCCGCTGAGTTACTCCACCATGTTGTGTCTATCTTTGGTGTAAACCAGTTCCTTCATGCACAGACTTTAAGATGACAGTTCAAAACCGCTTCTTTATGGGGAGTAAAGGGCCTGTCCCACTTGGCCGTCATTTGCGCGCCATTTACGCGTTGAGACGCAAGGGTAGAGTGTGGGCCGCGCGGACGGTCGCATGGAGAAGCGCGGAGGGGCATGGAGTTGCGTGCGTTAATGCACGGCGCTCCAGGATTTTGTGGGGCACAAAATCTTCGCGTGCCTCCGGCGTGATGTATCGCGTACACACGCGGGCGTATTGCGGTCGCACGCAGGCGTCCTGACCTCATACGTGCAGCGCGTGGTGACGCATGAATACGTCCATACGCAGTCGGCCACAATGAGAAAATAATGACGCCGTAAGCATCAATGCTTTCAGACCCCTTAATAAGTATTTTTGAAACATCCTTAAAGCCCTGTCCCACTGTACGAGTTCATTCAAAGAGTTCTCCCGAGTTTGCCCTGATTCGAACTCGGAGATTTACGGTAATGGCCGCTCGTCGGTACTCGGGGATCTCGTGAACATTTTTCAACATGTTGAAAAATCTTCACGAGTCTTCCCGAACTTACCGCGTTTCCCGAGTACCTGCCGTTAGCGTTACGAGCCGCTAAGAGACGTCCCCGAGCTCCGACGTACCCGCTACGTTCATTCTCCGTGCTTACCACGAGTTTGATTTTTTTTTTAACTCGGGAGAGCTCTTGGAATGAACTCGTACCGTGGGACAGGGCCATTAGTTAAGGATGTTTCAAAAGTTAACATCCAGGTAAGGTTTGCAGATTTTATATCCTAAAAGAACACTAGTAACCAAATTCGTTTTTTTTTTAAACAACCATCAACAATTTTACTAACACCATTTAAAAAAAAAATTTGCAAACTAATTCTTAAGCTGGGTTCAAACCCTCAAACTGCTATAATGGAATACAATTTTGTGTATAAGGTAGACAAAATTGCTGGAGAAACTCAGCGGGTGCAGCAGCATCCATGGAGCAAAGGAAATAGGCAACGTTTCGGGCCGAAACCCTTCTTCAGACTGGAGGAAATAGGCAACGTTTCGGGCCGAAACCCTTCCGGGTTTCGTCCCGAAACGTTGCCTATTTCCTTCGCTCCATAGATGCTGCCGCACCCGCTGAGTTTCTCCAGCAATTTTCGATTCTCCAGCATCGGCAGTTCCTTCTTGGACAATTTTGTGTTTGTTGGGAGTAATTCGGAAAGTTTAAAAGCAAATGAATTTTTCCAGCAACAATAATGTTATCGACGTTTCACTTAACAAATGATGTCGGTACGCTGACTCTACTTGCAGAGCAGGTAGAATATTTGAAGGCGCGTGATGATACGCGCGACTGTCGGGCGTCAGTCACTTCCGGCCTGTCGCGTAAATGATGGACCAAGTGGGACAGGCCCTTTTTGGACTGGGCAATGATCAAATGGTACAAAATACTTTTGATGTATTGAGAGGGAATAAAATTAACCAGACGGCACAGAGAGCAAAACATAATGATCACAATTCCCTCCACTGTGGAGTCTCACTCGATAGGGAGTATAAGGCTGTCTTGATTTTCAGTTAAGGCATCTGAATAAATACTACTGGCAGAATGTCAGAGAACCAGCCCAATCAGAGAACGCGCAGAGAATTTCCTTTTAGAGAAGGAATTTTACGTTGTCTGCATCTACCTGGAATTAAACATGAGGCCTTCCACGTTCAAAGGAGCAACTTAGGGCTCAAGTAATTTGCTTAAAAGTACTTAGCGCGATGGAATTGGTGCTTTCATCTGCACAGCCAACATCACTCGCTGTGACCAGCCTTGCATGAAGTAAAAGCCCTTTGAAGTTTCGCCCTGTATAATAATTCCTTGAATTTGTCAAATTTAGGGCCACTTTAAGTGAAGGGGGCTATTTATGTGTAGGAAGGAACTGCAAGCGCCGTAGATAGGCACAAAATGCTGGAGTAACTCAGCGGGGCAGGCGAAAAGGAATAGGTGACGTTTCGGGTCGAGACCCTTCTTCAGACTGAGAGTCAGAGGAGAGGGAGACACAGAGATATGGAAGGGTAAGGTGTGAACAGCACCTTATATTTTGCTTGGGCAGCTTACAACCCAGCGGTGTGAATATTCACTTCTCTAACTTCAAGTAACCCTTGCTTTCCCTCTCTCTCCATCCCACCCCATTCTTGGTTCTCCGACCAGTCTGGCTGTCCTCCAGATTACAATTTTATCTTTGTATGCATTGTTGTCACCTTCCCCCAGCTAATGGTGATCTATGCAACATTTTCCTTGATCCCCATCCCCTTTGATGTTTCGTTTTCACACCTTACCCTTCCTTATCTCCGTGTCTCCCTCTCCCCGGAATCTCAGTCTCGACCCGAAACGTCACCCATTTCTTCTCTCCAGAGATGCTGCCTGGCCCACTGTGTTACTCCAGCTATTTGAGGCTTTTTACATGCTCTTTATTGGCAGATTGTTCTAGCAGCCCTGAGTCTCTTTGCCTCCTGACACTGCCACTCTCCACCCATATCAACCCCATCCTCCCCCCCCCTCCCCCCCGACCCCTCTGCCACAGTCGATTAAACCCCCTCCTCCACCTTCCACCTTCCACCCTCCACCCACCCCTACCCCTCCACTGCAATCAAGTTCCAAGTTCCAGACAAACTTGTACATGAGTTTTCAAAAACAATTCCCCAAAAATGTTACAATTGTCGACAATGCAGAGGTTTTCTGGATTTTTCTTTGGCTGCTTTACCCTTTGGAGTTTTTTTTAAATTAAAGCCTTTGTAGTCCCATCTCCCTCAGTTTCCCTCGCTCCCAGCTGAGAACGTTGGAGCCTGAGCAGGCTGTGCAATTGTCCCCAGTGTGTCGTTGCTCAGGAGCAGAGGAGGGTGGGGTGAGGGTTAGGAGGTAGGGGTGAAGGTGGGGGTGAGGGGTTGGGAGGGTGAGTGGGTGAGAGGGGGAGGGTGAGGGTGGAGGTCAATTAGTTCACAGGTGATAGGAGCAGAATAAGGGCCATTCGGCCAATCAAGTCTACTCCGCCATTCAATCGTGGCTGGTCGATCTCTCCCTCCTAACCCCATTCTCCTGCCTTCTCCCCATAACCCCTGGCAACCCGTACTAATCAAGAATCCATCTGTCTCTGCCTTAAGGGCCTGTCCCACTTGGCGATTTTTTCGGCGACTGCCGGCGTCTATATCAGTGTCGCCCAAAGATTTCGAACATTTCAAAATCCAGCGGCGACAAAAAAATGTTGCGACACTTGAAAAAACACCGCGCGTCAATACGTCATCACGCCACGAATTTTCCGGTGACCTGATACGTCAGTCAATGATGCCGGCAGTCGGCAAAAAAAATCGCCAAGTGGGACAGGCCCTTAAAACACATTCACTGGCCCGAGGGCAAACGTAACCCTTCACAACCATGGACCGATGCAGGATCACCATGGTCAAGTCAAGTCACATTTATTTATATAGCACATTTAAAAAACAACTCTCGTTGGCCAAAGTGCTTTACATTTGTTATAAGAATAGCACAACAAAACAAACTGCATACATATATACATGTAGCCCTCACTCAGAGGATGTCAGGAAAGGCTTGGGAGTATAGATAAGTCTTTAGTCTTGACTTAAAAGAGTCGATGGAGGGTGCGGTTCTGATGGGAAGGGGGTGCTGTTCCACAGTCTAGGGGCTGCAACCGCAAAGGCCCGGTCGCCCCTGAGCTTATGCCTAGACCGTGGGATATTCAGCAACCCCAAGTCGGCCGATCTGAGGGGCCTGGAGGTGGAGTGGTGGGTGAGATGACTTTTAATGTAGGTGGGGCAAGCCCATTGAGGGCTTTGTAGACATGGAGGAGGATCTTGAAGTTTATACGGCACCGCACAGGGAGCCAGTGGAGAGAGGCCAGGATCAGGGTGATGTGGTCCCTTTTTCGGGTGCCCGTCAGGAGTCTCGCTGCAATTGGCGTTTTGGACCAGTTGCAGGCGGGACAGGGAAGATTGGCTGATGCCAGTGTAAAGGGAGTTGCAGTAATCTAGGCGGGAGGAGATGAATGGGTGGATGATCTATTCGAGGTCATCAAACTGGAGGAATTGTTTTATTTTAGCTATCGTCTGAAGCTGAAAGAAGCTAGCTTTTACCACGGCATTGACTTGTTTGTCAAATTTCAGTGCTGAGTCAAATATCACGCCAAGGTTTTTGATGTGAGGTTTGAGTAGTGGGGTAAGGCTTCCAAAGCTGCCTGCTATCATTTTGATTGAGTCCGAGGGGCCAAGAAGGATGACCTCAGACTTACTCTCGTTTAGTTGGAGGAAGTTCTGGGCCATCCAACACTTTATACCCTCGAGGCAGTGGGTAAGGTTAAACAGATTTGATTGGTTTTTGGGCTTCAGGGGGAGATAGAGTTGTGTATCGTCTGTGTAGCAATGGAAGGAAATGCCGTGCCTTTCAATGACTTGGCCTAAGGGGAGCATATACAGGGAGAAGAGAATGGGGCCAAGGATGGAACCTTGTGGAACCCCACAGCACAGATTAGCTGGGGAGGAGAAAGAGTTGCCTATGTTAGTCGAGAAACTCCTACCTTTGAGGTAGGAGATGAACCAGCTCAGGGCAGTGCCATCAATACCAACCCCATACCGGAGACGGTCAATTAGGATGGTGTGGTCGACAGTATCAAATGCTGCGCTGAGGTCAAGAAGGAGCAGAATTGCACAGTCGCCGGAGTCAACGGTGGCGTGGCAAGGCCGCTGGAAAGTCTGGAGATCTCAGTACTCACCGATCAATCCGGAGTAAGAAAGTAGACAGGCAGCGTAGTTTTCCCTGAAGCAGCCACTCCCAGCCTGGGCGGAGGGCTGGCAGTTGGACAAGAAGTCCGCTAGTCTCGACCTGGGGGAGAGAAACGGAGAACATAGAAACATAAACTGGAGCCCACGGTGAGGAGCGGACGGGCAGCTGGAGCGAGCGAATGACAGATGTTTGACAGATGTGAGGCCCATCGCAAATTGGAGGAACAGCACCTCATATCTCACTTGGGCAGCTTACAAGCCAGCGGTATGAATATTGCGCGTGCGGACGTGGCGTCGAAGGACGAGAAGCCGAAGCAAAGAAGTGGAAGCCAAATAACCGAACGGAAACGAAGCCGAAACGGCAACTAACCAAAAGGGAGGGACGTCTAAATGCAAACTAACCGAAAGGGCGGATCGCCTAAAAGTCAATTAACCGAAAGGCTGCGTCACCTACAAGCCAACTAACCGAATGGCCGCTCGGCCGAAATGTCAAATAACGGACATGACGTCTCAGGGGGGGAGCCGGACTTGTCAGCGATTGGTCCAGATCCCCGTGTCCATTGCATTACTGGCCGATGGAGAAGGGAGGGTGGTGGTCATTTTCCCGCACAAGCCAAAGGTGACTGGGCACTCTGAGCGGCTGAGCGGCCATTCGGTGAGTTTGCTTTTAGGCGTCCCGCCCTTTCAGTTAGTTTGCATTTAGACGTCCCACCCTTTCAGTTAGTTGCCGTTTCGCCTTCGATTCCGTTCGGTTATATGACTTCCACTTCTTTGCTTCGGCTTCTCATCCTTCGACGCCACGTCCGGGCACCGAATATTGACTTCTCTAACTTCAAGCAACCCTTGCTTTCCCTCTCTCCCTGTCCCTCCCACATCCTAGTTCTCCGACTAAATTCCTCCCGATTAAATGTAATCTTTGCACGCCTCGTTGTCACCTTCCCCTCGCTAACAATGATCCGTTCTATATTTTCCTTGATCATCGTCCCCTTTGTTCTCTTGTTTTCGCGCCTTACCCTCCCATATCCCTGTGTCTCCCTCTCCCCTGACTCTCAGTCTGCAGAAGGGACTCGACCCGAAACGTCACCCATTCCTTCTCTCCAGAGATGCCGCCTGTCCCGCTGAGCTACTCCAGCATTTTGTGTCTATCTTCGGTGTAAACCAGCATCTGCAGTTCCTTCCTACACAGTTCAAGTTCAAGTGAGTTTATTGTCATGTGTCCCTGATAGGACAATGAAATTCTTGCTTTGCTTCAGCACAACAGAACATAGTAGGCATTGACTACAAAACAGATCAGTGTGTCCATATACCATTATATAAATATATACACACAGGAATAAATAAACTGATAAAGTGCAAATAACAGATAATGGGTTATTAATGTTCAGAGTTTTGTCCGAGCCAGGTTTAATAGCCTGATGGCTGTGGGGAAGTAGCTATTCCTGAACCTGGTCGTTGCAGTCTTCGGGCTCCTGTACCTTCTACCTGAAGGTAGCGGGGAGATGAGTGTGTGGCCAGGATGGTGTGGGTCCTTGATGATGCTGCCAGCCTTTTTGAGGAAGCGACTGTGATAGATCCCCTCGATGGAAGGGAGGTCAGAGCCGATGATGGACTGGGCAGTGTTTACTACTTTTTGTAGTCTTTTCCGCTCCAGGGCGCTCAAGTTACCGAACCAAGCCACGATGCAACCGGTCAGCATGCTCTCTACTGTGCACCTGTAGAAGTTAGAGAGAGTCCTCCTTGACAAACCGACTCTCCGTAATCTTCTCAGGAAGTAGAGGCGCTGATGTGCTTTCTTAATAATGGCATCATTGTTCTCGGACCAGGAAAGATCTTCAGAGATGTGCACGCCCAGGAATTTGAAGCTCTTGACCCTTTCAACCATCGACCCGTTGATATCGACCCGTTGATGGGACCCGTCCCATCCTACTCCTTCCAAAGTCCACAATCAGTTCCTTGGTTTCGCTGGTGTTGAGGGCCAGGTTATTGTGCTGGCACAATAACCTGGCTGTCTATCTATGAATTGTATAACTGCTCTGTTTGGCTAGCATGCTAGACAAAGCTTTTCACTGCACCCCCATACACGTGACAATTATGACCCAAAACCTAAACCTAGAATTGTCAAAGTCAACTTGAAAAAGACCAATGAGCAGCAGCGATTTAAGAACTATCCCCCATGGAATCCTTCTTCACTGCACAGATTTGGCCTGCAGTGCATTCCTGATTGTCTGACGTTGTCTACTGTTTAATCTCCTGTGGATTTAAGACAGCACAGGCCAGCTGTGTTAGAGTCTGCAACATCAGGGGACACTTGATCATATCTGTGCTTCGAAACTCCAAGTCACAGTGTGGTGGGGGTCTGACCCTCACTGACTGAGAGGGGTGGTGGAGAAGGAGACTTGCTGGGCAGTGGGGTTGCGCTGGGTTTAATTCCCCTCCCTCCCCTGGCCTACGATTGTAGAAACATAGACAATAGCTGCAGGAGTAGGCCATTCGGCCCTTCGAGCCAACACCGCCATTCAATGTGATCATGGCTGATCATCCAAAATCAGTACCCCGTTCCTGCTTTCTCCCCATATCCCTCGACTCTGTTAGTACTAAGAGCTAAATCTAACTCTTTCTTGAAAACATCCAGCGAATCGGCCTCCACTGACTTCTGTGGCAGAGAATTCCACAGATTCACAACTCTCTGGGTGAAAACGTTTTTTCCTCATCTCAGTCCTCAATGGCCGACCCCTTTATTCTTACACTGTGACCCCTGGTTCTGAACTCCCCCAACATTGGGAACGTTTCTCCTGCAGTTACAGTAAGTGAAAATCTAGCAGGCAAGCAGGGTGCTTTCTCCAACCACTCCCATTTGAAGTCCACTATCTTCCACCGTTTCTACCGTTCTGGACTCCCCCAACATCGGGAACATTTTTCCTGCATCTAACCTGTCCAATCCTTTAAGAATTTTATATGTTTCTATAAGATGCCCCCTCATCTTTCCAAATTCAGATTGTGTGATTGCATCTACTGTCGTTAACCAGTGCTGCCCAAAGATCCTATAACGAGGATAGGATCTTTGGTGCTGCCTGCATGTTTTGTAGCCCCCGCGGCATGTATCCAGTTCCTTCTGCCTTGCGAATTAGCAAAGAGCCCTCTTCAAGGCAAAAATAATTGACCCAGCTCTGAGGGTTTGCATTCTGAGAACAGATATTGCTTACAGGAAGAGATTTGCAGCTGCTCACATCATGTTAGTGGATCTAAGCACCATGGCTCATGATAAAATATCTCCCGGCTCAGAAATTGAATATATTCCACTGTGCATTGCATCCGTCTTAGCAAAAGCATCTTTAGCATGAGGGCTGGAGCTCGAATGCGGGAGTATTTTTAGCATTGCAACGGTGACATCAATAATATTCAAAAACATGACTTGGACCAAGATAGGGACGCTATCGCGTGGAACAATGAACAGATGTGTCGGCTGTGGAGAGAAGGCACTGAATTAGTATTTGAGTTTAGAACTAACCAAATGTGGCCTGAGAAAAGTAAAAACACTACCGATCCCACTGAGTGGTCAGATGTGGATGCTTCCCCTGCAGATTTGTGACACTTGCCCCTTCCTCCGTGTTTGGGTGAGAAGACATTTTTTCCACTCACACGTTCTTCGGCCCAGCTCCGAAAAATATTTACAGCCCCCCCCCCCCCCTCCCTCCCTTCTGGAAACAACACCTGCATCTTCCCCCTCCTCAGGCAGCACTTCTCACCGATCTCCGCCAGTGGCCATGACCAATGAAAGGTGGAGACCACAAGTAAGTAACTAAGTAAGTAAGTTTATTGGCCAAGTATTCACATACAAGGAATTTGCCTTGGTGCTCCGCCCACAAGTAACAACGTGACATACCGTGACAGTTACGAATGGCTCAGAAAACAGTCCATTGTTGGCTGTGGGGGAGGTGACAACGACTGGATATGGACAGTTCGGGTGCCAGGGGTTATGGAATTCTTCATTGCCCTCTCTCTCTCTCTATCCCTCCCCCACCCAAGTCGCACCAGCTTCTCGTTTACACCCAACAATTAGCTTTATCATCGTCAAGTTTCTGCGCATCTTTCATTCATTGTTTATTATTTGTCTACATCATCATCGATATATCTCTCTTTTCCCTGTTCTGTGACTGAAGAGTGGTCTCAACCCGCAAACGTCACCCATTCCTTCTCTCCAGAGATGCTGCCTGTCCCGCTGAGTTGCTCCAGCATTTTGTGGCTATCTTCACCCTCAACCTTCCCTTGAGTGGCTTTCCCTCACCACAGGTGACCAGCCTGTCAGCTTGGTCCATGTCTCTGGCATCCGCCATTCTCCTTTAGTTCAATTCAGTTCAGAGATACAACTCGCCCCATCGGGTCCGCACCAACCGGCAATCCTGCACACTAAAGGCCTGTCCCACTTTACGAGGTAATTCAAGAGTTCTTCCGAGTTTTCCCCTGATTCGAACTCGGAGAATGTCCGTAGGAGTTCGTGGATGTCTCGTAGCGGCTCGTATTGCTAGCAGTAGGTACTCGGGGAAATCCGGTAAACTCGTGACGTTTTTTTCAACACTGTGAAAAATGTCCACGAGTAAGAAAAATACTCGTGATAAAAAGAAATAGTTGCTTTTTACTCGTACGAGCCGTTACCAGACATCCACGAACTCCTACGGACCCGCTAGGGACATTCTCCGAGTTCGAATCAGGGGAAAACTCGGGAGTACTCTTGTATTACCTCGTACAGTGGGACAGCCCCTTTACACTATCCTACACCCACTCGGGACAATTTGCATTTAAGCCAAGCCAATTGACCTCCAAACCCGTACGTCTTTGGAGGGTGGGAGGAAAGTGAAGATCTCGGAGAAAACCCACGCAGGACGTGGGGTAGAACGTACAAACTCCATGCAGACAAGCACCCGTGGTCGGGAGCAAACCCCGGGCGCTGTGAGGCAGCAACTCTACCGCTGCGCCCTTATCCAACATAACTTTGTATCTTGCGATCAAACCTTTGATGGAACCGTGAAAAGAGAATCAGCAGTGGCTCAGAGGTGAGAGCAAATAGTAATGAGTGGCTGGAGCATTGGAATTATCATGCATCACAAGTCCTTAGACCTGAAGCACTGGCGCGGACAAATAGAGGTGCTGAAATTTAATATGAATGAGTAGATAGGATTAAGAAACAATCATTTGCTTCATTTAATGACTTTTTTCATTTTATTGTGATTGAAAGTAATTTTCCCAATTATCTTCTGATACTGCATTAGACTCGTTCTAATTTGAAGAATATTACGATCTGGGGCTGAGAGAACTGTGCGAGATGGAAGGCATCAAATCTTTGAAGCACTCACTTTCATCTTGATATCCAAATGGGTTTTACACAGGATTCTCAACCCGCAGTGATAGGAAGCAGACGGATTTGTCACCACTTTCATTAAGCACTCTTTCATCAAGAGATGATCTTTCATTATATTTCAATTTCAAAACGCAAACCATGGCTTGATCAGCCTCCCATTTTACCACAGTCTGAAGAAGGGTCTCAACCCGAAACATCACCCATTCCTTCTCTCCAGAGATGCTGCCTGTCCCGCTGAGTTACTCCAGCAATTTGTGTCTGGAGAAGGGTCTCGACCTGAAACGTCACTCGTTCCTTCAATCCGGAGATGCTGCCTGTCCCGCTGAGTTACTCCAGCATTCCGTGTCCATCTTCGGTGTAAACCAGCATCTGCAGTTCCTTCCTTCCCATTTTACCATCTCTTACCCTGTCCTACTTTGACACGTTTGTGACAAAGAATGAACACAAACCCCAGACCCAGGCTCTAGGCGGGTCTGGAACTCCACACCCATTATACACACTGAACGTTGGAGTAACTCAGCGGGGCAGGCAGCATCTCTGGAGGGAAGGAATGGGTGACGTTTCGGGTCGAGACCCTTCTTCAGAGTAGAGATTCACCAGGATATTACCTGGGATTGTGGGCTTGAGTTAGAGGGAGAGATTCGATAGTTTGCGATTTTATTCTTTACGCCTTAGGAGGCTGAGGGGTGACAATATTGAGGTGCACAAGATCATGAGGGCCATGGATTAGAGGAGTCTAAAACTAGAGGGCACGGGCTTAAGGAGAGATATAAGTGAGATCTCAGGGTTCAGCTTTTTCGCTCAGAGGGTAGTCCGTATCTGGAACGAGCCGCCAGAGGAGGTTATGGAAGCAGATAACATTGGCTTTTAAAAGACATTTGGATAGATTTATGGATAGTAAAGGTTATAGGATATGGGCCAAATGCTGGTAAATTGGACTAGCCCAGAATGGCCAATGGGCAGATGGGCCGAAGGACCCGTTTCAATGCTGTACAGTGCTATCCTTTACGATTCTATGTTGTTGAAGCATAAATGTGCTGGCGTTCTGAGGTTGCTGGCCTGGAATGATTAAACTAATTATGAGATGGCCCGTGTTTGTTGAAGCAGGAGGCACTTTCAATACATAAAGGGACATTAAGTGCTGTTCTGGAGTTTTTGGGTCACCTCGTTTTTTTTAATCTCCTCCCGTCTCTGATGACTGGGATGTGCACTACAGGCAGAGGGAGAGAGAGAGGGTGAGTGAGAGAGGGAGAGAGAGGGGGAGAGGGGGAGGGGTAGAGGGGGAGAGGATGAGAGAGGGAGAGGGGGAGAGGGGGAAAGGGGAAGAGAGTGGAAGAGAGGGGGAGAGCAGGGGAGGGAGAGAGGGGGAGGGGGAGAGGGGAAGAGGGGGGAAGGGGAGAGAGGGGGAGGGGGAGAGGGGAGGGAGAGAGAGGGGGAGAGGAGGAGAGAGGGGAGAGGGGAGAGAGAGGGGAAGAGAGGGGAGAGAGGGGGAGAGCGGGGGGGTGGGAGAGAGAGTGAGAGATAGAGAGAGAGAGAGAAGAGAGAGCTCTCCAGCTCGTGGCCTGCCGTGTGCATTGTGAATTACTGCAATGCAGGCTTTATAGATGGAAATACTCACATACGTCACCAAGGCATCATGAGGGCCATGGATTATCTCTCACTTTCCTTGCTACTGCTAAAACACAAAGTGCTGGAGTAGCTCGTCTCGGCTCAGGCAGCACCTGTGCAGGACGGGGAGATTTCGGGTCGGGACCCTTCTTCAGACTGTCGCTACTGCAACAATGCTTGAGAGCAAGTTCTGAGAGCAACAAGACATTTCATACACTCTGTGATATTTTCCTCCTGTGTTATTTCAGTCAGTGCGGTGAGAGCACAAAGTATAAGTAAGTAAGTACGTTTATTGGCCAAGTATTCACATACAAGGAATTTGCCTTGGTGCTCCGCCCACAAGTAACAACATGACATACAGTGACAGTTACGAATGACTCAGAAAACACTAAACATTAATAATAATAAAACATTAATGATAAAACACCATTGATCAAGCATGTGAACCAACAAAATACCAGATCAAAGGGAGGCTACAGATTTTTGGCTGTTGAGTAGAGCAACTACTCGTGGATAAAAACAGTTTTTATGTCTGGCTGTGGCAGCTTTGACAGTCCGGAGTCGCCTTCCAGAGGGAAGTGATTCAAAGAGTTTGCGGCCAGGGTGAGAGGGGTCAGAGATGATCTTGCCCGCTCGCTTCCTGGCCCTTGCAGTGTACAGTTCATCAATGGAGGGAAGGTTGCAGCCTTTTAGAAGGAAGATTGTGGCATGGATGGAACGTTGGCTTAATGACAGCAGGCTAAGCGGGAATAAAGTGGGTTTTTTTCCTAGTTGGCTGCCAGTGACGAGTGGTGTTCCACGGGATTCGGTGCTGGGGCCCCAACTCTTCACGTTGTATATCAGTGATTCGGGTGATCGTTCCGTGGCCACGTTTGTGGATGATATGAAGATAGGTGGAGAGGCAGGTAGAGTAGAGGAAGCAGCGAGTCTGCTGAAGGACTTGGACAGTTTTGTTTCGTTTAGTTTAGAGATACATCGTGGAAACAGGCCCTTCGGCCCACAGGGTCTCTGCCGACCAGCGATCCACACACATTATCACTATCCTACACCCACTAGGGACAATTTTTACATTCACCAAGCCAATTAACCTACAAACCTGTACGTCTTTGGAGTGTGGGAGGAAACCGAAACATAGAAACATAGAAAATAGGTGCAGGAGTAGGCCATTCGGCCCTTCGAGCCTGCACCGCCATTCAATATGATCATGGCTGATCATCCAACTCAGTATCCTGTACCTGCCTTCTCTCCATACCCCCTGATCCCTTTAGCCACAAGGGCCACATCTAACTCCCTCTTAAATATAGCCAATGAACTGGCCTCAACTACCTTCTGTGGCAGAGAATTCCACAGATTCACCACTCTCTGTGTGAAAAATGTTTTTCTCATCTCGGTCCTAAAGGATTTCCCCTTTATCCTTAAACTGTGACCCCTTGTCCTGGACTTCCCCAACATCGGGAACAATCTGCCTGCATCTAGCCTGTCCGACCCCTGAAGAGCTCGGAGAAAACCCACGCAGGTCACGGGGAAGAAGGTACAAACTCCGTACAGACAGCACCCGTAGTCGGGATCGAACCCCGGGGTGTCCGGCGCTGCATTCGCTGTAAGGCAGCAACTCTACCGCTGCGCCTCCGTGACAGGTTGGGCAAAGAAGCGGTCGTTGGAATACAGCACAGCAAAGTCTTGCAGTCATGCACTTTGGTAATCACAATGTGGTCTTAGATTATTTTCTAAATGGGGTGAAGATTTAGAAATCGGAGGTACAAAGGAACTTGGGAGTGCTGGAGTAGGATTCCCAAAAAAGTTAATTTGCAAGTTGAATCCGTAGTAAGGAAGACAAATGCAACGTTAGCATTTATTTTGAGAGGAGTAGAATAGAAAGACAGGGATGTAATGCTGGGGCATAAGAAGGCACGAGTCAGCAGTTTTGGGCCCCATATCTGAGGAAGGATGTGTGGGAAGGAACTGCAGATGCTGGTTTAAACCGAATATATGCTTCTGAAATGAAAATTCCTCGAATGTTGAATGAAATGGCAAATGAAATTCCTCGTATGTTGCAAAACATACCTGGCTAATAAAGTATTACTTTTATTATGATTATAATATGAGTCTGATATAAAAGGTGCTGGAATAATATTTCTATTGGAATCAAGGGATATGGGGAGAAGGCAGGCACGGGTTATTGATTGGGGACGATCAGCCATGATCACAATGAATGGCGGTGCTGGCTCGAAGGGCCGAATGGCCTCCTCCTGGCCTCTATGTTTCTATGTTTCTCATGGTTAATCTGGATTCCATATTCTCTTACACCAATAGGCAGAGTCCCTTTGGCCCATCGAGCTCATGCTATCTCTCAGGGGGATTCCCACCAACTGAATTTCCCATTTATTTCCCTGTAACTATTCTCTCGGAATGAGTTGAGTTTGAGTTCATTGTCACGTGCACCGAGGAACTGTGACAAGCTTTTGTTGCGTGCTAGCCAGTCAGCGGAAATACAATACATGATTACACTCGAGCCGTCCACAGTGTACAGGTGCATAATACAGGGTATAACGTGAATAATGGTTAGTGCTAGATAAAGTCCAGTCAACACCGATCAAAGATAGCCGAGGGTCTCCAATGAAGCAGATTGTAGCTCAGGCCGGCTCTCTAGTTGTTGGTAGGATGGTTCAGTTGGGGGTACATGGGGATAAATCGCAATGTAAACCCACTTGCCAATCAGTCTGTCTTTCGGAGAAAGCCAGAGCCAATAGGAGAAATACACACATGCATAGAGAGAACATGCAAACTCCTCTCAGGCAGCAGCGGAGAGATCAGGATCAAACCCAGATCACTGGGGCTTGGAGGCAGCATCACTACCTGCCGCGCCACTGTGCTTCTTCTTCTTGCGTGTGGCGTGCACAGCCTAAAGTTGTAGGACAACCCGTTCTATTTGACCTTATTTGATTTGTGCACGCCGGGTTGATTGCATGCGTCGAAACAGGGCGGACCAGGTGAAGGTTGCGATCTCCCACCCCCGCCACTGTGCTGTTTCAGTTCAACAAGTTTCAACAAGTTTATTTATGGATAACCCCTT
Organism: Malacoraja senta; assembly: GCA_038087875.1. Classification (NCBI taxonomy): domain Eukaryota; kingdom Metazoa; phylum Chordata; class Chondrichthyes; order Rajiformes; family Rajidae; genus Malacoraja; species Malacoraja senta. Next base: position 181,941 of record JAXLNO010002916.1, on the reverse strand, counting down.
GAGATGGACAGTCATCTCGTTTTCGAGGGGGGTCCAACTTGATGGTTTCATTTTTTAGTTTAGTTCAGAGGTACAGCGTGGAGGGAGGCCCTTCGGCCCATCGAGCCCGTGCCGACCAGCCATCCCAGCATGCGAACACTACCCTACGCACGCTCAGGGGACAATTTACAATTAATACCAAAGCCAATTAACCTACAAACCGGCACGCCTTTGGAGTGTGGGAGGAAGAACGGAGCACCTGGAGAAAACCCACGCAGTTCACGGGGAGAAGGTGCAAACTGCAAACAGACGGCACCCGTAGTAGGGATCGAACCCGGGTCTCTGGCGCCGGAAGGCGGCAACTCTACCGCTGCGCCACCATGGTGACCTAAATGGTGTCAAACGAACTGTAACTCCAGACACGGCCTGGTATTTGCTTGATCAACCCCCTCATCCACTGATCCTGTTCCTCAACTATTATATTGTTAAACCAGATATAATTTAACAAAAATCAAATTAAATCCACTCGACTTGACCTTGGTAAATTTCCATTTGGTTAGAGATCAGATAAGTGTATAATTGGAAAATATTAAGGATTATTAGAGGAATTGATGGGGCTGCTACGGAAATGATTTTACCCTGAGAACTGGGTTGAGATGCAGGACCTGTTCGATTCCCACTAAGGTTCGATTCCCACTAAGGCATCTAATGAATTAATATACAGCAACTAAATGAAAATCTGCAACCGGGGATAATCTTCTAAAGAGTATCAGCAGGCAGCGATGCACTTGTCTGATAAAACCCAGAACCAGGGGCCACAGTTTAAGAATAAGGGGTAAGCCATTTAGAACGGAGACGAGGAAACACTTTTTCTCACAGAGAGTGGGTGAGTCTGGAATTCTCTGCCTCAGAGGGCGGTGGAGGCCGGTTCTCGGGATCTTTCAAGAGAGAGCTTAGATAGGGCTCTTAAAGATAGCAGAGTCAGGGGATATGGGGAGAAGGCAGGAACGGGGTACTGATTGGGGATGATTAGCCATGATCACATTGAATGGCGGTGCTGGCTCGAAGGGCCGAATGGCCTACATCCTGCACCTATTTGTCTTGCATGCTCACCACTCTCCTTCAAGAAAGGAACGCAGAAAATAAATGTTTCCATTCTTTTGGTTTTGATTAGTTTAGAGTACTGCAAGTGAAAATGAGGGTATGTGTCTCCATTTGCTTTGCAGTGGACTTCATCTGACAGGGAGGACCAGGACAGAAAGGTCCGTGGTGGGGTATGGGCAGGGGAGTTAAAGTGCTTGGCAACTGGGAGATCAGGTAGGCCTAGGCGGACTGAGCGGAGGTGTTCAGCGAAACGATCACCAAACTTGCGCTAAACCTTCCTGCAAACTTATAGCCCTGTCCCACAGTAGGAGTTCATTCCAAGAGCTCTCCCGAGTTTAAAAAAAATCAAACTCGTGGTAAGCACGGAGAATGAACGTAGCGGGTACGTCGGAGCTCGGGGACGTCACTTAGCACCTGGTAACGCTAACGGCAGGTACTCGGGAAGACTCGCCAACGGCAGGTAAGCACGGGAAGACTCGTGAAGATTTTTCAACATGTTGAAAAATATCCACGAGAGCCCCGAGTACCGACGGGCGGCCATTACCGTAAATCTCCGAGGTTGAATCAGGGCAAACTCGGGAGAGCTCTTGGAATGAACTCGTACAGTGGGACAGGGCCATTACAATGTGATTCAGGACAAAGCTTGAGACTGACTTGGATTTAACATCTTTGATAAGACGCTAAAATCTCCAAGGAGTCAGGGTGGTTGCTAATGTCTATTTAATCTATAATCTATAGAATTAGAGGGGTTAATCTAACTAAAGAATAGGCCGATCGATAGTACTGACAGCAATTGACTCCACACTGCACAGAAAGCTCAGCAATTAGCACAACTCAATAACGAATCCCATCACAATTATCTGCTAAGTGTCAAGTAAGATTAGGGCCGTGAATTCCATCTCAACCAGTCCAGTTAAACCCCTGTCCCACGGTACGAGTTCATTCCAAGAGTTCTCCCCGAGTTTGCCCTGATTCGAACTCGGAGATTTACGGTAATGGCCGCTCGTCGGTACTCGGGGCTCTCGTGGACATGTTTCAACATGTTGGAAAATCTTCTCGAGCTTACCTGCCGTTAGCAAGTCTGCCCGAGTACCTGCCGTTAGCATTACGAGCCGCTATGAGACGTCCCCGAGCTCCGACGTACCCGCTACGTTCATTCTCCATGCTTACCATGAGTTTGATTTTTTTTTTTACTCGGGAGAGCTCTTGGAATGAACTCGTACTGTGGGACAGGGCTTTTACACCCTCACGTTAAGACCGGAAGTTTATCAGTATTCTTCTTCACAGCTTGGAGCTGCTAGAAACTGCAGGAGGGTTTAGAGGGATGTGGGCCAAGGGCAGGCAGGTGGGGACGAGTGTAGAATGGGGCACCTTGGCTGGCTTGGGCAGGATGGGCCGAAGGGCTTGTTTCCGTGCTGTTCGACTCTATGAAAGTTGCAGTCGGGGATCAGGATGGGATAGGGGAAACTTACTGGACAACATTGGCACGGTGGCGCAGCGGTAGAGTTGCTGCCTTACAGCGCCAGAGTCCCGGTCTCAATCCTCACAACTCCTGTGGAGTTTGCACGTTCTCCCTGTGACCGCGTGGGTTTCCTCCGGGTGCTCCGGTTTCCTCCCGCATTTCAAAGACGTGCACGTTTGTAGGTTCATTGGCCTTTGTTGCAAATTGTCTCTAGCGTGTAGGGTAGAATAGTGAATGGGTGATCGCTGGTCGGCACAGACTCGGTGGGCCGGAGGGCTGTTTCCACAATGTATTTCTGAACTAGTTTAGTTTAGTTTAGAGATACGGTGTGTAAACAGGCCTTCGGCCCACCGAGTCTGTGCCGACCAACGATCCCCGCACATTAACACTACCCTACACACACAAGGAAGAAGGATCTCGACCCGAAACGTCACCCACTCCTTCTCACCAGAGATTCTGCCTGTCCCGCTGAGTTACTCCAGCTTTTTGAGTCTATCTTAGGAACACTTTGCACTTATACCAAACCAGTTTTTCCTACATACCTGTACGTCTTTGGAGTGCGGGGAGAAAACCCAAGATCACGGAGAAAACCCACGCAGATCACGGGGAGAACGTACAAACTCTGTACATACAAGCACCCATAGTCGGGATCGAACCGGGATCTCTGGTGCTGCAAGAGCTGTAAAGGGCCTGTCCCACTTTCATGAGCTACTCACGAATTCTTCCCGAGTTTTCCCCTTCATTCAAACTCAGAGAATGACAAGAAAGTCCACGAGTAAAACGATAGTCGGGAGGAGGAGTTCGTAGATCACAAGAATCTTGACTTTTTTTTTTTTAAAGTCCTTTCAACTTGGCAGAGGGCTCGGGAAAGTTGGACAGGCCCTTAAAGACAGAAACTCTACCCGTGCCACCCACAACTGAGCTAAACTAAATATTAGAGAGCCAAGGGGCTGATGATGAGGGCTATCATCCCATCCCACGTGCAGGTATGGTCGGTCTCTGTTGACGGAGCTCAGATGTCACTGAATCTGGTTAATAAAGACCATCTCTGTGAGAACCAATGCTGGAAAAACAGGGAGAACCTTGACAGCATCAGTAAAGAGTGAAGCCAGTTGACTCTACCATTAGTTGTGATTTCTCGGCTAAATACTGGCTGGGTACGGTGGCCTGTTTCCGAGCTGTAATCCCCATTAATCCTTTGTCCATGAATCATTGTCCCGCAGTGAAAGTTTAAACGGCAGCGAATTGAACACGGATGTTTAAACACATGAACTTTGAAGCACAGCCACTAACTCACAAGGCTCAGCTCTCTAGTCCTGGGCCTCCTCCACTGTCAGAGTGAGGCCCAGCGCGAATTGGAGGGAACGGCTCCTCATATTTCGCTCGGGCAGCTTACAACCCCAGCGGTCTAAATATTGATTTCTTCAACTTCGTAACACTTGCTTTCCCTCTCCCTCCGTCCCTCCCCCCACCCTAGTTTCACTGTCCCCCTGATATTTTACTGTCGGCGTGCCTTCCGTGTCTCCTTCCCCCCAGCTAACAATGAACCCTTCTACATTTCCTTCAGCGTCGTCCGCTTTGATCTGAGGAGCAAGGTTGCAGTAAGTCAGGGTCTGAAGAAGGGTCTCGACCGGAAACGTCGCCCATTCCTTCTCTCCAGAGATGCTGACCGTCCCGCTGAGTTACTCCACCATTTTGTGTCTATCTTCTGTGTATAACCAGCATCCGCAGTTCCAATAGAAATAGACAATAGACAATAGACAATAGGTGCACGAGTAGGCCATTCGGCCCTTCGAGCCGACCTTTGTGTAAAAATGTTGCCCCTCAGATTCCTATTAATTCTTTCCTCCCTCGCCTTAAACCTATGTCCTCTGTTTCTTAATTCCCCAACTGGGTAAAAGACACCGTGCATTCACCCTATCTATTCCGGATATGATCTTATACAGCTCTATAACATCACCCCTCATCCTCCTGCGCTCCAAGGAATAAAGTTCCAGCCTGCTCAACCTCTTTAGGCAGATCAAGCCCTCGAGTCCTGGCAACATCCTCGTAAATCTTCTCTGCATCCTTTCAATAGACAATAGACAATAGATAATAGACAATAGGTGCAGGAGCCAGCACCGCCATTCAATGTGATCATGGCTGATCATCCCCAATCAGTAGTACCCTGTTCCTGCCTTCTCTCCATATCCCTTAACTCCGCTATCCATAAGAGCTCTATCTAACTCTCTCTTGAAAGCATCCAGAGAACCTGCCTCCACTGCCCTCTGAGGCAGAGAATTCCACACACTCACAACTCTCTGTTTCCTCATCTCCGTTCTAAATGGCTTACCACTTATTCTTGGTTCTGGACTCCCCCAACATTGGGAACATGTCGGGAATTCAGCTTCCTTCCGACACATTGGCAGAGGATGCACTAATACACCATGCTTGGCCTTGTTACAAATACAATTAAAATAATTGCTGTCTTCTAAATCTCCCACCAATAACACAATTGCTTTCACTAGCCAACTTAGTACAAAACATCCTTTTCCTTAAAAATTAATTTCATTGAAACACCTACTTCAAGTTATATCAGAACTGGTTTAGATTCCCTGGCTGGGATTCGCTGCCCAATGGCATGAATCTTCCACTGTTTTCCTTTCAAACACTCCAAATGTTAAACGAATTTCCTCCATCCCAGTGAGTGCAGTACAACATAACAAATCCCACCTGGCAATGCTCCCGCTAATATCACAAAGAAATTAATGCACAGACACAGGGCTTTTAAGCCTCTTTGCTCCATGCCAGTGTCTCCGCTCCGCTCCACTCTCTCTCCTGCTGCGTGCTCGCACTCCCCCTCCATCTGCCTCTGTTGCCCTCTGTTATCCTCATGCGCTCTACCTCTCCAGGCTGAGATTACATCGGAGATACTCACAAAATGGTGGAGTAACTCAGCGGGACAGGGAGCATCTCTGAATGGAAGGAATGGGTGACGTTTTCGGGTCGAGACCCTTCTTCTGAATGGTCTGAAGAAGGAGGGTCTGTACCAATTTACTGCTGTGGTGTCTTTTTTAAAATGATGTTTTTTCCTTTTTCCCCCACAAATATGTAATTACTGATTCTGCTCCATTCTGTTGTGTCGTTTTTTTTGCACAATCCACAAGCATCGCCACTTTTCATTTCACTGCACATCTCGTATGCGTTTGTGATAAATAAACTTGACTTGACTTGACTTGGATCGCGACCCAAAACATCACCCATTCCTTCTCTCCAGAGATGCTGCCTGACCCGCTGAGTTACTCCAGCATTTTGTGTCCATCTTCAGTGTAAACCAGCATCTGCAGTTCCTTCTCACACAGGCTATTACATGGTTTCTGCCTGTATCTCTTGCACAAAGTCTACCTCTGATCAGTTGTCCTAACATCTCCTTGTATAAATCAGCGTCCGATTCTGTTTGATAACGGCCCTGTGAAGTTCACCAAGATCGTTGACACTGTAAAGCCACTGAACACATACAGGCTCTGGGATAAAGCAATGGACAGCGGATTATTCTGTCCTAACAAGCAGTTGGACTTAAAGACACAAACTGTTGGAAATTCTGAGGTCCATTGAACGTAGAACACAGAACAGTACAGCACGGGAACAGGCCCTTCGGCCCACAATGTCTGTGCTGGATATGATGCCAAGGCCAACTCTTATCTGCCTGCACATAATCCATATCCCTCCATTCACTGCATATCCACGTGCCTATCCATAAGCTTCTAGAACATCACTATCGTATCTGCCTCTACTCCAGTGCTTCCGCACCTCAAAAAAAAATTCCTTTAATAGAATCCCAAATTTCCTGGAATTTGATGGTATTTCCTGAAATTCCCCAACTGCGCACGCGCAGATACCGGGGTGACGGCGCCATTTTGCGTCCCGTCCGCGTCACCACCGCCATTTTCAGTTGTGACTTCAGCGGCTGACGGGCCTCCCCCAACTGCGCAGGCGCGGATGGTCGTAAATATACCTTTCCCCCCCCTCCCAAATCATCCCGCGGGCCGGATGCGGAAATTTCCCGAAATTTCCTGAAATCATTTCATTTCCCTAAAATTACCCTAAAAAGACAACCAGAATTTCCCGAATTTTCGGGTAATTTCCTGGAAAGTGGAAACACAGCTCCACCACCACCCCTGGCAACGCGTTCCAGGCACTCACCACCCTCTGTGTAGAGAACTTGCCCCGCAGGTCTCCTTTAAACGTTGCTCCACTCCCTTTATGTTGAATACTTGTCCCATTGAACATTGTAGTCACAATGCAACAGCTGTAACACAAGTGAGCTTTTAATATAATTACAGCAGCTCTAAGTTTGGCAAGTTTATCCAGATGCACAGTCAGACCATAATCCTTTTTATAGCAACTCTGAGCATCTAAAAAATGGCAAATGGAAATGTTTTCTTTACTATTAGACTTCAGACATACAGCGTGGAAACAGGCCCTTCATCCCACCGAGTCCGCGCCAACTAGCGATCGCCCCCTCACGTAGCGCGATTCTATGCACCAGCAAAAAAATGTACAATTTTACCAAAGCCAATTAACCTACAAACCTGTACATCTTTGGAGTGTGGGAGGAAACCGGAGCACCCGGAGACGATAGACAATAGACAATAGGTGCAGGAGTAGGCCATTCGGCCCTTCGAGCCAGCACCGCCATTCAATGTGATCATGGCTGATCTTCCACAATCAGTACCCCGTTCCTGCCTTCTCCCCAAACCCAGCGGTCACAGGCAGAACGTGCAAACTCCGTACAGACAGCACCCATAGTCAGGATCAAACCCGGGTCTCGGGTTCTATAAGGCAACAACTCTACCGCTATGCCACCATGTTGCTCTTAAAGTGCAGATTAAACTCAGGTTTTGCAACGTACTTTAACACACGCGATTAGTTGGCAGATATCTCCCATGTACATTCACGCATCGCACCATTTTGTACTCTGTGAGTCTGCATTAGTCTGAACAAACACCGTGCTTAGTGGACTGTCCAGGTTTGTGCTTACGACGGGAGCTGGTAAAATGCAATGAGTTCTTCCCTTCATTATGTGGAGGTTCTGGGATGCAGGGGCTGTGCAGTGGCCTGACGGAGGTGCCCAGAGTTACGAATGGAATATATAAAGTGAATAAACCCTTCCCATTGATGGAAGGGGCAGGTGCAAGGGGATATTGTTAGTTTAGGTTTATTATCGTCACAGGTACTAAGGTTTCCAAGAGAGAGTTAGATTCAGCTCTTAGGGCTAAAGGAATAAATGGATATGGAGAAAAAGCAGGAATGGGGTACTAATTCTGGATGATCAGCCATGATCATATTGAATGGCGGTGCTGGTTCGAAGGGCCGAATGGCCTACTCCCGCACCTATTTTTCTATGTTTTTTTTCTATGTACAGTGGAAAGCTTTCTCTTGTCCAGTCAGATCAGATATACCACACATAAATACAATCAGCTCAAACTCCAGTACAATAGACAATAGACAATAGGTGCAGGAGTAGGCCATTCGGCCCTTCGAGTCAGCATCGCCATTCAATGTGATCATGGCTGATCATCCCCAATCAGTACCCCGTTCCTGCCTTCTCCCCATATCCCCTGACTCCGCTATTTTTAAGAGCACTATCTAGCTCTCTCTTGAAAGCATCCAGAGAACCTGCCTCCACCGCCCTCTGAGGCAGAGAATTCCACAGACTCACCACTCTCTGTGAGAAAAAGTGTTTCCTCGTCTCCGTTCGAAATGGCTTACTCCTTATTCTTAAACTGTGGCCCCTGGTTCTGGACTCCCCCAACATCGGGAACATGTTTCCTGCCTCGTTAGATCGATAGGTAGAGCAAAGGGGAAGATACAGAGTGCAGAATATAGTTCTCAGCCTTGTAGCGCACCAGTTCCAGAGACAAAGTCCAATGTCCGCATTGAATCGGACAGTACCCCTGTTTGTGGAAGGATCATTCAGACGCCTGATGACAGAGAGGCGGAATGAGGGAAACCTTTTCACACGGTGAGCGGTGACGCGTTGGCACTTGCCCACTTGGATGGGCGGTGGAAGCGGATTGAATCCTGGCCTCCCAACCCAATTCTGAGAGGGAAGGCTACAAAATATCTGGGAAAGAGCAGGGCCGTGACTTTCTGGAGTTGGCAGGGGGTTGGTGGGCCGAATGGCCTCAATCAACACCAGAACGGTTCTTAGACTCTTGGCCAAGTCAGTAGATATTTTTGCAGCAGAGTTAGACAAATTCTCGATTGGAACGAGTGTCCAGGGTCACGGGGAGAAGCCAGGAAAATGGGATTAGGAGGCAGAGATCAGCCATGATTGAATGGCGGAGTAGACTCGATGGGCCGAATGGCCTAATTCTACTATAACCTGTGAACTTGTGACTGTCAAAAATCAACTCACGCCTTCAATAAAACAAGCCTGCACATTGAGCTAAGCCTTCGAAATTTGAGACAGATTCATAAACATATTACCTGCCAAAATATATTGGGGCAGGAGTGAGATCACAGGGGGCCAAAGAAACAGCCCACCCTCCCCCTGCTGGATGTGAGTAACAGTGTCCACAGCCAACAATGGACCATTGTGGGCTTTTCTTGATCATCGCTACTTTTCACTCACTATATCACTCGTTCCGTATCTCTAGTTTCCCTCTCCCCCGACTCTCAGTCTGGAGAAGGGTCTCGACCCCAAAACGTCACCCATTCCTTCTCTCCAGAGGTGCTGCCTGACCCGCTGAGTTACTCCAGTCGATCGCCGGGTCCATTCCTTGCTTGTCTACCATCTGGCGGTCTGGTCGGCAGTCTCTGGTCTTGTAGTTTTATCCACGAGTAGTTGCTCTACTCAACAGCCAAAAATCTGTAGCCTCCCTTTGATCTGGTATTTTGTTGGTTCACATGCTTGATCAATGGTGTTTTATCATTAATGTTTTATTATTATTAATGTTTAGTGTTTTCTGGGTCATTCGTAACTGTCACTGTATGTCATGTTGTTACTTGTGGGCGGAGCACCAAAGCAAATTCCTTGTATGTGAATACTTGGCCAATAAACGTACTTACTTACTTAGTTAAATGGCGGTTAGCTGGTGGACAACCTAGAGAACCACGCTGTTATAAAACAGCGCGCTGTTTAAGTATACACGAGTGTGTTATCATTCGAGGCCTAATTTCTCCGGATGCCTATAACAAAGATCAATTTCATTATATTGTTCTGTGAGATGTTTATTGGTGTTTTGGGATCTTTTACCGTCGTTGTCTACTTTTCTGTGAAATTATTCATCAGTCAATTTTTATTCGTGTTTCCGGCTGTATTCAGCAATCATTGCTCTGCTGGCTTCATATTGTACAGGGGATGTGTTCCCTGAGCTTTAGCAGCGATGTGTGATTCAGAATCGCTGATCTCAGCACTGCTCCCCACCTTCTTGGTTTCCATGTCATTCTGCCTCAGCTCAATGCTCGCCGAGCACTTCTGCTTTCGAGATAGTTTAGAGGTGCCGCGCGGGAACAGGCCCTTCAGCCCATCTAGTGCGTGCCGATCATCTAATTACTGGCAACCAAAAAACAAAAAAAAGCTGGACTGACCCAGCGGGACAGGCAGCATCTCTGGAGAGAAGGAGATATTCTTCAATATCAAATATACTATCAAACTACTATTTCCCCATCTTTATCAAGGATGTATTCCACCTCCCGCGGTGCCCAGCGGTCCTGGAACAGTGGACTGCGTGTTGTCCCTTTCTAGTACCACCCGGGTGTGGACGTAACCCCGGAAAAGGGGCAGGCAGCCGGCTCGGAGCAAGCAGAACACTACAGGTGAAGGGTTAGCCAGCCAGACCACGTGGTGCTCAGGCTGAGAATAATAGACCTCTCCTGCGCTGTCTCTAATCCCTGATGTCTTGTTTGCTTTCCTGAACTGATCCGCACCATAATGAATGTGACAGCAGCCTCTGGAGGAGACTATCTGCTCCCTCTCCACGCTGTGCCCCGTAAACTAATATCATTAACTTTGTGTAAGAAGGAACTGCAGATGCTGGTTTAAACCGAAGATAGACACACAAAGCTGGAGTAACTCAGCGGGACAGGCAGCATCTCTGGAGAAAAGGAATAGGTGTCGTTTCGGGTCGAGACCCTTCTCCAGACTGAGAGTCAAGGGAAAGGGAAACTAGAGGTATGTAAAAGTGCAGAACCAATCAGAGCTGGCACCGATGATTCAGGAAAGGTGGAGCACACAATGGTCCATTGTTGACTCAGGAAAGGTGGAGCACACAATGGTCCATTGTTGGCTGTGGAAGAGGTGATAATGAAGGGATACAGTGAAACTAGCAGGATGACTAGGGCGGAAGAGGGATGGGGAGAGAGGGAATGCAAGGGTAATTTGAAATGAGAGAAATCAATATTTATACCGCTGTGTTGTAAGCTGCCCAAGTGAAGTATGAGGTGCTGTTGCATCTTTAGACAATAAATAGACAATAGGTGCAGGAGTAGGCCATTCGGCCCCTCGAGCCAGCAATGCCATTCAATGTGATCATGGCTGATCATCTACAATCAGTACCCTGTTCCTGCCTTCTCCCCATATCCCTTGACTCTGCTATCTTTAAGAGCTCTGTCTAGCTCTCTCTTGAAAGCATCCAGAGATCGGGCCTCCACCGCCCTCTGAGGCAGAGAATTGTAAACCAGCGCCTGCAGTTCCTTGTGCCCAGCCTATGGCACGATCGGACGTGTGTGCGGTCTACAGAATCATTTTATTTGAGGTGACTTCTTTCAATGAGTTGTCAGAGGAATGGTAGAGATCTCATGGCCAAAGGTGGAGGATGAATAGGGAGCTCTTTCTAGTAACCTGGGGCAAAATAATTAAACCCCTAATCTCCCCAAAGATATCATCCGTGTCTTTTCTTTGCCCTATAAGGTTTTATTACAAGGGGCACGAAGTACACGGGTGGAAAATGACCTGGTCATGCCAAAGAAGATGATTGTGTAACGTCTGAGGAAGGGCCTCGACCCGAAACGTCACCTATTTCCTTCGCCCCATAGATGCTGCCTCACCCGCTGAGTTTCTCCAGCATTTGTTGTCTACCTCCAACTTTGATCCCTGGGATGGCGGGACTGTCATATGAGGAAAGATTGAAAAGACTAGGCTTGTATTCACTGGAGTTTAGAAGGATGAGGCGGGGATCTTATAGAAACATATAAAATTATAAAAGGACTGGACAAGCTAGATGCAGGAAAAATGTTCCTGATGTTGGGCGAGTCCAGAACCAGGGGCCACAGTCTTAGAATAAAGGGGAGGTCATTTAAGACTGAGGTGAGAACAAACTTTTTCACCCAGAGAGTTGTGAATTTGTGGAATTCCCTGCCACAGAGGGCAGTGGAGGCCAAATCACTGGATGGATTAAAGGAGAGTTAGATAGAGCTCTAGGGGCTAGTGAAGTCAAGGGATATGGGGAGAAGGCAGGCACGGGTTATTGATAGGGGACGATCAGCCATGATCACATTGAATGGCGGTGCTGGCTCGAAGGGCCGAATGGCCTCCTCCTGCACCTATTTTCTATGTTTCTATGTTTGTGCTGTGTGGTTGGAACGTGATTTGCACGTCGTACGGGTGGGGGATTTTTACAAATCGCATCGATCGCTTCCGTGCAGGTAATGTCAAATAACAGAGAACAACGAGGGCGTGAGATCAATATCTGATTTCACATCATCCTCATGAGCGAGTACCAATAATTGTTGTGTGATTTATTATATCATGTGGCACGTCCCTCTCACTTGAAAGCCCGAGCAAGGGTTGGAGACGTTGAGAATTATGAAGGTATTTGATCAGTTCGATGCAGCGGGTGTTTCGTCTATAAGGAGTTCAAGACCGGGGTCGTCAAAGGAAGACAGTCACTTATAGATCATCAGGGACATCCTGAATGTATCCCGAGTGTGATGAGAATAATACTAATAATAATAATACATTTTATTTATGGGCGCCTTATACCAAAGTCTCAAGGACACCTTACAGAGTTTAACAAGTAAGAAACATATAATCGGAGTAAAATAAATTATAAAGACATCACCAATACACAAATTAAAGACAGAATTTGATCCAAAGACACAAAAAACAAAAACAAAAAAAAAAAGTGGATCATTGGGCTGTACGCAAGAGATGGATTTAAAGGAAGCTCAAGATAGAAACATAGAAACATAGACAATAGGTGCAGGAGTTGGCCATTCGGCCCTTCGAGCCAGCACCGCCACTCAATATGATCATGGCTGATCATCCCCAATCAGTACCCCGTTCCTGCCTTCTCCCCAAATCCCTTGAATCCATGAACAAACACAAGCAATGGATAGGGGTGTTATAAAAGAACAGAAGGATGCAGTGGTGACTAAAGGTGCAGGGGGGAGGGAGGAGGGTCATTTGGAGCCAAAATAGTGTAGCAGTCACTACGAGATTTCAGTGTCAGCTTGTTAGCTGAAAGAAAATCTTTTTGGCATTCTGTTGGAAACAGAACTGACTTAATATGGCTAAAGAAAGTCAGAATGCAGCGTGTTACCTTTGTACATACAATTCCCAGAAGGAGCACAAAAGAGATTTAGTCCTGACCGCACGCAATTAAAATTCACGGACCATTCCTACCGTCTCATTAATCTCCAGCCCATGGGGAAAAACAGACAGCGGTTCTCTCAATAACTATGCATCCCTTCCACACAGGTTAGAAACAATTTTGGATGGATAGTGGGGGTGGGTACTGCAGCAAGAGTGTAAAGGCACTTGGACAGGTAATTGGATCAGGTATCGGTCGCCTATCTCCTTCGCTCCATAGATGCTGCCTCACTCGCTGAGTTTCTCCAGCATTTTTGTCCACCTTGGACAGGTACATAGGTAGGAAAGGTTTTAAACGCAGGCAGGTGAGACTTCTGTAAATTGCCTCTAGTCTGTAGGATGCAACCAGCGTGCGGTTTGATCGTTGGTCGACGCGTAACCGGTGGGCTGCATGATTTTAGTTAAGTTTAGCTTTGAGATACAGTGTGGAAACAGGCCCTTCGGCCCACCGAGTCCGTGCCGGCCAGCGTTCACCCCGAACACACTAGTTCTATCCTACACACTGGGGACAATTTACAGAAGCCAATTAACCTACAAACCCGCACGTCTTTGGAATGTGGGAGGAAACTGAAGCACCCGGAGAAAACCCACATGGTCACAGGGAGAACATGCAAACTCTGTACAGACAGCACCTGTAGACAATAGACAATAGACAACAGGTGCAGGAGTAGGCCATTCGGCCCTTCGAGCCAGCACCGCCATTCAATGTGATCATGGCTGATCATCCCCAATCAGTACCCCGTTCCTGCCTTCTCCCCATATCCCCTGACCGCTATTTTTAAGAGCCCTATCTAGCTCTCTCTTGAAAGCATCCAGAGAACCTGCCTCCACTGCCCTCTGAGGCAGAGAATTCCACAGACTCACAACTCTCTGTGTGAAAAAGTGTTTCCTCGTCTCCGTTCTAAATGGCTTACTCCTTATTCTTAAACCGTGGCCCCTGGTTCTGGACTCCCCCAACATCGGGAACATGTTTCCTGCCTCTAGACAGGATGGAACCCGGGTCTCTGGCGCTGTGAGGCTGCAACTCTACCGCTGTGCCACTGTGCCAACACTTCTAGGACTATTTCTTAATGCCACTTCTTTGGGTGGGACGGGTAGTGTATGGGCTAAATGAGTAAGCTGTGGTGGATGGGCCAGGCGGTGGCGTTGTCCATGATACATGTCAGTACAGCATACAGACAAAACATCATTATGGTGTTGTCAAGTGATGAGACTCGCATGTCCATTGATCATGTACCTCTCAGTAAAAGCATAGAGGGCGGCACGGTGGCGCAGCGGTAGAGTTGCTGCCTCACAGCGCCAGAGACCTGGGTTCGATCCTGACCATGGGTGCTGCCTGTACGGAGTTTGTACCTTCTCCCTGTGGCTGCGTGGGTTTTCTCCAGTTTGCTCCCACACTCCAAAGACATGCGGGATTGTAGGTGAATTGGCTTCGGTTTAAAATAAAATTGTAAATTGTCCCCAGGCTAGTGCTAGTCGACGGGGTGATGGAAATAGGCAGATGACATCTCAGGTGAGCCCCAACATGAAACGTTGTCTAAGCATTCCCTCCACAGACGCTGCCTGGCTCATAGTTTGCTTTGTCTGATCAATGTCCTGTGAAATGCCTCTGGCAGTTTTTCCATAAATGTTCTATAAACCCAAGTTGTTTTTAATCCATCCAATTTCATTACAGCAGCTAATCGGATACTAATTTCGTATATTTTGATGAGATCTGATCGTCTGAAATATTGCATTAAAACTATAATTAAGGCAGATACAATCTTCACCGCTCTGCAATGTTTGTATTCCTGGGTGCTTTTCCTTCCCATTTAATCAGTTGCAATTGAACAGGTTATCATATTTTGCATAAAAACATCGCAAGTTTAGCCTGAACTACATTGTGGCACCCAAACAAGATCTCATTCATCCCAGCTATTATCTTGGCTGTGCAAAACATTTCACCAGTTGTCTGTGCGACTCAATAAGAGGTCCAACCCCTGGCGGTGCCATGGTGGAGCGGTCTCGCTCATTGTTTGGGGTGAATGTGACAGTCCTCCACACAAAACCAGGGGCAGCCCAGAAATGGTGGAGATAATAAATGCAAAGATAATCATTCTCCCAGAGCTCCAGGATACGAGGCATTCTGCTGAGTTATGCACAGGATTAGACTTTAGAAGAACTCAGCGGTTCAGGCAGCATCTCTGGAGAACATGGATAGGTAATGTCTTGTGTAGGAAGGAACTGCAGATGCTGGTTTAAACCGAATATAGACACAAAAAGCTGGAGTAACTCAGCGGGACAGGCAGTATCTCTGGAGAGAAGGAGTGGGTGACGTTTCGGCTCGAGACCCTTCCGACTAGTTAGGGATGAGGGAAACAAGAGAATAAGGGGTGATTTTAAGAATAAGGCATAACCCATTTAGAACGGAGACGAGGAAACACTTTTTCACATAGAGAGTTGTGAGGCTGTGGAATTCTCTGCCTCAGTGGGCGGTGGAGGCCGGTTCTCAGGAGAGAGCTAGATAGGGCTCTTAAAGATAGTAGAGTCAGGGGATATGGGGAGAAGGCAGGAACCGGGTACTGATTGGGGATGATCAGCCATGATCACATTGAATGGCGGTGCTGGCTCGAAGGGCCAAATGGCCTACTCCTGCACCTATTGTATAAAGGTATATAAAGAGATATATCGACGATGATGTAGAGAGATAAAGAACAATGAATGAAAGACGCAACGATGATAAAAGAAAGAGTAGGTATGTTACAATACTTACCTTCAGCGGCGCTGCAATTCTGCCACTGGCCGTGTGCGCGATTTTGGTGCCTTTAAGGGGGGGGCGGGGGTTAAAACGCGGGTTTCTCCTACCTTGTCCTGTATTATATTTCGTTGTAGTACAAGCGTTTGCTGAATAATCGTTCCTACGGGCGTTTTGTGTATTTTTAATTTTTATTAAATCGACAATTTCAGCGCTGGAGTCATTTTAAAATCAGCTTCGAAAGCCGTCAACGCCGACAACGGGGACGGATTTCACACACGGAACAGGTAAACGAAAGTAGTTTATTTTAATGTATAAAAGTGCTTCTTAAGAAGCCTTTAATTCATATTTTTTAATGCGAAACGGTGATTCTTTTCCCCCGAACTAACGGCAGAATTTTTCATGCTGATACGGGGTTAAATTCACCGCAAATCAACGTTCCAAATGATCGCGTTCCAGAAAAACCCACTCGCAAAATGATTTAAATGGCCATTAATTTACAGGTATTAAACATTCAATTCCTTCCATTTGGCCTGTAAATCCATGACAATGAGATTTAAAAATTATGTTATATTGTGAATTCTTGTGTGAATGTTATTTGGACACTTAGGCTATTTAAAAATGTTAATCTATTCTTAAGAAATTGATAGATGTTTAGATCTAGTAATTGAATTTTGTAATTAGCTACAATTAGGTAACTAACTAATTATATGCTTTAATTTCATGTCATCTAAGTAAGATTGTTTCATATTTGTTTCAGAATGCTTCAATCTATAATAACTGAACATTTCTTTCAGTTCTCTTAATTTTTAAGAAAGTTATGGGCTTTTGACTGTCCTCGATCACAGCTTTTGTGTTAAGTCAATGGAAAAGCAATAGGGAACAAGATGCTAATTTCCGAGTATGAAAATGGCCATAACTTTTTTAATACTGAAGATATGAAAGTGAATTAGGTGTCAAATTAAACTTATTTTTATGTTTTATCTGATGGAATAAATTGCAGACTTTATTTTGAAAATCTCAAAATTTTGTAACATTGCTAGAAACAGGCCATTGTTTGCTGTTTGTTGGGTGAAAATGAGAAGCTGGTGCGACTTGGGTGGGGGAGGGATAGAGAGAGAGAGAGAGAGAGAGAGAGAGGGAATGCCGGGGTTACTTAAAGCTAGGGAAATCAATATTCAAGAGAAATACGAGATGCGCTTCCTCCAAACATGATTACAATCAAGCTATCCACGATGCCCTGATACTGGATAAAGGGAATAACATTAAGTGCAAGATAAAATCCAGGAAAGCCCGGAATAAGATAGTTTGAGGGTCTCCAATGTGGTAGATGGGAGGTCAGGACCGCTCTCTAGTTGGTGAGAGGACGGTTCAGTTGCCTGACAACAGCTGGGAAGAAACTGACACTGAATCTGGAGGTGTGCGTTTTCAAATGAGATACTGGTATCTTTTGTTGGTGCATTAATGCAAGAGCAGGGTGGTTATGCATCAACTTTGTAAACCACCAGTCACGGGAGAGCTGGGTCTGTTCTCCCTGGAGCGGAGGAGGTTCAGAGGGACATAATTAAGGAGACTAAAATTATCAGGGTATATGGCTAGGGTAGACGGCAAGGAACATTTTTCCTTGTCAAAGGTGAATAAAACTGGAGACACAAGGAGTGCAGGAAAGTTGCAAGGAGGATCTGCAGATGCTGGTTTAAACCGAAGGTAGACACAAAATGCTGGAGTAACTCAGCGGGACAGGCGGCATCTCTGGAGAGAAGGAATGGGTGATGTTTCGGGTCGAGACCCTTCTTCAGACTGAGAGTCAGGGGAGAGGGAAATGAGAGATATGAAACGAGTGATATGGAGGGATATAGAGCAAATGAATGAAAGATGTTCAAAAAACAGCGATGAACAAGAAAGGTGGAGCTCACAATGGTCCATTGTTGGGTGATGTTTCGGATCAAGACCCCTCTTCAGACTGAGTAACTTCTGAAGGAGTTACTCCAACATGTTGTGTCTATCCTGGAGACACAAGGAACTGCAGATGCTTGAAAGTCCTGGAGGAACTCGGCAGCTGCGGCAGCATCTCTGGAGAACATGGATGTTTTCGGTTCATGGATGTGGGGGAAGGGGTAAGAAATTGAGAGGGGCTCTTTGGGGGACTTTCTCAACCATGGAGAGGGGAGTACCTGGAACGCACTGCCAGGGAAAGTGTGGAAAGGGGGGACGAAAAGTTCACTTGATGGTAGGAATTCCAGGGGTTAAAACTGAACTGGGAGATGCTGAGAGAAGGTTGCCCCTGGGGTGGCGAGGTGGGGAAGGGGAGGGGGGGTGTGTGTGGGATCATCTCAGAACAGACCTGTCCTTGCTCACAGCCTCTTCTACAGCCAGCTATGGGAGTGGACAGAAACATAGGAAAATAGGTGCAGGAGTAGGCCATTCGGCCCTTCAAGCCAGCACCGCCATTCAATATGATCATGGCTGATCACCTGAAACCAGTACCCCGTTCCTGATTTTTCCCCAAATCTCTTGATTCCGTTAGCCCTAAGAGCTAAATCTAACTCTCTCTTGAAAACATCCAGTGAATTGGCCTCCACTGCCTTCTGTGGCAGAGAATTCCTCAGATTCACAACTCTCTGGGTGAAAATGTTTTTCCTCATCTCAGTCCTAAATGGCCTACCCCTTAATTCTTAAATTGTGTGACCCCTGGTTCTGGACTCCCCCAACATGGGGACCATTTTTTTTTCCTGCATCTAGCCTGTCCAACCCTTCAATAATTTTTAAGAAGGAACTGCAGGTGCTGGAAAACGGAAGGTAGACAAAAATGCTGGAGAAACTCAGCGGGTGAGGCAGCATCTATGGAGCGAAGGAAATAGGCAACGTTTCGGGCCGAAACGTTGCCTATTTCCTTCGCTCCATAGATGCTGCCTCATCCGCTGAGGTTCTCCAGCAGTTTTGTCTACCTTTAATAATTTTATTGGGCTTTGGGTTAGAGATTAGAGATTCCTTTATTTGTCATTCAGACCTTTCGGTCTGAACGAAATTTCGTTGCCTGCAGCCATACATATAATAATAAATAACAAAACACACAATAAACACAAATTAACATCCACCACAGTTAACAGCACTTCTTGAGCTTTGCACTGGAGAGCCGCCACAAAATCTACACCCACAGCTTTCAGACGCGGGAGGTAGTGAGGCAGAACCATCAAGCCATGGCTGAACTTACTGCTGCGATTTACACTCACGCGACACCCCTCCTCGTTCCGATTTCTTTCTTCTCTTCCACTCTCATGTGCAATTTGGTCCTGACCACCTGTCTGGGCTACTGACAACCTGGCAAATGCGTTCAAATTGGTCTAAAAATACCCCCTAAAGTTAATGGAATATCTGGTCATAATTGTGCCAGCCACTCTCCCCCTGATGAGAGATTCTCGTCGTGCCTTTCGAACATTCTTTTTTTCAGTGGAGTAGGTGGTGTCTGAGTGTTAAAATGCATTTAAGTCATTATATCTTGAAAATAGCTATCCGTGGCTTTCAGCAATGATGACGAACTGATGGCTTTTATCACAGTTGCGTTATCACTATTGATGGGGAGGAGAATGATGTCTGATGGCCATCTTATAATCATCTCGCTGCAATAAATGAAAGAGGAGACATGCATCAAAATGATAGCACTATTGTGACACCGCACTAACGTCACAGGCACAGGGCTGGTGAAAGGGACATCAGTGACATTTCCGATTAAGCCTTGTGTGTGGTGTGAATGTGTTCTATTGAACAGAAAGGCAACAAAGGATGGGTAAACCGAAGGACGCATGGTTTGACCCCTGGTGAAAATAAACGCGCCCCAATCTTGCTCCAAACGCCACGGTAGCGGTAGAGCTGGTGCCTCACAGCGCCAGAGACCCGGGTTCGATCCCGACTACAGGTGCTGTCTGTGCAGAGTTTGTACGGACCACGTGGGCTTTCTCCAATCTCTGCCCTGGCCACAGATTACCAGGCTGACGGCACAACACTATTCAGCCCAGTTTAGGTTTATTGTCACGTGTACCGAGGTACAGTGAAAAGCTTTTGCTGCGTGCTAACCAGTCAGCGGAAAGACAATACATGATTAGGGCAGCACGGTGGCGCAGCGGTAGAGTTGCTGCCTCACAGCGCCAGAGACCCAGTTCGATCCTGACTATGGGTACTGTCTGTGCGGAGTTTGTAGGTTCACCCTGTAACGGCGCAGGTTTTCTCCGGGAGCTCCGATTTCCTCCCACACTCCAAAGAGATACAGGTTTGCAGGTTAATTGGCTTTGGTACTTTTTTGCATATCCTTCATTCCTTTGTTCTATATCTCTCTACATCATCATCTCTATATCTCTCGTTTCCCTCTCCAGGATTTGGTGATCCAAATCCTGGAATTCCCCATCACTGCTCTCAACGCCCCTTCAAGGGCCACGTTACACTAGTTCACGACAGGGTTCATCACCAGTTTTCCAACAGTAGGTGGGGATGGGTAATAAAGGCGGGCACTGGGGCAGGATCACATTGAATGGGTTTTATTGTGTGCAGTTTTGGTCCCCTAATTTGAGGAAGGACATTCTTGCTATTGAGGGAGTGCAGCGTAGGTTTACAAGATTAATTCCCGGGGTGGCGGGACTGTCATATGCTGAGAGAATGGAGCAGCTGGGCTTGTACACTCTGGAGTTTAGAAGGATGAGAGGGTATCTCATTGAAACATATAAGATTGTTAAGGGTTTGGACACACTAGAGGCAGGAAACATGTTCCCGATGTTGGGGGAGACCAGAACCAGGGGCCAGAGTTTAAGAATAAGGAGTAAGCCATTTAGAACGGAGACGAGGAAACACTTTTTCTCACAGAGAGTGGTGAGTCTGTGGAATTCTCTGCCTCAGAGGGCGGTGGAGGCCGGTTCTCTGGATGCTTTCAAGAGAGAGCTAGATAGGGCTCTTAAAAATAGCAGAGTCAGGGGATATGGGGAGAAGGCAGGAATGGGGTACTGATTGGGGATGATCAGCCATGATCACATTGAATGGCGGTGCTGGCTCGAAGGGCCAAATGGCCTACTCCTGCACCTATTGTCTATTGTCTAAAGTGATTGTTGACAAGTTGTGTAGATACTCTTCAAGCTGAAGGGTTTTTTTTGCTTAAGGCGAGCAGTTTGTGTGGGGTTTTATTGAGGAGGTGAGTGGGTATGAGGGGGGGGGGGCGTGGGGGGGGGATAAATCATCAGGTTAAAAATGGCCTGGTTTCCCAAAATGAAAAGGAAGTCTCATTGCCAGAAACCATTTGTTTTTGACATTGTATTGTGTGTTCCACAGACTGGTTAGTACGCAACAAAAGTTTTTCACTGTGCACGTGGCAATAAACTAAACTGATACTGTAGTGTAAATCAGGGCACTCGAAAGAGCAGAAGCACCAGAGATCACAGACAGTGGCATCTTGGGCAAAGCGCAAAGTGCTGGGGGAACTCAGTGGATCAGGCAGCATCTGTGGAGGGAATAGCCAGATGAGGTTTCAAGTCTGGACCCTTCTTCAGAGCGGAAATGAGTAGAACTCAATAGGCAATAGACAATAGGTGCAGGGGTAGGCCATTCAGCCCTTCGAGCCAACTCGGTGTTGATATGACATAGAAACATAGAAACATTGAAAATAGGTGCAGGAGTAGGCCATTCGGCCCTTCGAGCCAACTCAGTGTTGATATGACATAGAAACATAAAAACATAGAAACATAGAAAATAGGTGCAGGAGTAGGCCATTCGGCCCTTCGAGCCTGCACCGCCATTCAATATGATCATGGCTGATCATCCAACTCAGTATCCTGTACCTGCCTTCTCTCCATACCCCCTGATCCCTTTAGCCACAAGGGCCACATCTAACTCCCTCTTAAATATAGCCAATGAACTGGCCTCAACTACCTTCTGTGGCAGAGAGTTCCAGAGATTCACCACTCTCTGTGTGAAAAATGTTTTTCTCATCTCAGTCCTATAAGATTTCCCCCTTATCCTTAAACTGTGGCCCCTTGTCCAGGACTTCCCCAACATCGGGAACAATCTTCCTGCATCTAGCCTGTCCAACCCCTTAAGAATTTTGTAAGTTTCCATAAGATCCCCCCTCAATCTTCTAAATTCTAGCGAGTACAAGCCGGGTCTATCCAGTCTTTCTTCATATGAAAGTCCTGACATCCCAGGAATCAGTCTGGTGAACCTTCTCTGTACTCCCTCTATGGCAAGAATGTCTTTCCTCAGATTTGGAGACCAAAACTGTACGCAATACTCCAGGTGTGTTCTCACCAAAACCCTGTACAACTGCAGTAGAACCTCCCTGCTCCTATACTTAAATCCTTTTTGCTATGAAAGCTAACATACCATTCGCTTTCTTCACTGCCTGCCGCACCTGCATGCCTACTTTCAATGACTGGTGTACCATGACACCCAGGTCTCGTTGCATCTCCCCTTTTCCTAATCGGCCACCATTTAGATAATAGTCTACTTTCCTGTTTTTGCCACCAAAGTGGATAACCTCACATTTATCCACATTATACTGCATCTGCCATGCATTTGCCCACTCACCCAGCCTATGACAATCTGGTGCCTGGGAATTCAAGCAGAGAACTACATACTGTACCTTCAGACTAGTTTTAAGCAAAATGTATGCAACTAGACTACTAGTTTGCTGTTAAATCGCAAAATGTGCCCTGCATTTGATTGTCTTTTTATAATTTATGCCAAGGTAGCAAGTTCCCAATTACCTCGGCTGCAGAAGTGATTAACTCTAATTTGATAAGCATGGCTAACTATTCTTGATATATTCCACTAACACATTCACCGTACATCACTCACTTGCTGTTATGCAATTGCACAGTGCAATTAAAGTACAACTTGGTGCCAGTACTCAGCCCGACCCAATCTGTTGGCTAGAAGGCATGCTAACTCAACTGTGGATGGCTTGCTTGCTGCTTCCAAGATTCCAATGTGAAATCAATTTCTGGCAAATATCCTTGAGTGGTTAAACTTCAGAGGCAAGCTGTCATGCCGTTTAGCAGTTTGCAAACAAGTACTCATCCCTGCTGATTGGGACAGCATTCACCAAAACGGGAGTTCCAAGCTGTGCCCTGGCCACAGATTACAGGGCTGACGGTACAACCCTATCCAGTTCACTTGAGCTTATTGTCACGTGTACCGAGGTACAGGGAAAAGCTTTTGCTGCGTGCTATCCAGTCGGCAGAAAGACAGTACGTGATTTTCTGCGGCACGGTAGAGTTGCTGCCTTACAGCGTCAGAGACATAGAAACATAGAATCATAGAAAATAGGTGCAGGAGGAGGCCATTCGGCCCTTCGAGCCAGCACCGCCATTCATTGTGATCATGGCTGATCGTCCACAATCAATAACCCGTGCCTGCCTTCTCCCCATATCCCTTGATTCCACTAGCCCCCAGAGCTCTATCTAACTCTCTCTTAAATCCATCCAGTGATTTGGCCTCCACTACCCTCTGTGGCAGGGAATTCCACAAATTCCCAACTCACTGGATGAAAAAGGTTTTTCTCACCTCAGTCTTAAATGGCCTCCCCTTTATTCTAAGACTGTGGCCCCTGGTTCTGGACTCGCCCAACATTGGGAACATTTTTCCTGCATCTAGCTTGTCCAGTCCTTTTATAATTTTATATGTTTCTATAAGATTCCCCCTCATCCTTCTAAACTCCAGTGAATACAAGCCTAGTCTTTTCAATCTTTCCTCATATGACAGTCCCGCCATCCCAGGGATCAATCTCGTGAACCTACGCTGCACTGCCTCAATCACAAGGATGTCCTTCCTCAAATTTAGGAGATCAAAACTGTACACAATACTCCAGATGTGGTCTCACCAGAGCCCCATACAACTGCAGAAGAACCTCTTTACTCCTATACTGAAAATCCTCTTGTTATGAAGACCAACATTCCATTAGCTTTCTTCACTGCCTGCTGTACCTGCACGCCAACTTTCAGTGACTGGTGTACAAGGACGCCCAGGTCTCGCTGCACCTCCCCCTTACCTAACCTAACCCCAGGCCCGGGTTTGATCCAGACTCCCAGTGCTGTCTGTACGGAGTTTGTACATTCTCCTCATACAATCGAGCCATTTACAGTGTATAGATACATGATAAGGGAATAACGTTTAGTGCAAGGTAAAGCCAGCAAAGTTCAATCAAAGATAGTCCTAATTGTCACCAAAAAGGTAGATAGTAGTTCAGGACTGCTCTCTGGTTGTTGGTACGATGGTTCAGTTGCCTGATAACAGCTGGGATGAAACTGTCCCTGATTCTGCAGGTTACAAGTATATGCTTCAAGCATCTTTGAAGACAAGCAACTTACCCACTCACCCTGAGGGACACTCAGTGGATAATGATCACGATCTGAAGATGGATCTCGACCCAAAACGTCACCCATTCCTTCCATCCAGAGATGCTGCCTGTCCCGCTGAGTTACTCCAGCATTTTGTGTCTATCTTTAGTTTTAAAGCAGCATCTGCAGTTCCTTCCTACACTACTCAATGGAAGAGAGGTTGGTTTGTGTGATGGTCTGGGCTACGTCCACAACTCGATGCAAGTTCTTCCATTTCATGTGGAAATTTCCTACATAATTCCTCACTAAATACTTCAACCCATCATGGTTTTATTTTTCCTCATTAAATGAAATAATTTCCAAAATCAAATGTCAATGGAGAGAATGGAGCAGCTGGGCTTGTATACTCTGGAGTTTAGAAGGATGAGAGGGCATCTCATTGAAACGTATAAGATTGTTAAGGGCTTGGACACGCTAGAGGCAGGAAACATGTTCCCGATGTTGGGGGAGTCCAGAACCAGGGGCCACACACAGTGTAAGAATAAGGAGTAAGCCATTTAGAACGGAGACAAGGAAACACTTTTTCTCACAGAGGGTGGTGAGTCTGTGGAATTCTCTGCCTCAGAGGGCGGTGGAGGCGGGTTCTCTGGATGCTTTCAAGAGAGAGCTAGATAGGGCTCTTAAAAATAGCGGGGTCAGGGGATATGGGGAGAAGGCAGGAACTGGGTACTGATTGGGGATGATCAGCCATGATCACATTGAATGGCGGTGCTGGCTCGAAGGGCCAAATGGCCTACTCCTGCACCTATTGTCTATTGTCTATTGTCTATTGTCTATTGTCATACTCACGGATCTGGTACAACAGTATTTATTGAGTAACGTATACAACACACTAACTACCGCATGTTAGCTCTACCATGTCTATTGTCCATTGTCTATTGTCAAAGTGAAAAGAATAGCATAATTGCCTGTTATATATCACACATCGCTGCTGTAGCATTTAAGTTCAAGTTTGCATTTCAGGTTCACATTTATTGCCACATGCACCAATTGGTTCTGTGAAATTGGGTTACCATACAGCCATACGAGTAAAAATAACACAATACACGATAGAATTTAACATAAACTTCCCCACACAGCGGAATCAACGTTTCCCACTGTGAGGGAAGGCACCAAAGTGCAGTCCTCTTCCATTTTGGTGTTCACCCGTGGTCGAGGCCTCGTATTTAGTACCTTCATTGAAACTCTCACAACCTTGCAGTTGGATGTGTGCACTGAAGCTCGCTGCTCCTGCTTCAGTTACCAGAGTTCTTCAGGTAGACTCTGAGGCATTAGACAGATTGAAGCATTTGGGAAAGCAGCCAGAACTGGTAAAAGTGAACCCAGAAGTTCTGGCTGCCGGGAGAACTTAAGCAGTGGCGTGGGCCGTAAGCTGCAAAGCAGAAATGACTGAAGAGCTGAGGGGAGATAAGACTCGTAGAAATTAATGGAACTGCAACTCCATAACTCCCCAGAACCCGCACACTAATTTTTTGGAGTACTGCGTCCAGTTTTAGCCTCCCTGGAGTGGAGGAAGGACGTTGTCAATCTGGAAAGAGCGCTGGGATGATTTACGAGGGCGTCCCCAGGAATCTGAGGGGTAACCATTTCACGCAAGGGGTGGTGGGCGTATGGAACGAGGTTGGTGAGGCAGGGATGATCGCAACGTTTAAGAAGCAATAAGACAGGTGCATGGATCGGTTGGGTTTAGAAGGCAGAACGCAGGCAAAACGCAGGCAAGCGGGACTAGTGTAGATGGGACGTGTTGGTTAAGTTGGGCCGAAGGGCCTGTTTCCACGCTGTATGACTCTCTCAACTGTTAACTAACCGATGCACCCAGGCAAATGTACATTCAAGCAATCCTGGTTCAATTAGAGCTAGCCAAGACCTTTTGTGCATCTGCTTTTGTCAAAGCTAACACTCCATTCAAAGTATCTATCAGTGGTGGGGTGTCATGATCAGTTGGCTTTGCAGTAGCTTGACAGTTTTAAAGAAAACAATGATTCCGTGTCAGGATGTCCACAATGCTTTACATATGTTTCAAGGTTAAACTTCAAAATTACCTGCGATACAGTATCTACCGTCACAGACTCTACACTGAGAACAATTGGACACTGGGAGAATTCATCCATTGTGCCAAGGCCACAAGGTTCAGAGGTCTTCCGAAGTGTCGAGGAATTGTTTTCGTACAAAAGCCATTGAATAAAAGATAGCCACGGGTTTCTCCGCACCACTTCAGACCCATTACTGTTTAAGAAAGAACTGCAGATGCTGGAAAAATCGAAGGTAGACAAAAAATGCTGGAGAAACTCAGCGGGTGAGGCCTCACCCGCTGAGTCTCTCCAGCATTCTTGTCAACCAGTCCCGTTACTCGTCTCTTGCTCCAAGCACCCATTTGAATTCCACATCACACTAAACCTCCGCATGAAAGTCTCTGCTCCCATTTAAAAAAAGGTTTGCCGCAATTAACCAGCGAAGTAGAGAGGAGGTCATTAAGGATTTGACACGTACACATGGCCCTGTATGTCAATGTCAAGCAGGAATTCAACGGAGAGCCTACGAGCTGTATATGTAGATTGGCACATTCAGTGTTGTAAAACCTCCAGATAACAACCTCCGCTGTTCTTTCTCGGCTGAGTGACTGTACCCTCTCCCCCCCCCACCCCCCCCCACCCCCCCCACCCCCCCCAGGGCGAACATTGTTGGTTCTAATCGCGTTTGGAGACTGGAAGACAGAATTCCAGGCTGATATTTCCAATACTTTACACAATGTGAGGCCCTTTCTCTTAAATACAAGAAGAAAAATACGTTGATGAGCAAGAGAGGATATGTTTTTCTTTCATGCAGGCAGAAGTGCCATCTCGATGTTCGAGGCTGTAGTATCTTCAGGCATGTCGAGGTGGGGTGTGAAAGAAGGCATTGCCACATTTATCAAGGAGCACATGGATGGGAATAGGTGACATTTCGGGTCGAGAATATGGGGAGAAGGCAGGAACGGGGGTACTGATTGTGGATGACCTGCCATGATCACTGTGAATGGCGGTGCTGGCTCGTAGGGCCGAATGGCCTACTCCTGCACCTATTGTCTATTGTCTATTGAGAACCTACTTCAGACTGAGAGTCAGGGGGCCAGTTTCCATGTTGTATCTCTAAACTAAACGGAAAAAAATGCAATTGACCTGCTCATCTTTCCACAGATGCTGCCTGACCTGATGAGTATTTCCAGCATTTTCACGCTTTTATTTAAACTCTTCAATATCTGTCATTTTTTTGATATGCCTCTGGTCATTGTCACTTTGCTGTTGTGGGAGACTGCTGTGTGGAACAATGTTTATGTCACCATACATTGCATCAGTGCTTCGATGGCTGAATAGGACCTAGGAATCTCCTGAAAGAGAAATCAAAGGCATTGTCAAGATGCAAAAGTCCCTATTTATTTGAATTGGGTCACATTTGCATCTGCTGTTTAAACCATGTGCCTCACAGGCGTCCTTCTAACCTTCAGAGACGTTTTATTTTAGGCTTTGGACTGTCGAGACACAGCGTGGAAACAAGCTCTCCATGCCGACCAGTGATTGTCCCGTACACTAGCACTATCCCACACACTAGGGGACACTTTACAGTTTTACTGAAGCTTACATCTCAAGGGCCTGTCCCACTTTGCCGTCATTTGTGCCTCATTTACGCGATATATGTAAATTAGGTCGACGCGTTGTGGCGCGTGGGGTCCACACCGGTTGCGCATGGTGAGGCGTGGAATCGTATGCGGTGGCGCGCGGTATCGCGCGGTGCTCCAGGATTTAGTACAGGAACGAAATCCTCGCGCGCCACCCGCGTGACGTATCGCGTGCGCACGCTGACGCATTGGGTACGTACGCTGACTGATTGGCGTCGTACGCTGGTGTCCCGACGTCTCACGTGCATCGCGTGGTGATACATGGGTACGTCACCGTGCATCAACGTCCTGCCGCGCGCCGCAGGGTATTCTAATGACGTCACACACACCAGACGGCTGTGCTGACGCGCGATGACGCGGGATTTGCGCGCGACGCCACGCATCGTGACGCGTCGACCTTTTTTACATATGACTCGTAAATGAGGCGCAAATAATGGCCAAGTGGGACAGGCCCTTAACGTTGCATTCCCTTCAAGCACAGAGGAGCTTGGTGGCTGAGAGTGCAGCAGTTTTGGGCAGTCTTTCTATAATTATAGCAGGATTATAATGAGAGCAGAACATGAATTGGGCGGCATGTTAAAGTACATTCCAAAACCAGAGTTTAATCTGCAACTTAAGGGCGGCACGGTGGCGCAGTGGTACAGCTGCTGCCTTACAGCGCCAGAGACCTGGGTTCGATCCTGACTATGGTTGCTGTGAGCTCGTGGGTTTTCTCCTGGTGCTCTGGTTTCCCCCCCACACTACAAAGACGTACAGGTTAGTAAATCAAATGGCTTCAGTAAAAATCTTCAAAGATTGTAAATTGTCCCTAATGTGTGGGATGGTGCTAGTGTACGGGGTGATCGTTGGGCCAGCACAGACTCGGTGGGCTGAAGGGTCTGTTTCCGCGCTGTATCTCTAAACCACCTTCTCATATTCCAATCTTTTGACACGCAGTTCAGCGTTACACGATTATGTTTGATCATTTACTGTAAATTAATGTCAATGTACTGCAAATGCTGGGACTACGAAGTAAAAACAGAAAATGCCGGAAACATTCAGCAGGCCAGGCAGTTCCTACGGAGGGAAGAATATTTCTTATTTCAAGTTGTGGACCCTTTGGCAGAATAGTTCTAATTATTTGCCAGACCTCCCATGATATTTTAACGAGCTGTGGATGATTAAAACATTGTGGATACTGAGAGTTTAACTATTTATCACAAATTCCTTTCTGTCATTTTAACTGTGCAGTGCATGGCCTTGCATTTGACTTTACTGAAAACTGTCTACTCAACTGTCTAGCAGTCTGAAGAAGGGTTTCGGCCCGAAACGTTGCCTATTTCCTTCAGTCTGAAGAAGGGTTTCGGCCCGAAATGTTGCCTATTTCCTTCGCTCCATAGATGCTGCTGCACCCAGCTGAGTTTCTCCAGCATTTTTGTGTACCTACTCAACTCCTCAATGGGTTAAACCTCTTTGTAATGTGCCATGTCCACACTGGTCGAACAGTCTCCATACCAATGTGGGACACATTTAGTCATTATATTGCCACATATTGTCATTAATACCTGAATTATTATCGTTCTAATCTGTACTCCTGTCTAGTTTGGCTTAGTGTAGTTCAGAGACACCAAATGCTGGAGTAACTCAGCGGGACAGGCAGCATCTTTGGAGAGAAGGGATGGGTGACGTTTCCGGTCAAGATCCTTCTTCAGACAGTTTGTAGATACAGCACGGAAACAGGCCCTTCGGCCCACTGAGTCCACGCCCTTCACATTAGTTCGACGTTATCCTATTTTTTGCATCCGCTCCCTACGCGCCAGGGGCAATTTACAGAGGGCCAATTAACCTACAAACCCGCACGCCTTTGGGACGTGGG
The DNA here is from genome assembly GCA_038087875.1 of Malacoraja senta. Lineage (NCBI taxonomy): Eukaryota > Metazoa > Chordata > Chondrichthyes > Rajiformes > Rajidae > Malacoraja > Malacoraja senta. The sequence continues at coordinate 152,201 of JAXLNO010002916.1, read as the reverse complement.
AGCAAATCGGAGCACCCGAGCATAGATGTGTGGTCAGCGGTAGAGTTGCTGCCTTACAGCGAATGCCGCGCCGGAGACCCGGGTTCGATCCTGACTACGGGTGCTGTCTGTACGGAGTTTTACGTTCTCCCCGTGACCTGCGTGGGTTTTCACCGAGACCTTCGGTTTCCTCCCACACTCCAAAGACGTACAGGTTTGTAGGTTAATTGGATTGGCAAACGCAAAAATTGTTTAAAAAAAATTGGGTGTAGGATAGTGTTAATGTGCGGGGATCGCTGGTCGGCGCGGACCCGGTGGGCCGAAGGGCCTGTTTCCGCGCTGTATCTCTAAACTAAACTAAACACCTGTGGGAAACCCACACGCTCAAAGGGAGAACGTGCAAACTCCACGCAGACAGACAGCACGCAAGGTCAGGATCAAACCCGGGCCTCTGGCACTGTGAGATAGCAACTATACCAGCTGTGCCAGCCCCTGTTCCAAATGATAGTAATTTCTCCAGGACAGCGGGTCTGTGCATCAGTGCAGGGAGATGGGGTGAGGCTGAAAACTGGGGCGCACGAGGTCTCATTAGTGGAGGAGGAAGCAGTTAATCCAGGGGTGCGGTAAAATGCCTGAGCAGAACGATCCATCAGAGTTTGTCCCTGAACTTTCAATACCAGATGTTTGAATAGAAAGACACACAGCTGTATTCAAATTTGAGTTTGTCTCTCTCCAAGATGTAACTAAATTATCACGGCAGAATGGTAATTTAAAATATCTAATTACTGTCACAGCTCTTGGATGGAGAGTGGGAGGTTATAAAAAGACTAGGCAGCCTTGGTTTTATTTCTGCAATCTGATTTCATCTGCATCGTATTTCCACGACTCTCTCTCTCTCTCTCTCTCTTTCTCTCTCTCTCTCCATCATCCAAATGTTCCACCAGACATCAAATGCTTTCTGTGTCCTTCAAGTCGTTGTCGGGGAAGTCATCAGTCTGACGGTTTGCGGGGACTTTAGATGTTAGACTTTAACAGATACCGCGCTGGAGTGGGGGAGGAAACCGGAGCACCCGGAGGAAACCCACGCGGTCATAGGGAGAACGTGCAAACTCCGTACAGACCGCACCCGTAGTCAGGATCGAACCCGGGTCTCTGGTGCTGCCAGGCAGCAACTCCACTGCTGCGCCACCGTGCCGCCCACATGCCAGATGTTTTAGGTCAGACAGCACATCTGGTGAAGGGTCACTGATCGGGGCAGATGCCGCAGGAGGTCATAAGTGATAGGAGCAGAATTAGACCATTCAGCCCATCAAGTCTACCCTGCCATTCAGTCATGGCTGATCTCTCTCTCCCCCCGAACCCCAGTCTCCTGCCTTCTCCCCATAACCCCTGACTTACCATCACCCGGTGGGGTCACAACATCAGAAGCCTGGATCACCTCAGCGCAGAGGGAGAAGAAAGCGGGAAGAGACAGAGACTTTAAGACTTTTGCCTCCATCACAGTGAGGAGGTGCCTGGTGAACTCACTGTGGTGGATGTTAATGTGTGTTTATTGTGTGTTTTGTTATTTATTATATGTATGACTGCAGGCAACGAAATTTCATTCCGACCGAAAGGTCTGAATGACAAATAAAGGAATCTCTCTCTCTCTCTGACACCCGTACTAATCAATAATTTATCTATCTCTGCCTTAAAAATATCCACTGACGGCCTCCACAGCCTTCTGTGGCAATGAATTCCACAGATTCACCACCCTCTGATAAAGAAATTCCTCCTCATCATCTTCCTAAAGGAACGTCCTTTAATTCTGCGGCTGTGACCTCTAGTCCTAGACTCTCCCACTAGTGGAGACATCCTCTCCACAACCACTCTATCCAAGCCTTTCACTATTCTATATTTTTCAATGAGGTGCCCCTTCATTCTTCTAAACTGTTGGAAGCAATACTGTGATGGCCAGCACTGCTCAGACTCAGACATCGATCACCAACTCACTGACAACCCAGGGTCCTGGCAGGATGAAATTCCTCCTCATCTCCTTCCTAAAAGAACGTCCTTTAATTCTGAGGCTGCGACCTCTAGTCCTGGACTCTCCCACTAGTGGAGGGTGTGGGTGAGAGACAATAGACATTAGGTGCAGGAGTAGGCCATTTGGCCCTTCGAGCCTGCACCGCCATTCAATGTGATCATGGCTGATCATCCCCAATAATAGACAATAGACAATAGGTGCAGGAGTAGGCCATTCGGCCCTTCGAGCCTGCACCGCCATTCAATATGATCATCCACAATAATAGACAATAGACAATAGGTGCAGGAGTAGGCCATTCGGCCCTTCGAGCCTGTACCGGGTGGGTGTGTTCCCACTGCGCCGGCCTTACCTGCACACGTGGTCGGTCTTGCAGGTCTGGTGCAGCGCCAGGCAGTTGGGCTTGTCCTTGCTCTCGTACGAGCAGGCGGGCACGATGGTCTGGCGGCGCCGCTCGGCGCAGGCCGGGTCGTGGCAGGAGCAGAAGAGCAGCCGGTAGCTGTACTCGGCCGGCACGCGGTCGAAGAACTGCCGCAGCGACTTGTGGCAGCGGCGGCGGCTGCAGCTGTCCGTGGCGGAGGTGCGCTTGACGCAGGTGGAGATGTAAATGGAGCGGTACCTCTTGCAGGTGTCGTTCAGGTTGCAGGCCTTGGCTGCGTCCAGGCACTGGTTCCCCCGAGCCCCCGCTGCCTCCATTCCTGCGGGCACCATGGAGAAAGGAGAAGGGACAGTCAGCATCCACACAGCGGCAACAAAAACACTGGGAACATCTCGTGTAAGAAAGAACCGCAGATGCTGGTTTAAATCGAAGGTTGACACAAAATGCTGGAGGAACTCAACGGGTGAGACAGTGAAGTAACACTCTGAAGAAGGGTCTCGACCTGAAACGTCACCCATTCCTTCTCTCCAGAGATGCTGCCCGTCCCGCTGAGTTACTCCAGCATTTTGTGTCTACCTTCGATTTCAACCAGCATCTGCAGTTCTTTCCTACACATCACTATCCCATCACGGCACAGTGGCACAGCGTACAGTTTAGTTTATTGTCACGTGTACCGAGCTACAGTGAAAAGCTTTCGTTGCATGCTATCCAGCCAGCGGAAAGACAATACATGGTTATAATCGAGCCATTCACAGTGTACAGATACATGATAAGGGAATAACGTTTAGTGCAAGGTAAAGCCAGCAAAGTCTGATCAAGGATAGTCTGAGGGTCACCAAAGAGGCAGCGTTGCTGCCTTACAGCGCCAAAGATCCGGGTTTGATACATACATGCACACACACACATATACGCACACACACACACTCATATACGCACACACACACACTCATACATACATGCACACACACTCATATATGCACACACACACACTCATACATACATGCACACACACACATATACGCACACACACACACTCATACATACATGCACACACACTCATATACGCACACACACACACTCATATACGCACACACACACACTCATATACGCACACACACACACTCATATACGCACACACACACACTCATACATACATGCACACACACTCATATACGCACACACACACACTCATACATACATACACACACACTCATATACGCACACACACACACTCATACATACACACAAACAGGTACAGAAACTCATACATGCACACACACACACTGATATATGCACACACACACATACACACACATTCACAACCACTCTCACATATGCACATACTCATACACACACACACACACATACACACATACTCATACACACACTCATATATGCACACACACACATACACACACATTCACAACCACTCTCACATACGCACATACTCATACACACACATACACACATACTCATACACACACTCATATACACACACACACACATACACACACACACACACACTCATATACACACATATACATACACTCACATACACACATACTCATACACACTCATATACACACATACACACACACATTCCAGACATACACACACACTCCATACCCACACAAACATGTACACATACACACTTCCATCAATCCAGCGGTGCCAGATTTTACAACCTCCATTTTCTGAAGGTACTCATTACTGCGTTAATGATCGCTGTGTGCAAGTGAGGCGACTGTCTTTCAGCAAGTGTGCAGAGTAAACCCTAGTTACGTTCTACACCTGAAGACTGCAAAAACAGAACATGTTGGTTATCGTTTTGCATCATTAACTGTGGGAAAACATTGTAAAGATCAATTTTTCAAGATGTTATTAACACAGGCGACAATATGCTCAGAGGAGTCGGCAGATGGAGCCCACACTAGTGTTTAGTTCACTCTAGTTTAGAGATACAGCGTGGAAACTGGCCCTTCAGCCCTCCAAGTACGCACCGACCAGCGATCCCCGCACATTAACACTATCCTACACACACTAGGGACAATTTACATTTATACCAAGCCAATTAACCTACAAACCTGAGGTAGACAAAAATGCTGGAGAAACTCAGCGGGTGAGGCAGCATCTATGGAGCGAAGGAAATAGGCAACGTTTCGCTGAGTTTCTTCCGCATTTTTGTCTACTTTCGATTTTCCAGCATCTGCAGTTCCTTCTTAAACCCACAAACCTGTACGTCTTTGGAGTGTGGGAGGAAACCGAAGATCCCGGAGAAAACCCACGCGGTTTTCAATGATGTTTGCTTCCTAGTTCCCAACTACCTCCATTCCAGTCAAGTACTTAATGCCAGTTTATAACCATATCAAGATAGAATTTGGCCTTACTAACTGTTATTCCACAAACAAAAACAGCTGTTATTTAAAAGAGTTGATCCCTTGTTAATATATAATTCAAAGCGCCTGACAATGCCAGCAGAGGGAGATGACAGAGTTTAACCAGAGGGGTCACATTTACCCATGGGGGCCAGCTTCAATGGAAGGTCTTTGTACATCATCTTTGGCAGTGGGCTCGATTGCAAACCTGGTATGCAATGGTCTACCGCAGAGATGGCTGGGCATTCGAGAGATACTGTAGAAATATTGTTTTTCGGTAATTTTGAGCTTTGTTTTTTCAGATGGGGTGGAGTCACACAGAGTCACACAGCACAGAAACAGGTCCAACTTGTCCATAGCAACCTAGATGCCTATCTGAGTTAGTCCCTGCATTTGCCTGCATTTGGCCCTCATCCCTTCAAACCTTCCCAACCCACCATTGTGGCATTCCTCTGCTATAATAATCATAGAAACATAGACATAGAAACATAGAAAATAGGTGCAGGAGGAGGCCATTCGGCCTTCGAGCCAGCACCGCCATTCATTGTGATCATGGCTGATCGTCCCCTATCAATAACCCGTGCCTGCCTTCTCCCCATATCCCTTGACTCCACTAGCCCCTAGAGCTCTATCTAACTCTCTCTTAAATCCATCCAGTGACTTGGCCTCCACTGCCCTCTGTGGCAGGGAATTCCACAAATTCACAACTCTCTGGGTGAAAGTTTTTTCTCACCTCAGTCTTAAATGGCCTCCCCTTTATTCTAAGACTGTGGCCCCTGGTCTGGACTCGCCCAACATCGGGAACATTTTTCCTGCATCTAGCTTGTCCAGTCCTTTTATAATTTTATATGTTTCTATAAGATCCCCCACTCAAGCCTAGTCTTTTCAATCTTTCCTCATATGTATGTTCTATCTTCATCTTAACAACAATTGACATGTCGCACACATGACGGCATCTTGTTTAACAGAGATGTGTGGGGTGATTTTTCTTGTAGCACGGAGGTTGTGGGGCCTGAAACGCATTGCCTGGGGTGGTGGTGGAGGCAGATATGATCAAGGCATATACGAGGAAGTGCATGGAATAGATTCACAGTGTCATAGAGTGATACAGCTTGTAAACATGCCCTTCGACCCAACTTGCCCACATGCCCCATCTACGCTAGTCCCACCTGCCCGCGTTTGGTCCATATCCCTCCAAACCTGTCCTATCCAAGGACCTGTCTAACTGTTCCTTAAACGTTGGGATAGTCCCTGCCTCAACGACCTCCTCTGGCTGCTCGTTCCATACACCCACCGCCCTTTGTGTGAAAACGTTACCCCTCAGATTACTATTAAATCTTCAAACCTATGTCCTCTGGTCCTCGATTCACTCGATCTCTCGAATAGAGGGATATGGATCCTGTACAGGCATCAACTTAGCATCATGTTCAACACAGACATTGTATGCTGCACTGTTCTATGTTTAGTTTTGTTTAGTTGAGAGATACAGAGCAGAAGCAGGCCCTTCGGCCCATCGACTCCCGACCGACCAGCGATCCCCCACATTAACACTATCCCACGCACACGAGGGACAAATTACATTTATACCAAGCCAATTAGCCAACAAACCCGTACGTCTTTGGAGTTGGGGAGGAAACCGAAGATCTCGGAGAAAACTCACGGGGAGAACGTACAAACTCTGTACAGGCAGCACCCGGAGTCAGGATCGAACCTGGGTCTCTGGCGCTGAAAGGCAGCAACTCTACCGCTGCCCAACCATACCGCCTGTTCTGTATGTTCTGAATTCTATTCAGTCCTTTACACATTTAATTCATTTACATATTTTGGAAGAAAATATACGGCACTATGGCAAGGAATCTCAGGTTTGGCTTCACAAGGAACAGTCGCATTTAGTGACTGCCATTGACTCCATAGCTCCATAGCAAGTCTGAAGAAGGGTTTCGGCCCGAAACGTTGCCTATTTTCAGTATTCAGTATTCAGTATTTCTTTAATATCATTTCACTGAGTACTCGCATAGAGGAAACGAAAAAACGTTGCTCAATCGGTTTCCATTCAGTGTAAAAAACAAAAGGATAATAGAGCTTTAAAAACAAATTAAAAATTACCATTTTTAAAAAGAAAGTAGGCCTAAAAATTAACAATATAATAAAAAACAGTCATTCTGATCGACAGTGGCTTCACAGTGGCTTTACTTTGACAGGTGCCTAACTGTCAAAGTATGGATGTGTGGATGAGCGATGTTTTTGGGAGGGGACAAAGTCCGTTAATCAGTCTTATTGCCTGTGGGAAGAAGCTGAGGAGCATCCTGCTGGTTTTGCAGCTGAGGCCCCTGTACCTCTTCCCAGATGGCAGAATGGAAAAGATGAGATGTGATGGATGGTGGGGGGTCCTGGATGATGGAGATGGCTCTACTGATGCTCCTCTTCTTGTATATCTCCAGCAGGAAAGGGAGTGGGGCACCGATAATCCTGCTGGCGGTCTTCACTATCGTTGATATTGTTCGTAAGCCTTGCCAGCTCCCGAACCAGGAAGTGATGCCGTAGGTTATGATACTTTCAATTGTGCCCCTATAGAAGGTTCTTAGATGCTGCTGCACCCGCTGAGTTTCTCCAGCACTTTTGTCTACCATCGATTTTCCAGCATCTGCAGTTCCTTCTAAAAAGACTTCCCCCTACACACAAGTGGCCTTGATCTCATTTCTGGAGTGGAAATTTGGCTTCTGCTTGAATCTCGACGCACAAACCCCCTCATCTTGTCTTGCTGCCATATCTAGAGAGAGCGACGATCTACTAATCTAGTATGAGGAAGGGTCTCGACCTGAAACGCCGCCCGTTCCTTCTCTCCAGAGATGCTGCCTGTCCCGCTGAGTGACTCCAGTACTTTGTGTGTGGGACTATCTTCGGTGTAAACCAGCATCTGCACTTCCTTCCTACACACTACAATCCAGCGTAGCAGGTCAGAGGTTAGATTCTTTAGGCCTAAAAAATTTGGACTGAATCTGTTTGCAATTTACGCTTCACATAAATCTATCTGCAGCAAATGGCTTCAGAATTCCCCAAAGATGAAGCCTTTGGAAAGATTTTACAATGCAGGGCACTGACAATTTCTCAACTTGCAATGCTCCAATTTCACCATTATTCCCCTCAATAGAACCTCTCGTTAGCTTCCTGCATGTCCACCAGTCCTGAATGCAATATGTCTCGGAGACAATGACCATCAGTGTGATAACCTTCCTATCATCTCATGGCAACATCAACAATATCAACGTGAACCTCTGGTTTCAGAATACTATTTACTGTAGAGTGTTTGTATTCATTTCAAATCCCTCATCTAAATCCCTCATCTCCTCCTCCTGTCTTTCTGTTGCCGCCCTCTTCTCCTCCCTTCTCCCTCCTACACACCCCCCCCCTCCTCCTCCACCAACCCTTCCTCTAACACTCACTTCCCCTCCCTCTCCTCTCCTCCTCTCCCTCCTCCCACTCCCCTCTCCCTCTCCCTGTACTCTTATTTCCTCCCCCCCCCTCCTCTCTTCCCTCCCTCCCCCTCTCCCTCCTCCAACTCCCCTCCCCCCTTCACACTCCACCTCCTCCACCCTAACTCTCGTCACATGTTCCCGATGTTGGGGGAATCCAGAACCAGGGGCCGCGCAGTTTAAGAATTAGCGGTAGGCCATTTAGAACGGAGATGAGGAAAAACATTTTCACCCAGAGACAATAGACAATAGGTGCAGGAGTAGGCCATTCGGCCCTTCGAGCCAGCACCGCCATTCAATGTGATCATGGCTGATCATCCACAATCAGTACCCCGTTCCTGCCTTCTCCCCATATCTCCTGACCCCGCTATCTTTAAGAGTCCTATCTAGCTCTCTCTTGAAAGCATCTAGAGAACCGGCCTCCACCCCCCTCTGAGGCAGAGAATTCCACACTCACCACTCTCTGGGTGAAAAAGTGTTTCCTCGTCTCCGCTCTAAATGGCTTACCCCTTATTCTTAAATGTGTGGTGGATGCCTGGAAGCCAGGGGTGGCGGTGGAGGCAGATATGATAGTGGTGTTTAAAAAACCTTTGGACACATGGATATGCAGGGACTGGAGGGATGTGGATGATGTACGGACACATAAGAGATGGTCCTGGCATCATGTTCAGCACAGATATTGTGGGCCGAAGGGCCTGTTCCTGTGCTGTACTGTTCTATCTTCTATGAATTCCCCTTTGAGGTAAGATAGTGACATCTAGTGGCAGTCGAGGCGGTGTGAAAAACCTTTGCTCTCCATCTCTGACGGTGCCCAACACCTCAGTCCACCACTCCAGGACATGACCCACAGTGTCAAGCAGTCCATGGGTAATAAATAAATTCCTCCTCCTCTCCTTCCTAAAAGATTGTCCTTTAATTCTGAGGCTATGACTTCTAGTCCTCGACTCTCACCCTAGTGGAAACACCCTCTCAGCATCCCTGGAGAAGAACATGGATAGCTGATGTTTCGGGTCGGGACCCTTCTTAAGACTAATATTGCTATTCTCCTGAACGGATATTCAATTAAATGCCGACTGACATTTATCCTACAGTTTTGACCTTCTGCGCAAAATGCCATCTTCTGTTCCTGTATCTTGCCCTGGTCAGGCTGAATTAGATCTTCAGCCATTGATAATTGAAAACAGAAAACGGAAATTTATACAGCAAAATGAATTTCATGCAATGAATATTAAAAACAAATGAGCAGAGAAGCAGCGGACAGGCTGTGTTTAATTTCCAAATCTCAGCTCTCAGTGGGAGAGATTTGGTGACAAAGACATCGATGATTTAGATGAAGAGATTTACAGATGACACAAAGCTGGGTGGCAGTGTGAACTGTGAGGAGGATGCTATGAGGATGCAGGGTGACTTGGACAGGTTGGGTGAGTGGGCAGATGCATGGCAGATGCAGTTTAATGTGGATAAATGTGAGGTTATCCACTTTGGTGGGAAGAACAGGAAGGCAGATTATTATCTGAATGGTGTCAAGTTAGGAAAAGGGAAGTACAATGAGAACTGGGGGGTCCTACTTCATCAGTGAATCTCTGGAGATCAATTCTCTAGAAGCTTTCAAGAAAAAGTTACATAGAGCTCTTAACGACAGTGTAGTCAGGGGATATGGGGAGAAGGCAGCAATGGGTACTGATTGTGGATAATCAGCCATGATCACAGAGAATGGAGGTGCTGGCTCCAAGGGCCGAATGGCCTACTCCTGCACCTATTGTCTATTGAGAAGGGTCTCGACCTGAAACGTCACCTATTCATTTTCTCCAGAGATGCTGCCTGACCCGCTGAGTTACTCCAGCTTTTTGTGTCTATCTTCGGTGTAAAACAGCATCTCTAAACCTTGACCCTTCAACCCACCAAGTCCACACCATCCAGCGATCACCCATACACTGCTTCTATCCTACACACACTGGGGACAATTTTTACAGAAGCCAACTAACCTACAAACATGCACGTCTTTGGAATGTGGGAGGAAACCGGAGCACCTGGAGAAAACCCACACGGTCACAGGGAGAACGTACAAACCAAAGATCCTATAGCGGAGCAAGATAGACCAATCCTTCCAAATGCAATGGGCTGATGTGTAGTACGCAACGGAGCGGAACGTGGGCCTTTTTTTCATCCATTTCATTAACCCGACCCGACCCGACCCGCAGTGTAATCAACGTTGCGGGGGAACAGTTTGTGGTAATAAATTATAATTCTGAAAATGAGGAGAAGATTTTTACCAAAGAACTTTTATTTTTACGAGGATGTTTCCGTAACCGGCTTCCGTCCCCGCACTAGTACCTTTGCTCCGCTGTGATGGGATCTTTGATGCGGAGACGGAAGCCGGTTACGGAAATGGGGCCGAAAATTACCCGCGAATCTGCCCATGACCGTACTCCATGCAGACAGTATCTTTGGTCAGGATCGAACCGGGGTCTCTGGCGCAGTGAGGCAGCAACTCCACCGCTGTGCCACCGTGTCCATCCTGTTCTCTGGAACTTGCTCCAGCCGTGATCTCCACTTCCCCTGTCTCTCAATCTCCTTTGCTTTCACCTCTCTTTGCCACACATGTCCAAACTCCGGACTTTCCCCAGTGGAGGACCATGAGGAAAAACGTTTCCACCCAGAGAGTTGTGAATCTGTAGAATTCTCTGCCACAGGAGGCTGTGGATGTTTTCAAGAGAGAGTTAGATTTAGCTCTTAGGGCTAAAGGAATCAAGGAATATATGGGGAAAAAGCAGGAACGGGGTACTGATTTTGGATGATCAGCCATGATCATATTGAATTTAGATGCACAGAGTCTCTTGCCCAGAGTAGGTGAATAGAGGACCAGAGGACATAGGTTCAAGGTGAAGGGGAAAAGATTTAAAAGGAATCCGAGAGGTAACTATTTCACACAAAGGATGGTGGGTGTATGGAACAAGCTGTCAGAGGAGGTAGTTGAGGCTGGGACTATCCCATCGCTTAAGAAACAGTTGGACAGGGACATGGATAGGACAGGTTTGGAGGGATATGGACCAAGCGCAGGCAGGTGGGTCTAGTATAGTTGGGACATGTTGGCTGGTGTGTGCGAGTTGGGCCGAAGGGCCTGTTTCCACACTGTATCTCTCTATAACTCTATGACTATGAATGGCGGTGCTGGCTCAAAGGGCTGAACGGCCTACTCCTGCATCTATTATTTATGTTTCAATGTTTCTTTGTACCCTTGCTTATTTTTCCATCCCATGCAGTGTGCCTCTGCACGCCCAGCCTGCACATCTGCCTCTACTGGGGCCTTTAGTAGCGGAGCGGAGCACCAGGGCAATTTCCTTGTATGTGTACATACTTAGCCAGTAAACTTAACTTATTACTTTATCTGCCCCTTCTGTCGCGCCGCGCACTCTAAACAGTTTCTTGCGCTGAAGGCACAGCCAGATGTTGCTTCTTGCTGAGACATCTTTAGTATTGAGTGGTTATATTTTCCTGCATCAAATTGGCCGCATTTCAAAAATAATGCATTACAAGACACTTTGGGGATGTTCAGAGGACATCATAAAGATGTTATACAAATAGACATAAAACTGTTTCAGAGGAAGCACCAGAAACTGCGGATGCTCGAATAAACCTAATAAATCTGACTCTTAACTCCAGTCTCCACAGAGACAGCACCTGAGGTCAGGATTGAACCAAGTTCTCGTGCTATGAGGTACCCATTGTAACCGCTGGTGAGTTACAGGCTGGAGATGCTGCCTGACCTGCTGAGTTCCTCCAGCACTGGAGGTGAATTTTACTCACGACTAGGGTTGCCGACTGTCCCGTATTAGCCGGGACATCCCGTATATTGGGCTAAATCCCGTACGGGACCGCCCTTGTCCCGTATTAGAAACATAGAAACATAGAAAATAGGTGCAGGAGTAGGCCATTCGGCCCCTCGAGCATTCAATATGATCATGGCTGATCATCCAACTCAGTATCCTGTACCTGCCTTCTCTCCGTACCCCCTGATCCCTTTAGCCACATTTATTTGACTGCTGCTACTCGGGTCGAGGGGACTGTCGGGTCGGAGCGCCGCGTCCGGCCCCGCCTCACCCGTCCCGACGTAGTGCAGCCCATGGAGTGCAGCAGCAGCAGCAGCAGCGCCTCGCCCGTGGCCCCGTCCGTCGGTCGGCAGCCCGGCCAGCTGTCCGACCTTCGGACCTTCGCTTACCGCTGACACCACCACCTTCTCGTGGCCGATCACCGGTTCACGAGTTGGATGGGGTGCCGGACTTTGCGAGCGACGTCGCGCGGTCCCACGGACCAACATCCTCAGCTGGCCCGCCGGCTGGGCTTTGTGTGCAGTCCAGCACCCGGGGCCAACTCATCGTTCTCCCAGCCACGGCCGAATGGGTCAACGAATTGCCGTCGGGAATTTCTCCCGTATTTTGACCTTCCGTCCCTTATTTGGGAGTGAGGAAGTTGGCGAGCCTAATCCACGACTGATTCGCAGTCCTCCTCGATGCTCTGCGATCTGCGTACGAGAATGATCCCAGCAAAGGTTTTTTCTGGTACAGGACCCCGCCCTTGTCCCGTATTTGACCGCTACTACTCGGGTCGAGGGGACTGTCGGGTCGGAGCGCCACGTCCCCTCTGGGTTGGTGAAATTTGAGGCGTTGTTCTTCAAAAACGTGGCACTGGGTCTCCAGAACACATGGGACTGGCAGCCACGGTTTCAGTAAATAATTCTCAGCGGTCAGGCAATGCATCGGCTCGATTTGCAGCATTCATGTGATGTCAAGTTACCCAGTATGGAGATAAATGACCAGGTTACCCTGAATAGAGATTGCCTTGCGAACGAGAAACCTGCTGCAACATTTCTTTGACTTACTGCAGACTGTAACGGATTTTATTTTATGAAGATTACAAAGCCACACGTTCTGGGTTATTCATGAAGGTTGCTGCTTTGAGCTGTAACCTTTTTAAAAAACAACCAACATTTATCTTCCAGCGTTAACGCCACCAAACATCCCGAGATGTGTTCCCCCAAGTGAGAGACCGAACAAAAGTTAACTCCGGTCTAAGCTACTAAACTTCACGCCAGGATGAAACCGAAGATAGACACGGAAAGCTGGAGTAACTCAGCGGGCCAGACAGCAGCTCTGGAGAAAAGGAATAGGTGACGTTTTGGGTCGACACCCTTCTTCAGACCCGACCCGAAACGTCACCTATTCCTTTCCTCCATAGATGCTGTCTGGCCCGCTGAGTTACTCCAGCTTTCTGTGCCTATCTTCGTGTTTAGACCAGCATCTGCAGTTCCATCCTACACGTCACCTATTCCTTTCCTCCATAGATGCTGTCTGGCCCGCTGAGTTACTCCAGCTTTCTGTGCCTATCTTCGTGTTTAGACCAGCATCTGCAGTTCCTTCCTACACGTCACACTGGAGTCAAATGGTTGCAGCTTGAAAGCAAGAAAGGTGAGCATGTTTGAGGAGAGCGTTGGTGCCTTCAGAGACAAGAAATGCTGGCGGTAGTGCCACCAGTGGTGGAGGGGGAGAGTTTAAAAGGGGCTGTCCCACTTGGGCGACCTAATTGGCGAGTTTAGAAGAGTTTGAAAAAATGACATGTTGAAGACCTCCTTCGACTATCTTCGTGAGTCTGAAGAAGGGTTTCGGCCCGAAACGTTACCCATTTCCTTCGCTCCATAGATGCTGCTGCACCCGCTGAGTTTCTCCAGCATTTTTGTGTACCTTCGACTATGTTTGACTAGCTACAACTAACCGGGAAAATTGGACACCGAATAGTGGAGAGTCAAGACAACCTCCCTCCGACCTCCCTTCGACTATGATGAAGACTATCTACGACTACCATCGACTACCCTCGATTACCTACGACTAACGTGCCGACCTACTACGACTAAACCTACGAGTAAAAAAAGTATCGATTTTTTCCATGGCGACCTTTTTTTACTCGCGGGCATTTTCCAACCATGAAAAAAACGCCGCGACCTAGCTGAGGCCTCGAGTACGCGGAGACCACTCTCGAGCATGAAGGAGAGTTACGAAGACCTCCTAGGACCTCGTGTCGACCCATGCTGCGAGTATGAGTCGAGGGCAAAGTCGCCAGAACTCGCGGATTAGGTCGCCCAAGTGGGACAGCCCCTTAATTGTCACTAGACCGGGAGCAGAGCTGATGAGGCTGTTTTTGAAATGAGGTCCTCCCCTGATGTCACTGGAAGGTGGTGGAATATTCAGTTTCACTGTAACGTTGGGGGGGGGGGGGGGGGCATTGTGACGTAACTGGAAGCTGGTGTTTTAAAAGATGGTTTTGGCTTTTTTTTAAACTTTAATCATGAATAACCGGGGGGGGGGGGCGGGGGTGAATAGCCCGGGGGGGGGGGAGGGGGGGCCGGGGGTGTGTGAATAACCCGGGAGGGGGGGGGGTGGAGGGGCCGGGGGGTGTGAATAACCCAGGGGGGGGGTGGAGGGGGCGGGGAGGTTGTTGCACAAGGAATGATCAATGGAGGTCATACTTGCTGCATATACAGGCCCATTAATGCAACAACCCACAGATAAATATGCAGCAATTAATAATATTAATAAACCAGTTACACAATGTAACTGGGGCATAATAGTGCAAAACCAAAGTGCATAGTGGCAACAAAACTGGACTGTCGTTGCAGAGGTAGGGTTGTGGAAGAGGCCACATCTGCCCATTATAGAAACATAGACAATAGGTGCAGGAGTAGGCCATTTGGCCCTTCGAGTCAGCTCCACCATTCAATATGATTATGGCTGATCATCCAAAATCTGCTTTTTCCCCCACATCCCTTAATTCCGTTAGTCCTGAGGGCTAAATCTTGCTCATTCTTGAAAGCATCCAGTGAATTGGCCTCCACTGCCTTCTGCGGCAGAGAATTCGGTGGGCCTGTTTCCGCGCTGTATCTCTATACTAAACGACACCAAAATAACGGGCAAGACTTCTCTCTGCGAGCTGTGTGAAGAAGTGGGCCCTTCATGCACTGAGAGTGTTGTCTTTATCTGTTTGTTTCTGCCGTGCTGTGGGGAATTGCTGAGTGATGGTGTTCGGGGTTCTTTGTGCCATCTCACCTGAACGAGCCATCAGGAATAGTTCTGCAGCCAGCTCAATCTCCCTACTCTGTCTCTGCACACCGGTAATCTTCCCTTCCCTTTATATTCTCCATGCAATTTCTCAAGCTCCAGCACGTTGCTCAGCCTTGCGTTTCACTGAGAGTAGATTCTGCTGAGTCTCAGTGGCTTGGAGTTTGGCGGAGAGATTTGAGCGCTCACCAAGTCAAGGCCAGGCATCATCACACACAACCCACACAGCCCGAGTTGCGAGTTAAACAAATCATCTGCCCCGAGGCATACTTGTACGTATCATTGTCACAGTGAACATTAATGTCAAGACACATCTTTAACACTTGCACAACGCATGGAGAAATACCGGGATGCCCCCTCTCCCACCCCCGTCCCAGGGGAAAGCAAATCAAAAAGACATAATCACTAGACACCACAACTCATCCCTTCCATCGACTCCATCTACACCTCACGCTGCCTCGGCAAGACCAGCAGCATAATCAAGGACGAGTCGCACCCCGGCCACTCCCTCTTCTCCCCTCTCCTGTTGGGCAAGAGGTACAGAAGTGTGACAACACACACCTCCAGATTCAGGGACAGTTTCTTCCCAGCTGTTATCAGGCAACTGAACCATCCTACCACAACCAGAGATCGGTCCTGAACTACTATTTACCGCACGGGTGACTCTCGGATTATCTTTGACCATGCTCGACGCACTAAACGTTATTCCCTCATCATGTATTCCGAGCATTAAGCTCCCCACACACACACACACACACCACCATATATTCATCTGTTTCTCCCTGTCGTCACTTCAGGCAACTCAGTAACTCGGGTGGAATGTAGATGTAGACACCAGACCCAGGATAAGAATGCTTCACTCAATTAGTCTGTCAGTGTGAGGTAGAGAGAGGTAGCGGCATTTGGCCAATACCTGTGGCAGCAGGCTGAGAGACTTCTTCCGGAGGTTTGGTGCTTCTTAGAATTCTACCGCCCCCAGTAGTCTTACAGAGTGTTTCATCCCAACAGTTGCAATAAAGAGTCGCTATGTATAGGGCTCCGACAGAGTTGCAAAAGAATTCAATATTGTTCCCGATGGTTCCTCTTCCTTCTCGGCAGCCCCCACCGAGTCCCTCTTTATTCTCTCCGGTCATTGGGAACCCGGGTGTAATGGCAATTTCTTTCTTTTCCAATGTCTCTTTCCGTTGCCATTACTACACAAGTAGGTAGGAGTAATCTTACGCAGATTAAAAAGAACGGATTTTCCACTTGTTATTTTGATTCTTTATTTAAGTAGCTGCACAAACATGAGCATACCAGGTTCTCCTTATTCTCCATGCAAGCTGCAACTTTCCGTTCTCTCCCGTCTGTTGAGATGCCTGGTCTGAATCACCTCCTGTCCTCCACGCCATATGTTACACCCCTCTATCATCAAATGATGATTGGCGGTGGAGGCCGGTTCTCTGGATGCTTTCAAGAGAGAGCTAGATAGGGCTCTTAAAGATAGCGGAGTCAGGGGATATGGGGAGAAGGCAGGAGCAGGGTACTGATTGGGGATGATCAGCCAAGATCACATTGAATGGCGGTGCTGGCTCGAAGGGCCGAATGGCCTACTCCTGCACCTATTGTCTATTTTTTTTTTTTTTTTTTAATATTATGTTTATTAGAAGCAATGTACAAAAGTATAAACCGCAACATGACATAATACATCTATTGTACAGCTTCAATTTGGATTTTAGCAAAGATGAAATAGAAAAAGAGAGAAATTGCAAGAAAGAAAGAGAAAGTGAATGTGTAAGAATAGAACCTCTATTCGAAAGTACACAAAAGTGCTGGAGAAACTCAGCGGGTGCAGCAGCATCTATGGAGCGAAGGAAATAGGCAACGTTTCGGGCCGAACCCCTTCTAGTCGAAGAGTGAGTAAGTAGTCTATTGTCTATTGACCGTCCCCAAGTGTCAAAAATAATACTGCTAGAAATATCTAGACAAAATAATATAATATGCCAACAGTAACTAGCCTAAACATGAATGGCTCCTACACCGGTTCGATGGCACAGCGAGGCGACAACTTTACCGCTGCGCCACTGTGCCGCACACACCTTGACTCCCCAGGGTTCTGTCTGAACCCTGTTATCGCAGCAGGTTATCGCAGTTAACCCATCTGTCCCGGCATCAAACTAAGCACAGCCCGCACTCACCGTGTTGGGTGATGGGGGAGAGAACATGGATAAAAATACTTAGACACTCCGGGAATTTATATATCCATAAAAGGCATCACAAGCAATTCTGTACATAAAGCAGATCTAAAATAATCAAATCCATAGAGACATCAGCAAATCTTCTCCAAAACATTTCCTTGTCGAGCAATGAATCAGCCATCACTGAAGCAGACTAGTTAAGTCTGGCAGAATGCCATTTGCTGTTCACGTTCTTCCATAAGCATACTCGTGGATAAAATTAGCTTCAGATGCTTTCCACATTTTTTCCAAAGATACGTCTCTCATTTCTAATAAGACCCTGAAACCCCAAATAACGTGGTTTTCACCAGACATCAATTCATCCTCCTCAAATAAATCTCATTAAGTATGCAGCAGATATTTTGCACCCTAGCCAGCATCATCCCCCAACTCACACTGAGAAGGTCATCTTCATAGGTTCTAGGGGAAGAATCAGGCCATTCGGCCCATCAAACCTACTCCGCCATTAATCATGGCTGATATATCCCTCCCTCCTAACCCCATTCTCCTGCCTTCTCCCCATAACCCCTGACACCCGTACTAATCAAGAATCAATCTATCTCTACCTTAAGAATATCCATTGAATATAACCCATTGCCTCTTGTACAGTCTATTGTCACTTAGATACCTCTCCTAACCTTCACACTCTGCTGACATCCAATTCCCTGGTCCCCACCACCTCACCTTTACAATTGACATCCAGTCTCCATTCACCTCCATTCCCCCCCCCCCCTTCAGGATCAGGAAGGTCTTGGGGCCCTCTGTTTCTTTCCCAAACAAAGATCCAACCATTTTCTCTCTGCAAACTCCTTCATCTACCTGGAAGAACTTGTCTTTGCCCTCACAACATCTCTTTCCATTGTGTAGGAAGGAACGGGTGACGTTTCGGGTCGAGACCCTTCTTCAATGCCCTCTTCCCATTCCTTCTATGGGGAGAAGGCAGGAACGGGGTGCTGATTGGGGATGATCAGCCATGATCACATTGAATGGCGGTGCTGGCTCGAAGGGCTGAATGGCCTACTCCTGCACCTATTGTCTATTGTCTTCCACCATCTCACGCTTCCTGTTGCAGGTCATCTTAACTCTATCCCACTTCCACACCCACCTCTCTGTCCTTGTCTCTCCACTGCTACAGGGAAGCAATTTATAAGACTCATATTCCACTTGGAAAGTTTATAAAACATTGACATGTACATTGAACGTTCCAATTTCTGGTAACGCACGTCATTAGTGTTCTTCCCCCCCGCACACTCATCTCATTTGCTAGTTTTCTTCTTCCTTTGTCCAGCCTTCCCATCCCTTGCCTCTCCCATCTGGTTTTAGCTATCACCCTTCAGCCTCTGTCTCCATCCCCGTCCCACCCCTAAAGGGCCTGTCCCACTGTACGAGGTAATTCAAGAGTTCTCCCGAATTTTCCCCTGATTCGAACTCGGAGAATGTCCATAGCGGGTCTGCAGGAGTTCGTGGATGTCTCGTAGAGGCTCGTACGATTAAAAAGTAACCTTTTTTTTCATTGCAGGTATTTTTTTACTCGTATACATTTTTCAGTGTTGAAAAAACGTCACGAGTTAACTGGATTTCCCGAGTACCTACCGATACTCGTACGAGCCGCTACGAGACATCCACGAACTCCTACGGACCTCGTACAGTGGGACAGGCCCTTTACACTATCCTGCTGAGTTACTCCAGCATTTTGTGTCATCTATTGTGTCGTGACAATCTTTCCTCTCCCTCTCACTCTTAGGCCGCAGTTGGAGTTCTGGTTGCCCCATTACTTTGGAGTACATGGAGACTTTGGAGAGGGCTCAGAAGAGGTTTGCCATGATATTGTCTGGGTTAGAGAGTCTTAACTATCTATAATGGGAGGTTGGACAAACTTGGAGTGTTTTCTCTGGAGGCTGAGGATGGCCTGATCGATGGTTATACATTTAGAATGTTTACTAGACCAAGTGCGGACCCGTTGGGCCCGCTCCCCCAACGCAATATTCCACCAAACTGCGCACGCGTGGCTGCCGCGTTCAAAGTTATGCCATGGTCGGCTGAAATTAAGTTAGAGTTAATAAAGTGATCAGAGGACCCGTGGAGGCGTTTGTAAAGTAGGAGGAACGAGCCGTTGGGTCCCCGTTGTGAGGCCAGGCAAGTACACGCGTGAAAAAAAAACATGGCGATTAAAAAAAATGAAATTTGGGATCCCATTGTAACGTCATTCTGAAGTCGAACGCTGCTGACCGGCAGGGCTAGTGAAAAGTGATTTTTGTAAAGTTTAAAATGTCAATAACTTGTAAAATATACCATCAATCTTAATAAAACTTGTTTCATTTACATCGCAGGACAATGGTGAGTAAGGTGGGTGGAAAATTGTAGCACTATCGTGTAGTGTTTCGGCAGGATTTCGGGGACATGCCCACACACACACACATATATATATAATATATACACACACACACAAATATATGCATATATATATATATATATATATATATATATATATATATATATATATATATATATATATATATGTATATATATGTATGTATATATATATACACATATATATGTATATATACACATATATATATATATGTGTATATATACACATATATATATATATGTGTATATATACACATATATATATATGTATATATACATATATATATATATATGTATATATACACATATGTGTATATATATGTATACACACACATATATATATATATACATACATACATATATACACACACACACACACACACACATATATACATATATACGCACACACACACACACACACACACAAACAAGTTGAGAGTTTTAGTAATATATAGATAATGTTTAGAGAACTATGAGGCATAGATGGAGCTGGCTTGTCCACGTACTATTTTAAGAAACCGTCTTAGATACACAATTCTACCGTGTCTAAGCCCTTGGCACTGTACAAGTCCCAGGCAATATTGTGAAAGTTAAAGGCATCTGTCTCTTTACATTTGATGCCTTTATACTCAGCACTAAAAGCAATGAACTCATTTTGAACCAGTGAACTCTGTTTGAACACCAGACTCTGGAACTTTATCATAGACCGACCTCTCTCTGCGTAGAGCTACGGTTACAGAGGGAAGACACGCAGAACCCCTCAGGTGAGCACAGTGCATTGTACGTTTTAGCGTTACGCTGCAACAGATGTGTGAACATTACATCTTTGTCAACCCATCCCTTCCAGTTCAGTTGTTTCTAGTTGAGTTTAGTTTAGAGATACAGCGCGGAAATAGGCCCTTCGGCCCATCGAGTCCGTGCCGACCATCGATCCCCGCCCACATTAACACTATCCCACACACACATGGGATAATTTACACATACACCAAAGCCAATTAACCTACAAACCTGTACGTTTTTGGAGTGTGGGAGGAAACCGAAGATCTCGGAGAGACCCCACGCGATCACAGGAGAATGTACAAACTCCGTACAGACAGCAAGTAGTCGGGATTGAACCCGGGTTTCTGGCGCTGTACACACCAACCAGCGATCCCTGCATACTTACCCTATCCTACACACATTAGGGACAATTTATCATTTTAGAAAGGTGAGGAGGAATTTCTTTAGTCAGAGGGTGGTGAATCTGTGGAATTCTTTGGCCCAGCTTGCCCATGCCAACCTAGGAGTCCCACGTAATCTACATACCCATTTTGGCCCATAAACCCTCTATCCCTCAGCCTCGGAAAGTTATTGAGGGAGAGAGCCCCTGGTTTCCAAGTGCCATTTGTGAAACAAGCTCAGCGTCAACAGATACCTCTAGTTTATTTCATTCTAATTCCGTAAAGTCTTCCAATCAACTTAATTTTCCTCCATCGCATGGTTCAATAAAATATTTGAATGGTTTGCGAAGCTCGGGGTATCTTACGTTTGCAGAAGCTCTCAGGAGGAGTCTGGATAATACTGTCTCCAGCGCGCAGTAACATCTAACGTTGAGCCACGCCGACTTGCAGAGGCCCAGCGCACATGAGTGGAAATTGTTCTTTGAACATCTCCTTGTCAGCGAGGCAAACGATGTGCGAGCAGAGAGATCTCAAGAGGATCGTTCACCAGCGAAAGCGAGAGGAATCTAACTCTGCTTCACTCACGTTACTTGACCCCAGTGATATCTCCAAAGATTAAAGTGCCTGACTGACACCTACTATGAGCGAACAAAATTCCCTCTGAACATCAAGGAGACAAAGGATCTCTTTGGAACCCTAATCTTCCTCGAATGGATCTGCTCTCTGAATCCCAGGCAGGGAATGCTGCAGTTTGAATATTCCCACTGATGAAAGTCAAGTCAAGTCACATTTATATATATTGCACATTTAAAAAACAATTCTCGTTGGCCAAAGTGCTTTACATTTGTTATAAGAATAGCACAACAAAACAAACTACATACATATATACATGTAGCCCTCACTCAGAGGACGTCAGAAAAGGCTTGGGAGTATAGATAAGTCTTTAGTCTTGACTTAAAAGAGTCGATGGAGGGGGCAGTTCTGATGGGAAAGGGGATGCTAATTGCAGCGTTAGACGGACGAGCTGCTGTCGGTCTTCAAGGAAGATCCAGTATATCCAGTTTAATGTCACGTGTACCGAGGTACAGTGAAAAGCTTTTGTTGCGGTGCTATCCAGTCAGCAGAAAGACAATACATGATTACAATCGAGCCACTTAATGTGTAAAGATGCATGAAAAAGGAATGTAGACAAAAATGCTGGAGAAACTCAGCGGGTGCAGCAGCATCTATGGAGCGAAGGAAATAGGCAACGTTTCGGGCCGAAATCCTTCTTCGGACTGAAGGAAATAGGCAACGTTTCGGGCCGAAACCCTTCCGGGTTTCGGCCCGAAACGTTGCCTATTTCCTTCGCTCCATAGATGCTGCTGCACCCGCTGAGTTTCTCCAGCATTTTTGTCTACCTTCGATTTTCCAGCATCTGCAGTTCCTTCTTAAACATGAAAAAGGAATAACCTTGAGTGCCAGGTAAAGCCAGCAAAAGTCCAATCAAGGATAGTCTGAGGGTCACCAAAGAGGTAGATAGTAGTTCAGCACGGCTCTCTGGTTGTGGTAGGATGGTTCAGTTGCCCCGATAACACCTGGGAAGAAACTGGAGGTGTGGATTTTCACACTTCTATACCTTTTGCCCGATGGGAGAGGGGAGAAGAGGGAGTGGCCGGGGTGCGACTCGTCCTTGATGATGCTGCTGGCCTTGCCAGGGCAGGGTGAGGTGTCAATGGAGTCAATAGAAGGGTGTCAATGGTTTGCGTGATGGTCTGGGCTGCGTCCACAATTCGCTGCGATTTCTTGCGGCCTTGGATGGGGCTGTTCCCAAACCGTGCTGTGATGCTTCCCGATAAAATGCTTCCTGCGTCATCATCATGGAGATGACAATAGATTGGCAAATATTTAAATTTATATCTGGATGTAGTGTCAAGAAGCTGCGCTACGCAGAGCTTCCAGCAGAGGCAACGCAGCGTGGCTGGAACACCAAAGTCTATCCAGTTGAAGTGGGATGCAGAGGATTTGTTGCGTCATCTACCATCAGACTGCTGAAGGAGCTTGGAATCCACGGTCAGGCTCTGCGGAAGACCATAAGACCACTCTCAGAGGCGGCTGAAAGAAGCAGCCGGTGGATTTGGCTCAAGCGGAAAGACCCATGCTGGGCCCCAAGTATGTCGGGGTGAATCTTTGGGACGGTTTGACACGGGACATGCGCTGAGGGTTGATCATCCTGCAGCGGGCCGCCCTTGTGGAGGGTGTATAGTGTTAAAAGGCCGAAACACCCAGTGATGCAAGGGTACACTACTGATGATGTGACCTGTGCCCAACTGTCCTGAAGGTTACCCCCCCCCCCGATGTTGAGCGTCTACCACTCACAACAATCAACGAATGTTGTGAAATGCTCCCCACCTATTGGCACAAGGGACTTCTTAACATCTTGTCCTGTGTATTTGGTTCTCAACATTTTGTATTGGATCCCAATTCTGAGCACATAATTTCATTGTTTATTGCAGCCAATCGATTGCAAAGTAATTTCTATTAATATTGTTAAGATACAATCACAGTTCAGAATGAAATTCCTGGGCCACAGTTATAATCGGTAGAAGTATGTAAGTAATTTTATTGGCCAAGTATTCACATACAAGGAATTTGCCTTGGTGCTCTGCCCACAAGTAACAACATCACATACAGTGACAGTTACGAATGACTCAGAAAACACTAAACATTAATACTAATAAAACATTCATGATAAAACACCATTGATCAAGCATGTGAACCAACAAAATACCAGATCAAAGGGAGGCTACAGATTTTTGGCTGTTGAGTAGAGAAGATCTTCTCAATGACAACATTTAATCTGCTGTTCCATTTTCCAATCAACACACAATTTCGATCATAGGCAAAAGTAAAATACCAGTGAGAGACAGACCAATAATATCAGTCACAACGTCACGCTGCACGGAACAGACCTTTCAGCCCCTCTGAGTACATGCTGACCCATTCACACTAATCCCATTGTATTCTCCCTGTATTTCCACCAATTCCCCATATTCTACAACTCAACATGCACACTAGGCCTGGATAGAGTGGATGTGGAGAGGATGTTTCCACTAGTGCCCGAGGTTATAGCCTCAGACTAAAAGGACGCACGTTCACAAAGGAGTTGAGGGGGAATTTCTTTAGTCAGAGGGCGGTGAAACTGTGGAATTCATTGCCCCAGAAGGCTGTGGCCAGGTCAATGGATATTTTGGGGGCAGTGTAGATAGATTCTTCATTAGTACAGGTGTCAGGGGTATGGGGAGAAGGCAGAATAGGAGGGAGAGATAGATCAGCCATGATTGAATGCCAGCGTAGAGTTGCTGCTCCTAACTCTGCTCCTATCAATTATGAACTTCAACTTAACTTGTCTTCGGGATGTGGGAGGAAACTGGACTCCTGGAGGAATCCCGCGTGGTTACACGGGTGAGTGGAAGACTGAAGAAGGGTCACGACCCGAAGCATCGCCCATTCCTTCTCTCCAGAAATGCAGCTGTCCCGCTGGGTTACTCCGCCATTTCGTATCTATCAATGGTCTACTTGAGCCCGATCCACCATGTAATAGGATTCTGGCTGATCTTCCACCTATTTGTTGGCTACCCTGCAAAGCTATTTCATTGACTGCACCCAAGGGGAACATGAAAGGCGCTGTAGAAATACAGCTTCAACTCTTTCTTGTCTGATTCCTTAGTATCCGATTGCCTTCAAGCTCAGAGTGCTATCAATATTGGTCTTGTATAGATTTCTGATATAGATCATAATTTTTCAACCCGAGGCATGATGAAAGGAATCTTAAATGATTCACGGCTCCAGAGATGCTGGGGAAATGCTGGGATGTCAGTTCAAGGGGACTGTATCAAATATAAAGTGGGTTCCATCTACGATAATTATTAGTTACCAATTATTTTTCCAATACCTTTGGCTTGCCATATTTTAAACTCTGTCCCAATCCTTGCGAGGTTCCTTCCAAATATCAGGGCGATTATTTAATAATGTGTTTCTTCGTCCCGGTGAATTCAATGGAATGGATTGCTAAAGGGTCGCCTTCGCCTTCCTCCATCTCCCTGCTCAGTCTTCCCATCCGTCTCCCAACATTCCTGATATCCTTCACCCTCCCTCCCTCTCCCTCCCCCAACCTCTCTGCCTCAGAGGGCGGTGGAGGCAGGTTCTCTGGAAGCTTTCAAGAGAGAGCTAGATAGGGCTCTTAAAGATAGCGGAGTCAGGGGATATGGGGAGAAGGCAGGAACGGGGTACGGATTGGGGATGATCAGCCATGATCACATTGAATGGCGGTGCTGGCTCAAAGGGCCGAATGGCCTACTCCTGCACCTGTTGTCTATTGTCTAACCTCCCAGCCCCTCCCTCCCTCTCCCTCACACACAATCACACACACACACACACACATTCACACACACACTCACACATACACACACTCACACAAAGATACACACTCATATACACACACATACACACGCATACACGCACGCATCCACGCACGCACACATACACACACATTCATGCGCACACGCACATACACACACACACATACACGCACACACATGCACTCATACACATACATACATGCGCACACACACATCCATGCACACACACATCCACGCATGCACACATACACGCACACACACGCACACACACACATGCACGCACACATACACACACATGCATACACACACACACATACATACACACACATGCACGCACGCACACATGCACGCACACATACACAATAAGTGCAAACAAGAAGGTGAATTCGAAAGTACAAAAGTGAAGATTGGAAAAGGAGAAATTTAAATGAGAGCATTCACCCCCAATAAACCTTACATCCAAGCACCCCACAGAGCTGCTGGTTCCAGAGCATTCATAATGCAATGCCAACAAGAAAGCTTCAACATACAGGAGAAAAACAGCCCAAAGCATCTTCGAGGGAAAGGGCTCGAGCTCTGCAGCTTTTGGAGCGTGATCAAAGATGCTGCTTTTCTGGAGGCAGGGACGAAGCAACAAGATGGGGGTGGGGTTAGTGAGAGAAACGAGAGAGGAGCCAGCACCAGGGTCCAGGCCGACAACGAGAGCCAGATGGGAGGGGAGGAATGGACGTCAGAATGGAAGACAAAGCCAGAATAAGGAATGAGGGATTTACCAGGCTAAGTAGTGATCATGTTCGAACATAAAATGCTGAAGGGTGTGACCGAGATGATGCTGCAGTACTTTACCCAGACTGCAGGGTCTCGAACTTGGAGTGAGGTCCCACAGCAGGGACCGAGAGGAGGAGAAAGTTCCATGGAAAGTTCCATCCAATAGAGTTAGATTTAGCTCTTGGGGCTAACGGGATCAAGGGATATGGGGAGAAAGCAGGAATGGGGTACTGATTTTGGATGATCAGCCATGATCATGGGTTGCTGAATATCCCACGGTCTAGGCTTAAGCTCAGGGGCGACCGCGCCTTTGCGGTTGCAGCTCCTAGACTGTGGAACAGCATCCCCCTTCCCATCAGAACTGCCCCCTCCAACGACTCCTTTAAGTCAAGACTAAAAACGTATCTATAGGGAGGTTTCACGGCAGTGGGGTCACGACCCCATGACCCGTACTGTTGCTACGCTACGCCAAATGGATTACACGCGATGAACTGCGTGCAAGCACTTACCATTGTTTCCAGCGTAGCGGGCCCGTTAAAACCCGCCGAAATGGTCAATTTTTGCGCTGTAAATAATTATGGAAATCGGGATAAGCGTGAGAGACATTTAGCCAACTTCAGAATTCAAACAGTGAGGAGAAATGACGGTAGATTGAAGCGAGAGCTGAAAGGAACAACAACAGCCAGAGTGCTTGGCGAACATTGGCCGTTTGCTCACTGCATTTCATCAACCAAGGCATTATTTGTGTTTTTTCTTGATTCCTTTGGCATCTAAAAAGTTTCAGAAGGGATAAATCTGGCTGTAAAATTTTAAAATCGCCCCTGGTTCTCGTGGGTTTTTACATACAAAAAGAAAACGTCCCTGAAGCAAAATTTACAACCAGATTTATCACTTCTGAGACTTTTTAGATACCAAAGAAATTAAAAAAACACAAATAATGCCATACCGTTAATGAAATGCAGCGAACAAACGCGATAAATCCCGATATTTTCAATTCCGATATCTGCACGGCCAATGTTCACCAAGCACTTTAGCTGTTGTTGTCCCTTCAGCTCTCGCTTCTCTTTACCTTCATTTCGCTTCACTTTTGGAATTCTGAAGTTGGGTACATGTCTCTCACACTTACCCCAACTTCCACAATCTTTTACAGCGAATAAATTCAACATTTTGGCGTTTTTTAACAGGTAGGAAAGTAGCGTTTCTGGTATTAATAACATATACCGGAAGTGACGGATGTCCTCAGATGGATTGAGAGTCAAGCCCTATGACCCGGTGACCCTACAGTGCAACCCCCCTATACTCCCAAGCCTTTCTTGACGTCCTCTGAGTGAGGGCTACATGTATATATGTATGTAGTTTGTTTTTTTCTTTTATTCTTATAACAAATGTAAAGCACTTTGGCCAACGAGAGTTGTTTTTTAAATGTGCTATATAAATAAATGTGACTTGACTTGACTTGAATGGTGGTGCAGGCTCGAAGGGCCAAATAGCCTAATTCTGTACCTATTTTCTTGTTTCTATGATTTCGAATTGTAGATCTTTGGAATGGTCTCAACAAGAAGGTTGTGAATACTCAAGGGCTGGGATTATTCATGTGAGTTTTTTGGCACTCGGGCCTTCATCAGCCAGAGTGTTCAATATTGATGTTCAGAGGTCATGCTACAGTTGTACAAGATGTTGGTGAGGCCACATTTAGAATATTGGTGTTCAGTTTTGGTCACCCAGTTATAGGAAAGATGTTGTCAAGCTGGAACCATATTCTGATTGAAACATATAAGATTATTAAGGGATTGGACACGCTGGAGGCAGGAAACATGTTCCCGATGTTGGGGGAGTCCAGAACCAGGGGCCACGGTTTAAGAATAAGGGGTAAGCCATTTAGAACGGAGATGAGGAAAAACGTTTTCACACAAAGAGTTGTGAGTCTGTGGAATTCTCTGCCTCAGAGGTCGGTGGAGGCCGGTTCTCTGGATACTTTCAAGAGAGAGCTAGATAGGGCTCTTAAAGATAGCGGAGTCAGGGGATATGGGGAGAAGGCAGGAACGGGGTACTGATTGTGGATGATCAGCCAGGATCACATTGAATGGCGGTGCTGGCTCGAGGGGCCGAATGGCCTACTCCTGCACCTATTGTCTATTATCTAGTGTCTATTGTCTATTGAAAGGGTGCAGAGAAGATTTACGGAGGATGTTGCCAGGACTCGAGGGCTTGATCTGCCTAAAGAGGTTGAGCAGGCTGGAACTTTATTCCTTGGAGCGCAGGAGGATGAGGGGTGGATGTTATAGAGCTGTATAAGATCATAAGCGGAATAGATAGGGTGAATGCACGGTGTCTTTTACCCAGAGTTGGGGAATTAAGAACCAGAGGACATAGGTTTAAGACGAGGGGGGAAAGAATTATTAGGAATCTGAGGGGCAACATTTGTACACAAAGGTTGGTAGGTACATATATGGAATGAGCCGGCTGGAGGTACTATCACAACATTTAAGAAACATTCAGACAGGTACATGGTTTAGAGGTATATGGGCCAGACAGAGGCAGGTGGGACTAGTGTAGATGGGACATGTTGGTCAACTTGTGCCTGATGGGCCGAAAGGCCTGTTTCCACACTGTATCACTCCATGTTGTAGGAAGGAACTGAAGATGCTGGTTTAAACCGAAGATAGACACAAAATGCTGGAGTAACTCACGGGACAGGCAGCACTCTCTCGATAGAATCTCTGGATAGAAGGAATGGGTGACGTTTCGGTCCAGACCCTTCCTGTCCCGCTGAGTTACTCCAGCATTTTGTACCTATCTGTATCACACCATGGTCTGGAATTAATATACCTAGGGACACTGAGGGGATGAAGGGCTGTGTGGGAAAGTGTTGAGACAACAGCAGGATGTAATTGACTGGAAACCACAAAGCTGCGATTATTGTTAACTGCTGGACAGATCATCGAGGGTGTAGATTAGTTACCTTACTTACTAAACCAATGTAGCGCTTTATTAATATAAGCTCCGCCTGCTACCACACCATTCTTGTTGGCCTGTCCCACTTACGCAACTTTTTCGCCGGCTGCCGGCACCAGTCGTTACAGGTCACTGAAAATTAGGTACAAGGTACGACTCTTTGGGCGACTACTCACGACCATACAGGCTTCACCCCGCGACATGTCGCCAGGTATGGTCGTGAGTAGTCTCCTCAGCCGAAGCATCTTTCTGGTCGCCACTGAATTTTCGACATGTTGAAAATTTTCGCCGACCTGCAGCGACCTGCAACGACCTATTGTCGCCAAAAAAGTCACGTAAGTGGCACAGGCCGATTCTTATCGCAATCCAACGTGTGCTGTTAGTTGATGTCGCATGGTAGAGCTAACATGCGGTAGTTAGTGTGTTGTATACGTTACTCAATAAGTACTGTTGTACCAGATCCGGTGAGTATGACAATAGACAATAGACAATAGACAATAGACAATAGGTGCAGGAGTAGGCCATTTGGCCCTTCGAGCCAGCACCGCCATTCAATGTGATCATGGCTGATCATCCCCAATCAGTACACCGTTCCTGCCTTCTCCCCATATCCCCTGACTCCGCTATTTTTAAGAGCCCTATCTAGCTCTCTCTTGAAAGCATCCAGAGAACCGGCCTCCACCGCCCTCTGAGGCAGAGAATTCCACAGACTCAGCACTCTCGGTGAGAAAACGTGTTTCCTCGTCTCCGTTCTAAATGGCTTACTCCTTATTCTTAAACTGTGGCCCCTGGTTCTCGACTCCCCCAACATCGGGAACATGTTTCTCCTGCCTCTAGCGTGTCCAAGCCCTTAACAATCTTGTATGTTTCAATGAGATCCCATCTCATCCTTCTAAACTCCAGAGTGTACAAGCCCAGCTGCTCCATTCTCACAGCATATGACAGTCCCGCCATCCCGGGAATTAACCTTGTAAACCTACGCTGCACTCCCTCAATAGCAAGAATGTCCTTCCTCAAATGAGTATGTGTGAGTATGTGTTTGCAAATCACTGAGGGCAGGGCTGGAAGCGGCCAGTCGCTGGCTGAGTTATATCCCGAGAAGAAAGCTGAGGATTGATTGAGAATTGACGTAACAAGGGCTGTGGGAAACTTCTGATAAAATAAAAGAGAGGGAGCGACAATTATTCGTCCCGTTTAATTCTTAAACAATAAAGTTAAACAGATGTAACATAAGACTTTATCAGCGCCAAGCTGAGAAATTAATTAGCATTAAGGGAACAAGTGGAGACCTAACTTCAAAGCTGCGGCAGGGAATAATGAAGGATAATTCTTGCTTTTTTAAAGTTAACTATTTTCCAAGGTCCGGGAATTTCGTTTAGTTTAGAGATACAGCGCGGAAACAGGCCCTTCTGCCCACCGGTTCCGCACCGACCAGCGATCCCCGCACATTAACACTATCCTACACACACTAGGGACAATTTTGACATTTACCAAGCCAATTAACTTACAAACCTGTACGTCTTTGGAGTGTGGGAGGAAACCGAAGATCTCGGAAAAATCCCACGCAGGTCACGGGGAGAACGTAAAAACTCCGTACAGACAGCACCCGTAGTGGGGATCGAACCCGGGTCTCCGGCACTGCATTCGCTGTAAGGCAGCAACTCTACCGCTGCGCCACCGTGCTGGCATAGTCCACAATTGTTGCTTTTGAAGTCGTTTTTACACTGAATCAGCCACGCCCCAGACGTCCCCTGACACTAAAAGAGGTGGTATCATAGACGGTGAAGGTTGTCAACAAATGCAAGGGGGGGGGGTCTTGATTAGCTGGCCAAGTGGGCTGAAGAATGGCAAATGGAGTTCAATTCAGACGAGTGTAGTGTTGCATTTTGACAAATCAACCCAGATGGGTAAACGCACGGAGTCTTTAACCCAGAGTAGGGGAATCGAGAACCAGAGGACATAGGTTTAAGGTGAAGGGAAAAAGATTTAATAGGAATCTGCGAGGTAACTTTTTCACACAAAGGGTGGTGGGTGTCTGGTACGAACTGCCAGAGGAGGTAGTTGAGGCAGGGACTATTGCAACGTTTAAGAAACAATTAGACAGGTACATGGATAGGAAAGGTTTAGAGGTATATGGGCCAAACACAGGCAGGTGGGACTATTGTAGATGGGACATGTACAGGAAGGAACTGCAGATGATGCTTTACACCAAAGATTCAGACACAACAAGCTGGAGTAATTCAGCGGGAAAGGCAGCATTACTGGATAGAAGGAATGGGTGACGTTTCGGGTCGAGACCCTTCTTCAAACTGAGAGTCAGGGGAGAGGGAGGCCCAGAGATAAGGAAGTGTTAGGTGTGAAAATGAGACATCAAAGGAGTTGAGGTTCAAGGACAATGTAGAATAGATCATTGTTAGGTAGTATTGTAGATGGGACAAGTCAGGCAGTGTGGGCAAGTTGGGCCGAAGGGCATGTTACCATGCTGTATGACTATGACTCTAATACTGAGGGAGGGGAGTGCATAGTGGGAGCAGGGTGTTGGACATAGCAACCTCATCTATTGCATCCGCTGCTCTAGATGTCAGCTGATCTACATCAGTGAGACCAAGCATAGGCTTGGCGATCGTTTCGCCGAACACCTCCGCTCGGTCCGCATTAACCAACCTGATCTCCCGGTGGCTCAGCACTTCAACTCCCCCTCCCATTCCGAATCCGACCTTTCTGTCCAGGGCCTCCTCCATGTCCAGAGTGAGCACCACCGGAAATTGGAGGAGCAGCACCTCATATTCCGCTTGGGCAGTTTACACCCCAGCGGTATGAACATTCACTTCTCAAATTTCCGGTAGCCCTTGCTGTCTCCTCCCCTTCTCAGCTCTCCCTCAGCCCTCGGGCTCCTCCTCTTCCTTTATCCTTTCTTCTCCTCGCCCCCCACCCTACATCAGTCTGAAGAAGGGGTTCGGCCCGAAACGTTGCCTATTTCCTTCGCTCCATAGATGCTGCCGCACCCGTTGAGTTTCTCCAGCACTTTTGTCTACCTTCGATTTTCCAGCATCTGCAGTTCCTTCTTAAACACCTTAAACTTAACCTGCCGCTGGACTAGGGGAATGGTAAGTCCACAGCTGCGGGAGGTGTGAGGGACAGGAGCGGTAGTGATATAAAATCCACATGCATGCAGTGTTGTTGGCCAGCTGGGAAAGTAACAATAAAGATACTAAACCCTTTCATTGTTACATATCAAATCCAATTATCTGTGTTTCTGAATCATTATTTCGTGGTAGCAAGTAGTTGGACAAAGGTTTACTCGGGGCAAGGCTGCTGTTGTCCCGTGCAGTCTGCGTGACTTTATTCCAATCCCAAAATGTAATTACCAATCCTGAACGGTGCCTACCAGATAACCTTGCCCCATTGAACAGAGGCAGTTGCAGGCTGCTTTTGTGAAAGCATTCTAATTGAATTTAGTTGTATGGCATTCTCTCAGTCAAAAACATGAAAGGTGAACAGTCTTTCCACTGCTCGGGAGATTCAGCGACTATTGCAATGAAAGGCAGAGCAAGTGGCTGAGCATCATCCCGATTTGTTTGTATGTATGTCTTGTTGTCACCTTCACCTCAGCCAACAATGAACCATTGCAATCACGGTGGCACAGCGGTAGAGTTGCTGCCTTACAGCAAAATGCAGCCCCAGAGATCCGGGTTCGATCCCCACTACGGGTGCTGTCCGTATGGAGTTTGTACATTCTCCCCGCAACGTCTCACCTCCAACAGCAGCAGAAGCAGACAAACGATCGTCAAACTCAGCCTGGGGCTCACGGCCGTTGCAGTCCGGATCCACCCCCCACTTCTACTCCCAGAGCGGGGCCAAGAAAATTGAAAATAGACACAAAATGCAGGAGTAACTCAGCGGGACCGGAAGCATCTCAAGACCCTCCTTTCAGACTGAAGAAGGGTCTCGACCCGAAACGTCACCCATTGCTTCTTGCTGATCGTCCCCTATCTTCAAATGACGTCACGCGCTCCAGACGGCTGTGCGGGCGCATGAAGTCGCACGCGACCTTCGCGGGACCGTCGCGCCTCAACGCGACGACGAGGTCGCGTAATTAGCGTGCCAAGGACACGTAAGTGGAACGGGGCTTAACTCAGCGGGTTGGACAGCACCTCTGGAGAAAAGGACTAGGAGACGTTTCGGGTCGAGACCCTTCGTCAAAGATATGCATCTTTGGGGATCATGACAGAAGTCTCCTCGTGGCGATCCCTGGAAGCGACGACACGATGCACTCTGTGACGCGTCGGGCGACAATTCTGTCAACATGTTGGACGACGGCAGAAGCCAACAGCAAGCTATACATCGTCTGACACACGAGCGAACAAAAGATATGCATGCACAGGAACCTGAAGCTGTTGACTCTCTCCACCACCGTCCTATCAATCAAGACATGTTTGTGAATCCCTGCCTTTCCGTTGATGTGAAAAGTAGGGAGAATTTTTTGTTTTAGAGATACAACGTGGAAACAGGCCCTTCGGCCCACCAAGTCCGCAACGGCCAGCGATCTGAAGGTTGGGTCTGAAGAAGGGTCTCCACCCAAATCGTCACCTATTCATAGAAACATAGAAACATAGAAAATAGGTGCAGGAGGAGGTCATTCGGCCCTTCGAGCCAACACCGCCATTCATTGTGATCATGGCTGATCGTCCCCTATCAATAACCCGTGCCTGCCTTCTCCCCATATCCCTTGATTCCTAGAGCTAGCCCCTAGAGCTCTATCTAACTCTCTCTTAAATCCATCCAGTGACTTGGCCTCCACTGCCCTCTGTGGCAGGGAATTCCACAAATTCACAAACTCTCTGGGTGAAAAAGTTTCTTCTCACCTCAGTCTTAAATGGCCTCCCCTTTATTCTAAGAGGCTTCCCCTTTATTCTAAGAATTCCTTGATTCCCCTTTATTCCTTTTCTATTTAGATAATTCCAGCCTTCAGAAATCGTTTTAAACCTCAGGAATGATATTTCTTTAAGTATGCCTTTTCTTCCAGATGGTTCATATACAGTTCGATGTGCGCTGAGACCCGTGGTCATAAAGTGAGCACATCCAACTGAAATTCCACCGGGGAAGTGGAAATCTGAATCCGGGAATGTTTTTTTCTGGGAAAATCAACAACTGCAGATGCTGGAAATCTAAAACAGGCTCTCAAAACGTTGGGAATTCTCGGCAGGGCAGGACAGAGCCATGGGAAGAGGAAATGTTTCAGGTGGAGAGCAGATAAGAAGAACCTTCCCCAAATACCCCACACCCATCCTGTAATGGGGGAACCAGAACTGCACGCAATAAATACTCCAAATGTGCAGGAAGGAACTGCAGATGCTGGTTTACACCGAAATGGTGGAGTAACTCAGCGGAACAGGCAGCATCACTGGAGAGAAGGTTTGGGTGACGGTTTCGGGTCAAGATCCTTCTTCAGACTCGTCGCAACCGAAAACGTCACTCGTTCCTTCTCTCCAGAGATGCTGCCTGTCCCGCTGAGTTACTCCAGCTTTTAAGGGCCTGTCCCACTTGCCGATTTTTCGGCACTGCCGGCATCATTGACAGACGCATCAGGTCACCGAAAAATTCGCCGCGTGATGACGTATTGACGCGCGGAGTTTTTTCAAGTGTCGCAACATTTCTTTGTCACCGCTGGATTTTGAATGTTCAAAATCTTTTGGCGGCACTGTCGAATGGCCAAGTGGACAGGCCCTTTAGTGTCTACTTCAGGAGATAAGAGATGCCGTCACGGTGCTGGGTGGATGGGAGAGGGACTCTCTGATGGGTAATGCCAAGGTGACCATGGGGATAAGGTGTAAACACTTCCTCAAAAAGGCTGGCCGCATCATCAAGGACCCACACCATCCTGGCCACACACTCATC
Organism: Malacoraja senta; assembly: GCA_038087875.1. Taxonomy (NCBI): domain Eukaryota; kingdom Metazoa; phylum Chordata; class Chondrichthyes; order Rajiformes; family Rajidae; genus Malacoraja; species Malacoraja senta. The sequence goes on along the minus strand of JAXLNO010002916.1, from coordinate 117,096 downwards.
TCCCCGCTACATTCAGGTAAGAAGGTACGGGAACCTGAAGACTGCACAACCAGGTTCAGGAATAGCTACTTCCCCACAGCCATCAGGCCATTAAACTTGGCTCGACAAAACTCTGACATTAATAGCCCTTTATCTTGTATTGCACTTTATCAGTTTTTTTATTCATGTGTGTATATATTTATATAATGGTATATGGGCACACTGATCTTTTTGTAGTCATTGCCTACTATGTTCTGTTGTGCTGAAGCAAAGCAAGAATATTCATTGTCCTATCTGGGACACATGACAATAAACTCTCTTGAATC
>JAXLNO010002916.1:0-111591 GCA_038087875.1 Malacoraja senta | reverse complement strand
ATAGGATTCATGCAAGAACAGTGTAACGTATGACTTCAGTTCCAGCTGGAATATGTGTACATTTCTGATCCACACACTTCACAGGAAGGATTTGACAGTGAGTGAGGCCCAGCGCAAATTGGAGGAACAGCACCTCATATTTCGCTTGGGCAGCTTACACCCCAACGGTATGAATATTTTCTCTTCAAGTAACCCTTGCTTTCCCTCTCTCCCCATCCCTCCCTCTCCATCCCTCCCCTTCCTAGATCTCCGACCAGTCTGACTGCCCCCTTGATTACATTTGATCTCTGTTTGCTTCGCCAAGCTAACAATGATCTATTCTGAATTTTCCCTGATCTCATCTCTTTTATTGCCCCGTTTTTCACACCTTACCCTTCCTTATCTCTGTGCTTTCCCTCTCCCCGGACTCTCCGTCTGAAGAAGGGTCTCGATCCAAAATGTCACCTATTCCTTCTATCCAGAGATGCAGCCTGCCCCGCTGAGTTACTCCAGCATTTTGTGTCTATGTTTGGTGTAAACCAGCATCTGCAGTTCCTTCCTACACAAAGGAAATTACATATTGGAAAGAGGTCGGAGAGGTTGCAATGTTATGGAAAGCCAGTCAATGCAGAATCATTGAATTAATACATAGTAGGCCATTCAGCCCATTAGCCCATACTAGCTCCCTGCCATGTGAGGGTATCAGGCCCCACTCTCCTCCCCATATACTTATGCATAGTCTTTTCTTTGACTGGATGGCAGGCAACCCTTGGTACACATGACAATAATAACCTAAAGTAAACTACCCTTTACAGAAAGCCAACATTTCTTTGGCAGCGCGTCCCCAATGCTGACCACCAACTGCATAAATAAATTGGTTTCTCATGTTGCATTTAGACCTCCTGCCCATCGCGCTTCTCAGCGCCTGCACCAGTGGGAACAACAGTTCCTCTCTGTCTAATTTGTCCAGACTGGACATCAGTTTGAATGTTTCTGTCGGAAATCACCCCAAACATTCTCGGCTGCAAAGGAACTATTCCAGCCTCGGCAACTGTTCTCACACAACAAAACTCTCTTGTCCCTGCAACCCATTCTAGTGCACCTTGTTCCCCTCGTTCGCTAATGTCCTCGGCTTTGGGGAGGCAAAGTAAATATCGTTGGATCCAATCCTCCATTTGTGGGCAAGTTAATGTTTGACAGTTTCATCATAACTCTCTTGATTTTGAGATGCCTGCAAAGAGTGCAGCACGGTGGCGCAACAGTGGAGCTGCTGCCTTACTGCGTCAGAGACCCAGGTTCGATCCCCACTGCGGGCGCTGTCTGTACTGAGTTTGTACGTTCTCCCCGTGACCTTAGGAGATTGAGAGGGGATCTTATAGAAACTTACAAAATTCTTATGGGGTTGGACAGGCTAGATGCAGGAAGATTGTTCCCGATGTTGGGGAAGTCCAGGACAAGGGGTCACAGCTTAAGGATAAGGGGGAAATCCTTTAAGACCGAGATGAGAAAAAACTTTTTCACACAGAGAGTGGTGAATCTCTGGAACTCTCTGCCACAGAGGGTAGTTGAGGCCAGTTCATTGGCTATATTTAAGAGGGAGTTAGATGTGGCCCTTGTGGCTAAAGGGATCAGGGGGTATGGAGAGAAGGCAGGTACGGGATACTGAGTTGGATGATCAGCCATGATCATATTGAATGGTGGTGCAGGCTCGAAGGGCCGAATGGCCTACTCCTGCACCTATTTTCTATGTATCTATGTATCTATGACCTGCACGGATTTACTCCGAGATCTACGGTTTCCTCCCACGATTCAAAGACGACAGGGTTGTAGGTTTATTGGTGTGGGGTAAATGTAAAAATTGTCCCTGGTCTGTGTAGGGTAGTGTTAATGTGTGGGGATCGCTGGTCGGTGTGGACATTTACTCGTGGACAGTTTTCGTCATGTTGAAAAAACGCCCACGACCTACTTGATGCCACGAGTGCCTACGACTAGCATCACGACCTCCTAACACCTACCTACGAATGTCGGAGCAGACTGAATGGCTGAATTCTGCTCCTACAGTGCGTCTTATGATCTTGCGGTATTGTTGCATTGCAATCAAGAGGACAATGGCTCATGGTTTTCGGCTCGATAGTCTCTTCTCTTGTGACACAGACACAATCAGACCAATGCCTCTCTTTCAGTGCCACGTTTTTCTAACACTTACAGTGAATTCTTCAAACCCGCTTTCTCCTGGGTTCCTTCCTGGGTGTTGAGCTGCAGCGAAGGAGGTGTGCGTGAGTGCAGGCAGCCCCGATCAATGCAATAGTCATCGCGTTATTGGAGCATTAAACGGGCTCCTGGTGAATTTATGCCATTGTTTGGTTTGTAAAAAGCCTGCAATTAAAACAAGGTCCGAAGGTCGCAAAGTACTAGAGTAGATTAAACGGCCACAGGACTGACCATCGCCCGCCGGGGACTTTCACCTCGACGTTGCAGTTGGACTGCTGGACCGCGGGAGAAGAACAAAGGGAAGAGATAAGACTTTGCCTTCCATCACAGTGAGGAGGTGTTGGAGATTCACTGTGATGGATGTTTATATAAATTGTGTTAAGTGTGGGTCTTGTTTTTTTTTGTAATGTCAGATTGTAGAAAATGCAATTTCGTTCAAACCAAGCTGTTTGAATGACAATAAAAGGCATTCTATTCTATTCTATTCTAACTCAGAAGGTAGACAAAAATGTTGGAGAAACTCAGCGGGTGAGGCAGCATCTAGATGCTGCCTCACCCGCTGAGTTTCTCCAGCATTTTTGTCTACCTTCGATTTTTCCAGCATCTGCAGTTCTTTCCTAAACAGAGTAACTCAGAAGGTCAGACAGCATCTCGGGGGAACATGGATGAGTGACGTTTCGGGTCTCTTCAGACAGAAGGGAAATGAAAAGGGGATGAAGCAGCATGGATGAAGAATTAAGAAGCAAATTGCTGGAGGAAGTCAGCATGCTGCCTGTCCCGCTGAGCCCCCCCAGCAATTTGTTTTTTTTTGCTCACGATTACAGCATCTGCAATCTCTTGTGTGTCTCTGGATAAAAAACTTAAGCTCGGTGACAAGAAGCGGAATCTCTAGTTGAATTAATAAACTGAACCAGGATTAGAATGGTGGGTACACATAAATGCTGGAGAAACTCAGCGGGTGCAGCAGCATCTATGGAGCGAAGGAAATAGGTAACGTTTCGGGCCGAAACCCTTCCTTTTTTTGGGTAAGGATGTGGTCGTAGAGTTGGAGGGCAGGGGGGATCACAGAGATGGGGCAGTTAGAGAGTTGGTTGTGGAACAGTCTCCGGAGAGAGGAGGAGAACTTCTTCAAAGTAGGCATACCTTGACGAGATTTCGCAGTGGAGTAGACAAAGTGTTAAAGAAGGAACTGCAGATGCTGGAAAATCGAAGGTACACAAAAATGCTGGAGAAACTCAGCGGGTGCAGCAGCATCTATGGAGCGAAGGAAATAGGTAACGTTTCAGGCCGAAACCCTTCCATTTGGTGGGTGGACACAAAATGCTGGAGTAACTCAGCGGGACATGCAGCATCTCTGGAGAGAAGGAATGGGTGACGTTTCAGGTCGAGACCCTTCTTCAGACCCGAAACCTCTCCCCTCTCCCCTCTCCCCTCTCCCCTCTCGCCTCTCCCACCCCCCTCTCCACCCCCGACCCCGACTACAGGTGCTGCCTGTACGGAGTTTGTACGTTTTTTCTGTGACCGCGCGGGTTTTCTCCGAGATCTTCGGTTTCCTCCCACACCCCAATAATGTACAGGTTTGTAGGTTAATTGGCTTGGTATAAGTGTAAATTGTCCATGGTGTTTATAGGGTAGTGTTAATGTGCAGGGATCGCTGGTCGGTGTGGACTCGGTGGGCCGAACGGCCTGTTTCCATGCTGTATCTCTAAACTGCTCTAAGTGTGGTCAAACTATTCTATTCTAGTAGCTACACATGCAACCCAATTTTCTCTCTCTCTCTCTCTCTCTCGCCCTCATTAGTTCTTCTATGTTTGACAACACTTTAAAATGCTCTTTGACTGCAAAGCTGATTCTTAATCACCAGACAGAGTCTCTTATCTCTTGAGAACAAAAGCTCAGAGATGATCTGATGGAGGTATTTGAGATGGTAAAAGGTCTTTGGGAATGAGCATAAGCCATACGGAATGTCTGCTGTGAAATGCAATGGGGAATTCAGATGGATCCAAAGTAACCAAAGAACAGTGAGAATTCAGAACTCACTGTCATGGGTACAATATTACAAATTAATTTAAGAGCTGACAACAACGGATGAGGGAAAAGGGAATATCAATAGATTAAAATGAGAGAAGATTCTCAGAAGCTTGAGATGAGCGTAAACACTGGGAACTCATCCAACCAAACACTTTGTACCAAGCAGTCAATTTTGGTCCCAGTAACACTGTGGGGCATTTGGAGGCTGTGGGAGATGTCCTTGAAATTCTACAAAGCAAACCATTCCTCACAGAGTTGTACATCCTCTGAAGACCGAGTTCTCAAAGCCTTGATGTTTAGTTTAGTTTAGTTTACAGCGGGGACAGCGAAAAGCTTTTGTTTGCATGCTATCCAGTCAAAGAAGAGACCGAACATGAATACAATCGACCCATCCCCAGTGCACAGATACAGGGCACAACATTTAGTTCAAAGATATAACATTGAAGTCTGATAAATTCCAATTAAATTTAGTTCCAAGGCTTCCAATGACATAGATTGGAGTCAGGACTACACTCTAACTGCTGAGACGATGGTTCAGTTGCCTGGTAGCAGCTGGGAAGAAACTGTTCCTGAATCTGTAGTTCTGCGTTTTCAAACCTATACCTCTTGCCTGATGGGAGAGAGGGAGAAAAGGGAGTGACTGGGGTGAAACTGGTCCTTGATTATGCTGCTGGCTTTGCATGAAGTGGAAATGGCTGGGGTCAATGGATGGGAGGTTGGTTTGCGTGAAAGTCTGGGCTATGTCCACAACTCTCTCCAATTTCTTGCAACCTTTGATGGAGCTGTTCCCAAACCATGTTGTGATGCATCCTGACAAAAATGCTTTCTACGGCGCATCTGTAGAAGTTGATGAGGGTTATAGGGGACTTGTTGAACTTCCTCAGCCTTTGAGGAAGTAGAGGCATTGGTGTGCTTTCTCAGCCATTGGTTCGACGTGGCTGGTCCAGGCCAAATTGCTGGCAATATTTATCCCCAAGGACTTTCCACCATCTCCACTTGACCACTTCAGTATCATCAACGTATATGGGGATGTGTTTACCGCTTTGTTTCCTGAAGTCGTTCACAATCTCTTCTATCTTGTTGACATAGAGAGAGAGAGAGAGAGAGAGGTTGGTGTCTTGGCACCAGGTTCCGAGGTTCCGAGGTTCTCAATCTCCTTTCAGTACACCATCTCATCATTATTCGATATCTGTCCCATGACGGTGGTGCCATCTGCAAACTGGTGGATTGAGTTGGGTTGGTATTTGGCTGCACAGTCAGATGCAAAGATCCTATAGCGGAGCAAGATAGACCACTCCTGCTAAATGCAATGGGCTGACGTGTAGTACGCAACGGAGCGGAACGTGGGCCTTTTTTTCATCCAATTACTTAACCTGACCCGACTCGCAGTGTAATCAACGTTGCGGGGGAACAGTTTGTGTTAATAAATTATAATTCTGAAAATGAGGAGAAGATTTTTACCAAAGAACTTTTATTTTTACGAGGATGTTTCCGTAACCGGCTTCCGTCTCCGCACTAGTTATCTTTGCTCCGCTGCGGGATCTTTGGCGCAGAGACGGAAGCCGGTTACGGAAATGGGGCCGAAAATTACACCATGAATCGGCCCATGACCGTACTACATCTTTTTCGTCGAGTGGACCATCTTGCTCGCTATAGGATCTTTGGTCAGATGTGCGAAGGAGGGCAGGTTGGGTGCAGTATAGTTGAAATGTTACTCCACCGTTGGTTTCTCAATGTTCATTCCACATACTGTACATCAACAATGAACAACATATTTTTCTGTTTACATGGTTGAATTGACTATTATTAATGTTTTTTGAGACGTGCAATGTAATAACCAAATGTGCCACAGTGAATTATAAATTAGCCGGGCAAAAAACTTTGAAGCGGAAAAAATCTTTTTTTTTTTTGGAATAATTCCTAAATAAATCATATTTCCCTCAGATGAGAACATACCTTTAGCCATTCAATAAATCCCATTGATTCGGAGAGGGGAAGAGGAGAAACAAAGGAAGATGTTGAGGTTAGTGAATTGTGTTTGCAGTTCGGATAAATGTTTCCTTATTCTTCTCGCAGGTGGGAATCTTGCCTCAAATTCAGTGGTAATTGAAGCTCCAGTCCAGAGGCAAGTCACTGGTCCACGCCGGTGTGGTGTCCTTGTAGAAGCTGATCTTTCACGGAGTGGTTCATTCCATGCATGCGGGTCACACTTTGACCTTTGAAGCCTGCTGCAACATCAAGTCCAACTCCAGAGATGTACCCCTGCCCTGACCAAGGGGACACTGTTCAATGCTGAGGAAACTTCTGTGTTGTAGGGGCCTTTGTACCAACGTGACTCTAAGCTGAATCTTGTCTTCCCTCTCAGCTGCACATAATAATTCCAGTTGTAAGGAGTTGTTCTGGGTGGCTTGGGGTCAACATAACCTCTTGTTCTTGTTCTTGTTCTTGTTCTTGACCGCTGATCCGCTTGTAGCCACGTTTAGTTTAGTTTAAACCGAAGATAGGCACAAAAGGCTGGCATAACTCAGCGGGTCGGGCGGCATCTCTGGAGAAAAGGAGTAGGTGACGAATTTAAGTTTCAAGATACAGCGCGGAAACATGCCCTTCGGCCCACCGAGTCCGCGCCCACCAGCAATGACTCCATGCACTAACACTATCCTACGCGCGAGGGAATATTTGCCATTTTTAGTGAAGGCCATTTAACCTACGAAAGCCAATTAACCTACAAACCTGCACGTCTTTGGGTGGGTGGGAGAAAACCGGAGCACCCGGAGAAAGCCCATACGGGTCACAGGGAGAGCATGAAACTCCGTACAGACTGCGCCTGTAGCCAGGATCGAACCCGGGTCTCTGGCGTTGTAAGGCAGTAACTCTACCGCTGCGCCACCGTGACGCCCACAGTCAGAGACTGCCGGAGCTCACTGTACATATTGACGGTGGGGTTTCCTGCCAGTGCTTCATTGGTTGCAAGGTGCCGTCGAGAATGCTGGAGTTATTCTGGTCTTTATTGAGGAGCCACACCACCGGGCTGGAAAACTAGGAAATAAAATATAGCGATTATGTCCCTTTCGGGATGCACAAATAAATAATTACTAATCTATCTGCTGCGTGTAGCTATTAATGTTCAGATGAATCAGTTGAATTTCAATCCAACTGTGCAAATATTAAAAAATGTGTGGTATTACAATGCTTCTGAATCTCTCTCTTGATAACAGATTACTATTTTGGTGAAATATGTAATTAGATTTTGTAGTTATTCATCTGTGCATGTTATTCTACCTTCTGGGTTTGTAATCCCAAATTCATCTTTACGTGTAAATAACTCACACATCCCCGCGTGACATAATTCAGCCTTTGTTTCTCCTGTTTAAACTCCCTGCGAATGTTTCTCAGACGTGGTTTTAAACAAGTCTTCGTCAGATACAAATCTCCTTCATTAAATCCAAAACAGCAGGGAGGCAGTGAAATTGAAATTTCTGCTCCTTGGATTCAAATCCATCCATTATCGCACTCTCCTATCTGTCTAAACATCAGGGTGGCACAGTGGGTGGAGCTGCTGCCTTACAGCGCCAGAGACCCTGGTTCGATCCTGACCTCGGGCGCCATCTGAATGGAGTTTGCAGATTCTCCCTGTGACCATGTGGGTTTTTGATTTCTTTCCACACTCCCATGTTTGTAGGTTAATTGGCTTCGGTAAAAAATGTGAATTGTCCCAAGAATGTAGGATAGTGCTGGTGTACAGGGTGATTGCTGGTCGGCTCAGACACAGTGGGCCGTAGGGTCAGTTTCCACACTGTATCTCAGAAGACTAAAGTTCTGCACGCAACCATTAGGCTAGAGTTGCATGTTGGGCCAATGATTGACTAGCAGAGTAGACTCAATGGGCCGAAAATTCTGCTCCTTTCACTAATGAGCATGAACTAGGTGTGGGGACAATATGGAGCTGAACTTATTCCCGCCCCACTACCAGGCCCAGATCATTGGGTTGAGATTTGAGCCCAACATCTATGTCGGGTCATAAAGTCATAAGCGATAGGAGTAGAATAAGGCCATTTGGCCCATCGAGTCGGGCGGCCAATTGGCGCGGTGGTAGAGTTGCTGCCTTACAGCGCTTGCAGTGCCGGAGACCCGGGTTCTATCCCGACCACGGGTGCTGTCTATATGGAGTTTGTACGTTCACTGACGTGCAGGTATGTAGGTTAATTGGCTTGGTGTTTGTGTAAATTGTCCCTGGTGTGAGCAGGGTAGTGTTAATGTGCGGGGATCGCTGGTCGGCATGGACTCGGTGGGCCGAAAGGTCTGTTTCCGCGCTGTATCTCTAAACGAAACTAAAGGCCTACGCCATTCAATCATGGCTGATCTATCTCTCCCTCCTAACCCCATTCTTCTGCCTCCTCCCCCATAACCTCCAAGTCGGGATGCTAATCAGTAGGTGACTACTGTTCTTGGCATTAGGTCTGGGAGGTTGTGGGACCCAGGCGAAGAATTCTCCCCGAGCCTGGCACAGAGGGGACGGCATGATGGCGATGAGTTCCGTGGAACGCTCCTCCACTCACACGAATGTAGTGAACGAGCTGGAAATAAATCCGCTCCAAATCATCTCCACTCAAGTGGCAAACAAGGGGCCGATGTTTTCCCAATGTATTCGCCCAGTAGCACGAGCCACGGTCTTGAGATGAGTATTTTTTTAGTTCCTTGGTTAAGTAGGTGGATGAATAGCTCGAGCGTTACCAGTGTTGTTTATGTAAATTAACAATTCATCCCGCAGCTAACCATCACTGATGAATGCTTGGGGATGAAGTGACTGTGGGATGAACCCACTTCCACTAATGAAGAATAATTGAGGAGTCAAAGCAGGTCATGCTATCTTCATCAATGTATTGAACAGAAACACATTATCATTCTGTGCCATGCTGGTCTTCAGTCATCATGCTCTCCTCTATTAAATCCCAGCTTTGCATAGATACAGTGCGATGGAATTGCTTAGTCGGGCAAGTTTTCACTCATCTGTGCTTACACCGAAATCTTTTACTACTTGACAAACTCATTATAAATGTCAACAGTGGCCAATGCAATGGAAAAGTTATCTCCATGACAACCGCAGTTTTCAATGCACGGGGCAGGCGTGTGATGCAGCCTGCTATATAAAAAAACGTTTAAGTGAGATTGAAGAAATAAATCAAAATTGTAATATTTACTCAACTTTCCATTCTGTGCTGGCTGACCCCCTACAGCAAACCCTCTCAAACAAAACCTTAACCCTTTCAGCGCTGGCATTGTGCCCAGCCTGAAGTCTGCAGGCAGTGAAAGGCAACGTGCAAATGCAAAATACGAGCATTGCTGAGAAGAAGAATCTGCAGGTTAGACATCATCCGTGGAGAGAGGTGGCTCCTTACGTCAGGCTGTTGTTTATAGATTACAGCTCGGTGATCAATACCATCATCACCTCCAAGCTGGTTACCAAGGGACCGGTTGCAAGGGTCCGGAGGGCAAGGATCACCGCCACTCCATCTAAGGTCCATAGGGGGGGGAGTGGCTCTGCTGTCAGCGATCGAAGGACTGGTGACAGGATCTAGGGAGAGGGCAGGGCTGAAGATGTCCTGGTTGGGTTGCTCCTAGGCCTGGCCAAGCTGGCCATCTGCGAGTCACGGCGCCAGGCGGAAGAGGGTTTTTCCCCTTTACCGGGGTTATGTCCACGTCCGGGTGGTGTTATTTGTAATATAGTTTGGAATTTAATGTTTGAATAGTTTGGTGATTTTGTAATATGCTGGTGGGTATCTCACCACGGTTTTGCATTTTGGTTTTTTTAACATCATGTTCGTAATCAATTAAATTATTTTTTGATACAAAAAAAAAGCTGGTTACCAAGCTCACGGAACTAGGTCTCTGCGCATCCCTCTGCAATTGGACCCTCGACTCCCTCATCCACTCCAGACCCCAGTCTGTTCGAATTGGCAGAAACACTTCTTCCTCAATAACAACCAGTACGGGAGCACCTCAAGGCTGCGTGCTCAGCCTCCTGCTGTACTCACTCTATGCTCATGACTGTGTAGCCGGACATAGTGCGAACTCCATCTTCAAGTTTGCCAACGACACCGCCGTTGTTGGACGAATTACAGATGGTGATGAGTCAGAGTATAGAAGTGAGATGGACCGACTGACCGAATGGTGCCAGCACAACAACCTGGCTCTCAACATCAGTAAAACCAAAGAACTGATTGTGGACTTTGGAAGAGGAAGGATGGGGACCCACAATCCTGATTATATCAACGGGTCGATGATGGAGAGGGTCAGAAACTTCAAATTCTAGGGCGTGCACATTTCCAAAGATCTTTCCTGGACCCAGCACACTGATGCAATTATTAAGAAAGCACATCAACGCCTCTACTTCCTGAGAAGATTACAGAGGTTCGGTATGTCAGAGAGGATTCTCTTGAACTTCTGCAAGTGTACAGTGGGGAGCATATTGACTGGTTGCATCATGGCTTGGTTCGACAACTTGAATGCCCAGGAGCGAAAAAGACTGCAAAATGTTGTGACCATTGCCCAGCCCATCTTGGGTTCTGACGTCCGGAGTTGCTGCCTCAAATGGCAGCCAACATCATCAGACCCACACCATCCTGGCCACACATTCATTTCAGCCCTGCCATCGGGAGGAAGGTACAGGAGCCTGAAAACTGTAACGTCCAGGAACCACTTCTTCCCTACAGCCACCAGGCTATTAAACATAACAACCTCAAATAAGCTTTGAACTAGATAGATTATTATTGCACTATTATCGTCTGTTTGTTTTTATGTGTACGTATGCGTGTGTGTATATATGTATGATCTGTATATATGTGTATATGTGACTATATATATGTGTATATGTGAAGAAAGCGAATGGTATGTTAGCTTTCTTAGCAAAAGGATTTGAGTATAGGATCAGCGAGGTTCTACTGCAGTTGTACAGGGTCTTGGTGAGACCACACCTGGAGTATTGCGTACAGTTTTGGTCTCCAAATCTGAGGAAAGACATTCTTGCCATAGAGGGAGTACAGAGAAGGTTCACCAGACCGATTCCTGGGATGGCAGGACTTTCATATGAAGAAAAACTGGATAGACTCGGCTTGTACTCGCTAGAATTTAGAAGATTGAGGGGGGATCTTATAGAAACGTACAAAATTCTTGAGGGGTTGGACAGGCTAGATGCAGGAAGATTGTTCCCGATGTTGGGGAAGTCCAGGACAAGGGGTCACAGCTAAAGGATAAGGGGGAAATCCTTTAGGACCGAGATGAGAAAAACATTTTTCACACAGAGAGTGGTGAATCTCTGGAACTCTCTGCCACAGAGGGTAGTTGAGGCCAGTTCATTGGCTATATTTAAGAGGGAGTTAGATGTGGCCCTTGTGGCTAAAGGGATCAGGGGGTATGGAGAGAAGGCAGGTACAGGATACTGAGTTGGATGATCAGCCATGATCATATTGAATGGCGGTGCAGGCTCGAAGGGCCGAATGGCCTACTCCTGCACCTATTTTCTATGTATCTATGTGCGTGTATATATACACACACTGAATTTTTTTTTCTCATTTATCATATTGTTTACAGTGTACTATGTTTACATATTCTGTCGTGCTGCTGCTAGTAAGAATGTCATTGTTCTATCTGTGACACATGACAATAAAACCATGTGTCATGGCAACCGGTAACTAGCGGGGTTCCGCAAGGGTCGGTGCTGGGACCCCAGTTGTTCACAATTTATATAAATGATTTGGAGGAGGGAACCAAGTGTAATATATCAAAATTTGCGGACGATACAAAAATGGGAGGAAAAGTAGGGGATGAGGAGGATAGGAAGAGTCTGCAAAAGGATATAGATAAGCTAGGTGAGTGGGCAACAACTTGGCAGATGAAATTTAATACTAATAAATGTGAAGTCATTCACTTTGGGAAAAAAAATGATAGGGCAAGTTATTTTCTAAATGAGGTGGAGCTGCGTTGTAATGCAACGCAAAGGGATCTAGGGGTAGTAGTACATGAATCACTAAAAGTTAGTATGCAGGTGCAGCAAGCAATCAGGAAGGCCAATGGAGTTTTGGCCTTTATTGCTAGGGGGATTGAGTATAAAAACACGGAGGTCTTGCTGCAGCTGTACACAGTATTAGTGAGACCACATTTGGAATACTGTGTACAGTTCTGGGGTCCATACTTAAAAAAGGATGTACTGGCCCTGGAGGCAGTGCAGCGAAGGTTTACAAGATTAATTCCTGCAATGAGGGGATTGACATATGAGGAAAGGTTAAGTAGGCTGGAACTCTACTCTTTGGAGTTTAGAAGAATGAGAGGCGATCTCATTGAAACATATAAGATCGTGAGGGGCCTTGATCGGGTGGATGCACCGAGGATGTTCCCAATGATCGGGGAAACTAGAACTAGGGGACATAGTTGTAGAATAAGAGGGGGCTCTTTTAAAACTGAGATGAGGAAGAACTTCTTCACCCAGAGGGTGGTTAATTTATGGAATTCACTGCCCCAGGGAGCAGTGGAAGCAGAAACATTAAATATATTTAAGTCTAAAATAGATGGTTTTTTAGCTGCCAAGGGGATAAGGGGCTACGGGGAGAGGGCAGGGATATGGACCTAGGTATGGTTAGTATAGTAAGACCTGTGATCTCCTGGACAAGTGTCGATCGCCTGGATTGGGGTCGGAGAGGAATTTCCCGGATTTTTTTCCCGAATTGGACCTGGGTTTTTATCCGGTTTTTTGCCTCCCCCAGGAGATCACGCGGTTCTTGGGGTGGAGAGGGGTGATAGCGATATAAAGGGGAGGGTAGTGTCTTGTGTTCGGTGTCTTGTGTCTACTGTTTGTGGGTAAGGGTGTCTGTTTAGTGTTCAGCCATGAGCGAATGGCGGTGCGGGCTCGATGGGCCTGGTGGTCTACTCTCGCACCTACTTTCTATGTTTCTATGTTTCTAACCCTCTTGACTCTTGAACCTTCCTCAGATCAGAAGAAATTGTCAGATAGATAATTACTGGTTTAAGGGCCGCAGGTTAGATACCAAAAGCTGGAGTAACTCAACGGGAAAGGCAGCATCTCTGGAGAGAAGGAATGGGTGATGTTTCGGGTCGAGACCCTTCTTCAGACCCAGGGCAAGAGTTTGTTTTGAACCATGGCAGGAGGGATAGTGAATGGAAGTAATTAAATAATGGAGGAATTAAAAAGCCAATACTACCAGTGGTGACGATCCAATTGTCAGAAGCTCTCCCTCTGAGCCAGACTCACAGGGCACTGTATCAGCCTGTGCCATAGAACTGCCTGTATGTTGACAGAACTAGAATAAAACCAGCTCCAAACCAATCCCCACCCTAGTTCATTTGTCACGGGAGCAGAATTAGGCCATTCGGCCCATGGCTGATCTATCTTTCCCCCTCAAACCCATTCTCCTGCCTTCTCCCCATAACCCCTGGTACCCTGTGTAGGAAGGAACTGCAGATGCTGGTTTCTTTCCTCACCAGCCCGCCTCTGTGTCCTGGGGGCGCCTCCTGCAGCTGACCTTGAAGGCGATGGTGGCAGCACCCGGATCCCTCTCCCACCGGCCCACTCCTCGCGTCTGTTGTCTGTTGTCCCAGTGGCTCCCTCCTCCTCGGCTGAGCTCAGCGGCTTCCGAGCTTCCCCCCTGCAGGCCCCGGCCCACCGGGTCTTCCTTCCAGAGTCACCCCCTTTCATTAGTTACCAGGTTTACAGGTTGATTGGCGTCGGTAAAGATTGTAAATTGTCCCTAGTGTAGGATAGTGCTAGTGTATGGGGATCGCTGGTCGGCACGGACTTGGTGGGCCGAAGGGACTATTACTTCACTGTATCTATAAACCAAACTAAACTAGTCAGCTGTTTAGGAAGGAACTGCAGATGCTGGAAAATCGCAGGTAGACAAAAGTGCTGGAGAAACTCAGCGGGTGCAGCAGCATCTATGGAGCGAAGGAAATAGGCAAATGTTTCGGGCCGAAACCTGAAGTACCGGGCCGAAACCGGAGTTTGAAGAAAGGTTTCGGGCTGAAACGTTGCCTATTTCCTTCGCTCCATAGATGCTGCTGCTCCCGCTGAGTTTCTCCAGCACTTTTGTCCAAACTTGTCAGCAGGTTCACTCATCTCTTGAAGAGAATAACATTTTCCACTCTTTACCAAATCTGACCTTGACGTGATTCTAGACTTCCCTACTGTGATTGGGTCTGACGAAGGGTCCCGAGTGGAAACTTCACCTTTTCATGTTCTCCAGAGATGCTGCCTGCCGCTCCGAGTTTCTTTGTGCCTTTGATTGGTTAAACTGCCCTTCTGGTGATCCAAAGATCAGGTCCATTTAAAGGCTAATCAGTGAAACCAAAGACGCATCAAGGCGGTTAATGAAAGAAAGAAATAACTTCCACGGATCGGTGCTTCTCAAAGAGCAAGCTGAATCTGGGCCACTGGAAAGGCTAGTTTCCAGTTTGGACTTACACAAAATAAATCTGCCTTAATGCACTTCACAATCAACCCTTTTCCAGCACAGTCCGTCCTGCCTCTGTCCACACCTTACCCATCCATATCTCTAGCCTCCCTCTCCCTTGACTCTCAGTCTGAAGAACGGTCTCGACCCGAAACGTCACCCATTCCTTCTCTCCAGAGACGCTGCCTGACCCGCTGAGTTACTCCAGCATTTTGTGTCTATCTTCGGTGTAAACCAGCATCTGCAGTTCCTTCCTGCACAGTTCACTTGCTCTGCTTCCCGGAAGCAAAACAACTGTAAGTCGAGTTCAAAAGAATGTATTGTGAATCAAATGATGCCAATTAGAGACGAGGAGAGTGAAGACCTCCAAAGATGCCTTTAATTTTCCAGGGCACTGCCCATACACTGGGATACTGGCATGATACTGGGATACCTGGCAACTCCACCCGGCGAGAATGGCCATGAACATCGGGCCTCCGTAGAGGCAACTGTGGAGGCCTCAATAGGCCTGACTTTTGGTGAACTGGGGTTGGGGACTGGACATTGTGCCTTCACCCACAGTGGTAATCATTGTGGGGGGATGATTTTTTTTTTGTATGTGTGTAAATTATATTTTATTTTGTGTCCAAGATGGCTGCCGGAAGGGAGAGTGGACGCTGGCGCGCTTTAGCAGCCGCTGCTCTTATTGTGTTTTTGATTTTTGTTTTTGGACTGAATTCTCTCTTTAATTTGTGTACTCGTGATGTCTTTACTATTTATTTCATTCCGCTTACATGTTTCTACTATTTGTTAAACTTTGTAAGGTGTCCTTGAGACTTTTGAAAGGCGCCCATAAATAAAATCTATTATTATTATTATTATTATTATACCTGGACAATGCTGGGATAGAGGTATAATATTGAGATACCAGGACAATGCTGGGATACAGGCATAATACTGGGATACCAGGATAGTGCTGGAGCAATGCTTGGATTCAATCCTTCAGGATTCAGATGCAGCCTAGTCTGCATCTTCAACAATGCTCGGTGACATGTTCCAGCTGATTGTATTGCTACTTTCACCTCAAACCTGCAATGTTTCTGCCATGTTACTTATATGAGGGGGGGGATCTTATAGAAACTTACAAAATTCTTAAGGGGTTGGACAGGCTAGATGCTGGAAGATTATTCCCGATGTTGGGGAAGTCCAGAACAAGGGGTCACAGTTTAAGGATAAGGGGGGAAGCCTTTTAGGACCGAGATGAGAAAATCATTTTTTACACAGAGAGTGGTGAATCTGTGGAATTCTCTGCCACAGAGGGTAGTCAAGGCCAGTTCATTGGCTATATTTAAGAGGGAGTTAGATGTGGCCCTTGTGGCTAAAGGGATCAGGGGGTATGGAGAGAAGGCAGGTACAGGATACTGAGTTGGATGATCAGCCATGATCATATTGAATGGCGGTGCAGGCTCGAAGGGCCTAATGGCCTACTCCTGCACCTATTTTCTATGTTTCTATATGAACCTGTTTAATTCATCTGCCTTCTCTTTGTTTTTATCAATCCTTCCCCAGATTCATATTTTATGGGGCCTATATTGATTGTTTTGTCTCTCTTCATGCATCCACAGACGTTTGTTGCACCTTCATTTTGTACTCTGCCTTTTTCTCTCTCTATTGAACTTTTTTAACCATTTGTTGCTTACTGTAATATTCGGCCAGTGTTCAGCGTGTCACCTGCCTGAAGACACAATCAGCTCATTTCTATATGTTTGGTTTTATTTTTAACTCTCTTCATTGATCTCAGAAGGGATTCCTATGTCAGGAGAGGGGCCTCGACCCGAAATGTCACCCTTCAGTCTGAAGAAGGGTCTCGTCCTGAAACGTCACCCATTCCTTCTCTCCAGCGATGCTGCCTGTCCCACTGAGTTACTCCAGCTTTTTGTGTCTATCTTCGGTTTAAACCAGCATCTGCAGTTCCTTCCTGCCCTTTTTTTTCTTGGTGAATTGTAACTATTCCATGTAAGATGGAATAGTCACAACTTTTTAAAATTTTTTTTTGTAATGTAAAAAACTGTAGAAATTATATTTCGTTCAAGCCTAGGTTTGAATGACAATAAATAGCATTCCATTCCAAGATCCCGCTGTACGCTGTGCGTCCCCACTGACATTGGTTGGCATGGCCAAATTGGGGCCGAAGAGCCTGTTTCCGTGCGGAATGACTCTACGGAGAACTTTCTGTCATGGCCTCATTGTCGCACCTAATCTGCTCGTCCTGGACCATAAGGGGAGAAGCCAACCCAGACCACCACACAAACCAACCTGCAAAGGAACGAACTGCAGATGCTGGTCTCAACCCAAGACAGACATACAAAATGCTGGAGCATCTCTGGAGAGAAGAAATGGGTGACGCCTTGGGTCGAGACTGACCTCCCTTCCATTGACTCCATTTATACCTCGCGCTGCCTCGGCAAGGCCAGCAGCATAATCAAGGACGAGTCGCACCCCGGCCACCCCCTCCTCTCCCATCGGGCAAAAGGTACAGAAGTGTGAAAACGCACACCTCCAGATTCAGGGACAGTTTCTTCCCAGTTGTTATCAAGCAAGTGAACCATCCAACCACAACCAGAGAGCAGTCCTGAACTACTATCTACCTCATTGATGACCCTTGAACTATCTTTGATCAGACTTTAGTGGTTTGATCTTGCACTAAACGTTATTCCCTTATCGTGTATTTATACACTGTGAATGACTCGATGGTAATCACGCATTGTCTTTCCTAATTTGAGGAAGGACATTCTTGCTATTGAGGGAGTGCAGCGTAGGTTTACAAGGTTAATTCCCGGGATGGCGGGACTGTCATACGTTGAGAGAATGGAGCGGCTGGGCTTGTACACTCTGGAGTTTAGAAGGATGAGAGGGAATCTCATTGAAACATATAAGATTGTTAAAGACTTGGACACGCTAGAGGCAGGAAACATGTTCCCGATGTTGGGGGAGTCCAGAACCAGGGGCCACAGTTTAAGAATAAGGAGTAAGCCATTTAGAACGGAGACGTGGAAACACTTTTTCTCACAGAGAGTGGTGAGTCTGTGGAATTCTCTGCATCAGAGGGCGGTGGAGGCAGGTTCTCTGGATGCTTTCAAGAGAGAGCTAGACAGGCCTCTTAAAAATAGCGGAGTCAGGGGATATGGGGAGAAGGCAGGAACGGGGTACTGATTGGGGATGATGAGCCATGACCACATTGAATGGCGGTGCTGGCTCGAAGGGCCGAATGGCCTCCTCCTGCACCTATTGTCTATTGTCTATTGACTGGATAACATGCAACAAAAGCTTTTCACTGTATCTTGGTACACGTGACAATAAACTAAACTAGACTAGATGTCCTGAGGAGGGGAGCAATGAGGACATGGCATGCACTGGGTTCTTCCTGGTGTGGTCAAAGTAATGTTGCATGTGGAATGAGATGTGGTTTAAATGCACGCAGCAGAACAGCTGCCTGTCTGTGTGGCACAGAGCCGTCCATAACTCATATCTTGCTGTTGATAGCCACAACCACAAGACTGAACACTGTGGCATTCCATCATCAGCCCAGCTTTCACAAGTTACAGCAGTAGAATTAGTCCATTCGACC
This sequence comes from Malacoraja senta, assembly GCA_038087875.1. NCBI lineage: Eukaryota > Metazoa > Chordata > Chondrichthyes > Rajiformes > Rajidae > Malacoraja > Malacoraja senta. The sequence continues at coordinate 93,303 of JAXLNO010002916.1, read as the reverse complement.
CATCAGGTCTACTCCTTCATATTCAATCATGGCTGATCTCTGCCTCATAATCAACATTTTCCTGCCTTCTCCCCATAACCCTTGACACCGGTTCTAATCAAGAATCTGTCCATCTCTGCCTTAAAAATATCCACTGACTTGTCCTCCACAGCCCTCTGTGGCAATGAGTTCCACAGATTCACTACCCTCTGACTAAAGAAGTTCATCCTCACCTCCTTTCTAAAAGAGCGCCCTTTAATTCTGAGGCTATGACCTCTGGTCCTAGACTCTCCCACCAGTGGAACCATCCTTTCCACATCCACTCTATCTATGCCTTTCATTACTCTGCATGTAAAAGTCGGTACAACATGTATGGCGTGCAGGGCCACTCACAGGCAAGGCACTGTTAACCATCGGTAATTAGGTTAGAAACATAGAAAAATAGGTGCAGGCCATTCGGCCCTTTGAGCCAGCACTGTTATTCAATGTGATCATGGCTGATACAAATACAAAGCAAAGAAGGGTGTGAGAGTGAAAGGTGCCTGAAGAAGGGTCTCCACCCAAAACGTCACCTATTCCTTTTTCTCCAGAGATGCTGCCTGACCCGCTGAGTTACTCCAGCATTTTTTGTGTCTCTCTTCGGTTTAAGCCGGCATCTGCAGTTCCTTCCTACACAAGGTGTGAGAGACCGAGGCTTGGTTTTTTTTCACAATGGAGGGGGTTGCAGTATGATTCCATCGTAAAGATGAGCTGACCATTTCCTGCGGTCAGGGTGTCCAGATTGACGTCTGACAGATGATGGATTGATAGAGCTTTCGGCAAAGGCTGAGGAACTGTTACTGCACGGGGAATTGAGAAATCCAGAGAGCGATTGAAACAAGAATAATATTTGAAAGAGAGGATTGGAAAGGCAATAAAGAGATGCAGTACGGGATCTCACTGAACTTGTGTATGGACTGTGCCCATCAGGATTCAATCATGAAAAGCTGGACGTGATGAAGTGGGAAATAGGACTGTGGGCTAATGGACTGGTTGTGTGGGATCCACAGTCTGGAATATAGGACAGAGTTCAGTGCAAAGGAGCAGATGTCCTGGCATTTCTTCATAGGTTTGGAACTGGGACTGTGTACAAAATGTTACATCTTGGAGTTTGAGATCTCTCGCATGCTTAGCTCCTAACCAACACAAAACAACTTGCATTTGTGTGGTACCTTTGATGTGGGAACATGCTTAGTTTAGAGATACAGCGCGGAAACAGGCCCTTCAGCCCAGCAATCCCAGCACCTTAACACTATCCTACACACACTGGGGACAATTTACATTTATACCTAGCCAATTAGCCTACAAACAGGTACGTCTTTGGTGCGTGGGAGGAAACCGAAGATCTCAGAGGACACCCAGGCAGTCACGGGAAGAGCGTACAAACTCCACACAGACAGCGCCCGTGGTCAGGATCGAACCCGGGTCTCAGGCGCTGCAAGCGCTGTAATGCCCCTGTCCCACTTAGGAAACCTGAACGGAAACCTCTGGAGACTTTGCGCCCCACCCAAGGTTTCCGTGCGGTTCCCGGAGGTTTTTGTCCATCTCCCTAATGGTGGAAATTGGTTTCCGCTTCTTCTATGTTCCGGCGATTATTTCAAAAAATTCAAAACCGGCCGCGACTAAAAATAGGTTGCCGTTTAAAAAATCGGTAATTTTTTAGTTGAAGCCGGTTGCGATGTTAGTTGAAGGTGGTTGCCGGAGGTCGCAGATAGTGGAAGGTAAGACCTCCCTGGTGGAATAAAGCTGGGTGAAAAAAAGGTCTTACCTTCCACTACCTGCAACCTCCGGCAACCACCTTCAACTAGCATCGCAACCGGCTTCAACCGATGCTACCTGTCCCGCTGAATTACTCCAGCATTTTGTGGTCTATCTTCAGTGGAAAGACAATACATGATTACAATCGAGCCATTTACAGTGTGTAGATACATGATAAGGGAATAATGTTTAGCGTAAAATAAAGCCAGTAAATTACGATCAAGGATAGTCCGAGGGTCACCAAAAGGTAGATAGTAGTTCAGCACTGTTCTCTGGTTGTGGTGGGAAGATTCAGTTGCCTGATAACACCTGGGAAGAAACTCCCTGAATCTGGAGGTGTGCGTTTTCACACTTCTATACCTTTTGCAGAATGGGAGAGGGGAGAAGAGGGAGTGGCCGGGGTGCGACATGTCATTGATTATGCTGCTGGCCTTGCCGAGGCAACTTGAGGTGTAAAGAGTAAATGGAGGGAGGTTGGTTTCTTGTGATGGTCTGGGCTGCGTCCACAATTTGCTGCAATTCCTTGCAGTCTTGAATGGAGCTGTTCCCAAACCAAGATGTGATGCGTCCCATAAAATGCTTTCTATGGCGCATCTGCGGAAGTTGGTGAGAGTTGTAGGGGACATACTGAACCTCTTAAGCCTTCTAAGGAAGTACAGGCGTGGGTGTGCTTTCTTGGTCGTTGCTTTAATATGAGTGGTGCGGGAGAAGTTGTTGGTGATATTGACTCTGTGGAATTTGAAGTTTTCAACCATCTACTTTGGTGCCGTCGATGCAATCTCGGCTATGTGAACCTCTTCACTTCCTGGGGTCGATCCCTTTCTCCTTTGTAACTAACTGTGTAACTCAGTAAGTAAATGCCCCACACGGAGGTATCTGTGTCTGCAGTTTGGTCTGAAACTCAGCTGAAAGAGGCTGGAAGGAGATTCAACGGGAGGATTCAACACATCGGGAGTAGATGCTTGTAAAAGTACTACTGCTTGGGGAAAGCTCTGGTGAATGGAATAATTCATGGTTCCTCATGATGGCCAGATGAATAATTGTATTCCAAGCCTCTACATTCACATTGCATAATTAACATGACGTTTTATTCATTTAGCACAGCTTGTGGATGCTGCAAAAGTCATTGGCCGACAATGCTCACTGCTAGATGGACGTATAGACACAAAAAGCTGGAGTACCTCAATGGGACAGGCAGCATCTCTGGAGAGAAGGAACAGGTGACGTTTCAGGTCGAGACCCTTCTTCAGACTGAGAGTCAGCGGAGAAGGGAACTAGAGAGAGTTATAATCTTTAAATAGTTTCAGAGTTAGGGAGGTTTAGGGAGGGAATTCCTGATCTCCTGGCTTCGGCTGGTGAAGGCACAGTTGCCCTTGGTGAAACAGTTACGGTCAGGAAAGGCAAGGGACAGGTACATAGATAGGACAGGTTTGGAGGGATATGGACCAAACACAGGCAGGTGGGACTAGTGCAGCTGGGACATTGTTGGTCGGTGTTGTCAAGTTGGGCCGAAGGGCCTGTTTCCACACTGCATCACTCTATGACTATGAACTGGAGCAATGTGGAAATCGCAGAGGTTGTGTAGGAAGGAACTGCAGATGCTGGTTTGCACCGCAGGTAGACACAAAATGCTGGAATATAACTCAGCGGGACAGGCAGCATCTCTGGATAGAAGGAATGGGTGATGTTTCGGGTCGAGACCCTTCTTCAGACTTCTCCAGAATCTCAGAGGTTAGTTAGGTTGATAACGTTGCATTCGGATTGAAATGGCAGTCCCACTCGCTGGCTGACATTCTTCGAAATAATTCTTTGAGACATTTAAAATCCTGAAGGTTTCGACAGGGCGTTGCAGAAAAAAATGTTTTCATTTTATTGGAGAATCTAGAACCAGGAGTTTTTATTTTTTTGGTGAAAATGAAGAATTTGCAGACTTAAGACAGATAGGGTGCTGGAGAGAGAGCCTGAACATGTTTATAGTCGAGATAGATAAATTCATGTACAGCAAGGCGGTGAAAGGTTATCAAGCCTTCAAAGGTTGGCTGTGAGCAGGCAGATCGTAGTTCTGATCAGATTTAGGTCGATGCCAATCGGCTGTTTTCTCTGTTCATTTGTGCAATACGGGCAGCACTGGCGAGTATTGCGTTTCGCTGTGTAAGAAGGGACTGTGGAGGGACAGGCAGCATCTCTGGAGAAAAGGAATGGGTGATGTTTCGGGGACGAGAACCCTCTTCAGACTGAGATTCTTGGAAAAGGGAGACAGAGATAAGGAAGGTTAAGGTGTGAAAAGGTGATATCAAAGGGGATGGGGCTCAAGGAAAAAGTAGAGTGGATCATTGTTAGCTCGGGGAAGGTGACAATGAAGCATACAGAGATAAAATTTAATCAGGAGGATAATAGTCAGACTGGTCGGAGAAATAAGATTGGGGAGCGATGGAGAGAGAGGGGAAGAAACGTCTCCTTGAAGTTAGAGGTCAGTATTCATACCGCTGGGGTGTAAGTTGCCCAAGTGAAATATAAGGTGCTGTTCGCATCTTTCCCTTCCATACCTCTGTGTCTTCCTCTCCCCTGACTCTTAGTCTGAAGAAGGGTCTCAATCCGAAACGTCACCCATTCCTTCTATCCAGAGATGCTGCCTGTCCCGCTGAGTTACTCCAGCATTTTGTGTCTATTGTCTTACCCTGACTGCCCTTGAGAGGGCGATGGCGAGACACTGGCCCCATTGCAATCCACCTGGTGCAGAGGCTTCAATGTCATCATGTAAGGGTTTCCGGTGGCAATGTTGGAACATTCCTGCAACATAATCATAAACACAAACCATACGGCATGGATACAGGCCCTTCAGCCCCACCTGCCCATGCTGACCAAGATGCCCCATCTATGCTAGTCCCACCTACCCGCGTTTGACCTAATACCTCTAAATCTTTCCTATGCATGTACCTGTACAAGTGTCTTTTAAATGTTGTTAAAGGGTCTACCTCATCTAGCAGCTTGTTCCATATACCTACCACCCACTGTGTGACAAAGTTTCCCCCTCAGGTTCCTATAAAATCTTTCCCCTCTCACCTTAAACCTCTGTCCCCTGGTTATTAATTCCCCTACTCTGGGAAAAAGACTATGTACTCACCTTCGGTAGATAAAAAATGCTGGAGTAACTCAGCGGGACAGGCAGCATCTCTGGAGAAAAGGAACGGGTGACTGAATCAGTCTGAAGAAGGATCTCGACCAGAAACGTCACCCATTCCTTCTCTCTGCCTGTCCCGCTGAGTTACTCCAGCATTTTGTGTCTACCTTCGATTTAAACCAGCATCCGCAGTTCTTTCCTACACATGTATTCACCCGATCTATCTCCCTTATGGTGTTATACACCTCTTTAAGATAACGCCTCAGCCTCCTGCGCTCCAAGGAATAAAGTCCTAGCCTGCCCGACCTCTGCAGTTCAGGCCCTTGAGTCCTGGCAATATCCTCGTCAATCTACTCCGCACTCTTTCCAGCTTAGCGACATCCTTCCTTCAGCAGGGTGACCCAAATGGATCGCAATACTCAATGCACAGTAACTTTGGAAGCGCCCTTTATGTAGCGACTATTTACATACCTTGGGTGTGCAAGCAAAAAATTTCACTGTGAATGGTATTAAATTCAATTCAATTCTAATGGGGCCTCAATGACGTCTTGAACAAATGGTTAAAAATACAGCTCGGCTGCCTCATGTAAAAATGAGTTACAGGACTGTGTAGGAAGGAACTGCAGAGGCTGGTTTAAACTGAAGATAGACACAAAATGCTGGAGTAACTCAGCGGGACAGGCAGCATCTCTGGAGAGAAGGAATGGGTGACGTTTCGGGTCGAGACCCTTCTTCAGACTGATGTGAGGGGAGAGGGAGATACATAGATAAGGAAGTGTGAGGTGTGAAAATGGGAGAAAGGCAATGGAGATCAAGGAAAATGTAGAACAGATCATTGTTAGCTGGGAGACGATAACAGCAAAGCAAACAGAGATAGCATGTAGTTGGAGACAGTAAGTCTGGTCCGAAGAACTGGGTAGGGGAGGGATGGAGAGAAAGGGAAAGCAAGGGTCACTTGAAGTTAGAGAAGTCAATGTTCATACCGCTGGGGTGCCAATATGAGATGCTGTTCCTCCAATTTGCGCTGGGCCTCACTCTGACAGTGGAGGACGCCCTGGACAGAAAGGTCAGTGTGGGAATGGGAGGGGGAGTTAAAGTGTTTGCCAACCGGGAGATCAGGTAGGTTTAGGCAGACTGAGCGGAGGTGTTCGGCGCTCTGGTCTCTCAGCCTTGCAAAGAAACGCTTCATTGCTGGCTGCGTGTCGTCCTCTCGCCATCTCTCAATGCGTCGTAGCTTCATTTCCTCTCGGCATGCCTCGTCACCCCCCCGTCACCTCCCTTCACGCCCGATTCCGCGGAGAACTTCAGGGCGGGGTTTCTGATCAAAGGGGCCAGATTTCAGATCAAAACGAGCGTGAGTTCTGTTCAAAGGAGCGATTTCTGAACAAAAGGCACACTTTCTGATCAAAGGAGCTGGATCTGATCAAACGTGCAAGATCTCTGATCAGAAGGTGCAAGATTTCAGATCAGTGAGAGATTTCAGATCAGGAGTGAGATTTCTGATCGGAAGGATCGAGATTTCTGATTGAGTCTTGCAGCTGGCAGGAAGAGAAAAGACTTTGAGTGATGGCCTGTTTGACAATATATAAATTCAATTTCCTTCAACTGTCACAAGTGTTGTTCTCTGCATCTCCTGCCTTTCAACATTTCTCTGCAGTAAACAGCAGAACACACAGTGTGACACCCATATCACCAGGAGGTAATAGGATCTCTTTTAAAGAATTTGTGATTGAAGAGCTGCAAAAAATATATATTTATATTCAAAACCTTTAATCAATTGTAGCAATCAGTTGACCTTCTGTTAATTAAAATGTTGTTGCACGATTAAGCTTTGGTGAAATACTTTCCACATCTCCTCCGTGTTTATATTTTGCTGTGGAGTTGCTGTGCTGTTCCCTGTTTCATGAATATTGACTTCTCTAACTTCAAGTAACCCTTGCTTTATCTCTCCCTCCATCCCTCCCCCATCCTAGTTCTCCGACCAGTCTGACTGTCCTCCTGATTAGATTTTATCTTTGTATGCTCCGTTGTCACCTTCCCCTAACTAACAATGATCTATTTGGACTGAGATGAGGAAAACTTTTTCTCCCAGAGAGTTGTGAATCTGTGGAATTCTCTGCCACAGATGGCAGTGGAGGCCAATTCACTGGATGAATTCAAGAAAGAGTTGGATATAGCTCGGGGGGGGGGGGGGGGGAGACAAAAATACTGGAGAATCTCAGCGGGTGAGGCAGCATCTATGGAGCGAAGGGAATAGGCAACGTTTCGGGCCGAAACCCTTCTTCAGACTGAACATATACCTCGTAGGGTTAACGGAATCAAGGGATATGGGGAGAAAGCAGGAACGGGGTACTGATTCTGGATGATCAGCCATGATCGTATTGAATGGCTGTGCTGCCTAATATTGTACGGGTGTGAGGCATGGACTCTCACTCGAGCACTGTCCAGGTATCTACACCCGAATGCTCAGAAAAGTTCAAAATGTCAGTTGGAGGGACCACATCGCCAACGCCCAGCTCTATGGGGAGATTCCACCTCTGATGGAGAGGATCAGGTGGAGAAGGATGAGGCTCGCTGGTCACTGCCACCGCCACCCAGAAATACCAGCGAACAAGGTCGTGCTGTGGGAACCCACCCATGGAAGACTTGACCCGGGACGGACAATCAAGACGCATCTGAAGATGTTGATGGAAGACCCGTGTGTAGAGACAAAAGAGGAACTACGTCCCTAATGATGGCTCAAAGGGCCAAACGGACTACTCCTGCACCTAATTTCAATGTTTCTATCCTACATTTTCCTCATCTCAGTCCAAATAGATCATTGTTAATTAGGGGAAGGTGACAACGGAGCATACAAAGACAAAATCTAATCAGGAGGACAGTCAGACTGGTCGGAGAACTAGGATGAGGGAGGGATGGAGGGAGAGATAAAGCAAGGGTTACTTGAAGTTAGAGAAGTCAATATTCATGAAACAGGGAACAGCACAGCAACTCCACAGCAAAATATCCACGATGGAGATGTGGAAAGTATTTCACCAAAGATTAATCGTGCAACAACATTTTAATTAACAGGACAACTGCTTGCTACAATTGATTAAAGGTTGTGAATATAAATATATTTTTGGTGCAGCTTTTCAATCACAAATTCTTCAAGAGAGATCCTATTATCTCCTGGTGATATGGGTGTCACACTGTGTGTTCTGCTGTTTACTGCAGAGAAATGTTGAAAGGCAGGAGATGCAGAGAACAACACTTGTGACAGTTAAACAAAATTGAATTTATATATTGTCAAACAGGCCGTCACTCAAAGTCTTTTCTCTTCCTGCCAGCTGCAAGACTCAATCAGAAATCTCGATCCTTCTGATCAGAATTCCCGCTCCTTTCATCAGAGATCTGGCCCCTTTGATCAGAAATCCCGCTCTGAAGATCTCCGCGGAATCGGGCGCTGGAGTAACGGGCGTGAAGGGAGGTGACAGCGGGCGACGAGGCATGCCGAGAGGAAATGAAGCTACGACGCACAGAGAGATGGCGAGAGGACGACACGCAGCCAGCAATGAAATGTTTCTTTGTAAGGCTGAGAGTCCGGTAACACCTCCGGAGTGCTGAACACCTCCGCTCAGTCCGCCGAAACCTACCTGATCTCCCGGCTGCCAAACACCTTAACTCCCCCTCCCATTCCCAATCTGATCTTTGAGATGCTAACTGCATTTCGTTGTCTCTGTACTGTACACTGCACAATGACAATTAAATATTGAATTGAATTGAATCTTTCTGTCCTGGGCTTCATCCACTGTCAGAGTGAGGCCCAGCGCAAATTGGAGGAACAGCACCTCATATTGGGCAGCTTACACCCCAGCGGTATGAATATTGACTTCTCCAACTTCAAGTAACCCTTGCTTTTCCTCTCGCTCCATCCCACTTCTTCTACCAGTTTGACTCTCTCCGGCTACATTTTATCTCTGTTTGCTTTGTTGTCACCTTTTCCCACCTAACAATGATCTATTCTACTTTTTCCTTGATCTCCATTGCCTGTGCCCTATTTTCACACCTCACACTTCCTTATCTATGGGATCTCCCTCTCCCTAACATCAGTCTGAAGAAGGGTCTCGACTCGAAATGTCACCCATTCCTTCTCTCCAGAGATGCTGCCTGCCCCGCTGAGTTACTCCAGCATTTTGTGTCCATCTTCAGTTTAAACCAGCATCTGCACTGCCTTCCTACACAGTCCCATAACTCATTGGTGCCATTGTTACATGACGCAGCCGAGCTGTATTTTTAACCATTTGTTCAAGACGTCGGTGAGGCCCCATTAGAATTAAAAGGAGGCAGGCTTGGACTTTTGCCCTTGGAGTGCAGGAGGCTGAGGCGTTACCTTAAAGAGGTGTATAACACCCTAAGGGAGATAGATAGGGTGAATACATGTGTAGGAAAGAACTGCAGATGCTGGTTTAAATCGAAGGTAGACACAAAATGCTGGAGTAACTCAGCAGGACAGGCAGTATCTCCAGAGAGAAGGAATGTGTGACGTTTCAGGTCGATACCCTTCTTCAGACTGATTCAGTCACCCGTTCCTTTTCTCCAGAGATGCTGCCTGTCCAGCTGAGATACTCCAGCATTTTATGTCTATCTAAGGTGAGTACATAGTCTTTTACCCAGAGTAGGGGAATTAATAACCAGGGGACAGGATTTAAGGTGAGAGGGGAAAGATTTAATAGGAACCTGAGGGGGCAAACTTTGTCACACAGTGTGTGGTAGGTATATGGAACAAGCTGCTAGAGGAGGTAGTTGAGGTAGACACTTTAACAACATGGAAAAGACATTTGTACATGTACATGGATAGGTTTAGAAGTATACTACACTAAGTGGGACCTGTTGGGTCCCATGTTCACACGGGAGGGCTGAAACCCCCCCCCCCCCCAAACAACCATTTGCACTGCCTTTTCACTTCAACCCAAAACCCCCCAAACAACCATTTGCACTGCCTTTTTACTTCAAACCAACCATATTTTCATTTTCAAACCACATTAAGGGCACTCACAGTTGAGTAGACATGTGTTCAGTGTTATTCAGAGCTCAGAGAGACGTGAACCTCTCGCTTCCTCCATCTTGCAGAGACTGAGTGAGGCACACCACTTCCTGGTTTTATAGTCCCTCCCCCTCCTTCCAGCAGGGGCAGCAGAGAGAAAGGCAATTTTAAAAAAAACATTAATATCTCTCTGATTTTACATCGATGGGAAAAATCCTCTGGTCCTGGAAGGCGGAGGGGGGCTCTGAGCGAGGTGGCCAAAATTGACGGCCGTAGGTGGCTGCGGTCTCTCGGAAATCACAGCACAACGAGCCAAAAGCGGTCAAGATCAGACTTTTAGTAATATAGATATAGGTCAAACGCAAGCAGGTGGGACTTGCATAGATGTGGCATCTAGGTCAGCATGGGCAAATTGGGCTGAAGGGCCTGTGTCCATGCCATATGGTTCAAATGACACACACACACATAGCGAGGAGTTGTACTTTATACGACAAACAAGGGTTACTTAAAGTTAAATCAATATTAGCAATATAATATGAATACTAATATGAACATTAATTAATATGAATATTGATTTCTCTAACTTCAAGTAACCCTTACTTTCCCTCTCTCTCCCCATCCCTCCCCCACCCTAGTTCTCCGACTACTTTCACTGTCCTCCTGATTAACTTCACCACTTGTGTGCTTCGTAGTCACCTTCCCCTCAGCCAACAATGGACCATTCTACATTTCTTTGACCATTGTCTGCTTTGACCAGTCCTTTTCACACCTTACATGCTCCTTGCCCCCTTCCCTTTCTCTAGTTTCCTTTCTCCCCTGACTCTCAGTCTGAGAAGGGTCTCGACCTGAAATGTCACCTGTTCCTTCTCTCCAGAGATGCTGCCTGTCCCGGTGAGTTACTCCAGCATTTTGTGTCTCTACGTCCATCTAGCAGTGAACATTGTCGGCCAATGTCTTTTGCAGCATCCACAAGCTGTGATAAATGAATAAAACGTAATGTTAATTATGCAATGTGAATGTAGAGGCTTGGAATAAAATTATTCATCTGATCGTCGTGAGGAACCATGAATTATTCCATTCACCAGAGCTTTCCCCAAGCAGTAGTACTTTTACAAGCATCGACGTTGATGCCTCCCGTTGAATCTCCTTCCAGCATCTTTCAGCCGAGTTTCAGATCAAACTGCAGACGCAGACACCTCAGTGTGGGGCATTTAGTTACTGAGTTACACAGTTAGTTACAAAGGAGAAATGGATCGACCTCAGGAAGCGAAGAGGTTCACATAGTCGAGATTGCATCGACGGCGCCAAAGTAGATGGTTGAAAACTTCAAATTCCCACGGAGTCAATATCACCAACAACTTCTCCTGGACCACTCATATTGAAGCCACGACCAAGAAAGCACGCCAACGCCTCTACTTCCTTGGAAGTCTTAGAAGATTCAGCATGTCCCAGCCAACTCTCACCAACTGCTACAGCTGCGCCTGGTTGGGAACAGCTCCATCCAAGACTGCAAGAAATTGCAGAGAATTGTGGGCGCAGCCCAGACCGTCACACCAACCAACCTCCCTCCATAGACTCCATGCTGCCTCGGCAAGGCCAGCAGCATAATCAAGGACGAGTCGCACCCTGGCCACTTCCTCTTCTCCTCTCTCCCATCAGTCAAAATGTACAGAAGTGTGAAAACGCACACTTCCAGATTCAGGGGCAGTTTCTTCCCAGTGGTTATCAAGCAACTGAATCATCCTACCACAACCAGAGAGCTGTCTTGAATGACTATCTACCTATTTGGTGACCCTGGGACTATCCTTGATCGGACTTTACTTTGCACTAAACATTATTCCCTTATCATGTACCTACATACTCCCTGAGTGTGGAGCGTTTTGTAACGGAGGTTCGCAGGTAGCTTGTGTCAGTGACTGCGACACTGTGGGACTATCGAGGGTTGAGTTCCACGATCTCACAAACATTGGCACTGTACAAGGGCACCGACTCAACAGTGGATATTCAATTCCATTCTGTCACATGACTGGATTAATGTACACAATTTAAATTAATTTCCAGAGCTGAGTGACACCAGAATCCCGGAGGCAGATTCCACGTGCAAGTGGCAACGGCCCGAACACATTAGCGTATAAATGAAATAAGGAAGAGAATCCGCGCTCAGCTAATTCTTACCATTTGAAACATTCTATTGAATCATGTCACTCAGATTAAATAGTTTCACAGGATCGGGCCTCTTTATCCCCCTGAGTGTGTTCTGCCATTCTGAAGGAAGAAGTGAGTTTAAGTGAAATATTGCGTGAGCTGAGAGCGTGTGCAAAGTGATTCAGACAGGTCAAACTAACGGGCAGACAGGTGGAATACAGTGTAGAGTTACCTGCAGAATTATCCATACCTTTCAGGATTAACCAAATAAATCTTTATTAAGGGTAGACAGTCAGAACCTTTTTCCCAGGGTGGAAATGTCAAAGACCGTTGTCAGGGGTTGCCAGGTGTCAGGGGTTATGGGGAGAAGGCAGGAGAATGGGGTTGGGAGGGAGAGATAGATCAGCCATGGTTGAATGGCGGGGTAGACTTGATGGGCCGAATGGCCTAATTCTGTTCCTATCACATGGCCAAAGGGGCATTGCTTTAAGATGAGAGGGGCAAAAAGTGTGGTCGGTGCCAGGGTATGTGATGGAGGCAGACACAATAGTGACATTTAATAGGTTTTTAGATAGATACATAAACAGGCAAAGTTTTAATATTTATTCTAATTGTATATAGCACTAATATCTTGTTTTTTAGACTTTGTTTGTTTTACCTTGTAATGTATCCCTGTAAGTTATTTTATCTGTCATTGCCCTGCCCAACATACCAGCTGAACAGTATCTTTCTGTAATGTGAGCCTATCCTTGATACTATTATCTCCTTATGAACATGGTGGCGCAGCAGTAGAGTTGCTGCCTTACAGCGCTTGCAGCGGCAGAGACCCGGGTTCGATCCTGACTACGGGTGCTGTCTGTACGGAGTTTTTTACGTTCATCGGCTGGCAGTAACATCAAAGACCCACACCATCCTGGCCACACACTCATCTCCCCGCTACCTTCAGGTAGAAGGTACAGGAGCCTGAAGACTGCAACGACCAGGTTCAGGAATAGCTACTTCCCCACAGCCATCAGGCTATTAAACCTGGCTCGGACAAAACTCTGATCATTAATAACCCATTATCTGTTATCTGCACTTTATCAGTTTATTTATTCATGTGTGTATATATTTATATAATGGTATATGGACACACTGATCTGTTTTGTAGTCAATGTCTACTATGTTCTGTGTGCTGAAGCAAAGCAAGAATTTCATTGTCCTATCAGGGACACATGACAATAAACTCACTTGACTTGACTTGACTCATCCTGTGACAGCTTGGGGTTTTCTCCGAGATCTTCGGTTTCCTCCCACACTCCAAAGACGTACATGTTTGTAGGCTAATTGGCTTGGTATAAATGTAAATTGTCCCCAGTGTGTGTAGGATAGTGTTAAGGTGCTGGGATTGCTGGTCTGCATGGAATTGCTGGGCCGAAGGGCCTGTCCGCGCTGTATCTCTAAACTAAGCATGTTCCCACATCAAAGGTACCACACAAATGCAAGTTGTTTTGTGTTGGTTAGGAGCTAAGCATGCGAGAGATCTCAAACTCCAAGATGTAACATTTTGTACACAGTCCCAGTTCCAAACCTATGAAGAAATGCCAGGACATCTGCTCCTTTGCACTGAACTCTGTCCTATATTCCAGACAGTGGATCCCACACAACCAGTCCATTAGCCCACAGCCCTATTTCCCACTTCATCACGTCCAGCTTTTCCTGATTGAATCCTGATGGGCACAGTCCATACACAAGTTCAGTGAGATCCCGTACTGCATCTCTTTATTGTCTTTCCAATCCTCTCTTTCAAATGTTATTCTTGTTTCAATCGCTCTCTGGATTTCTCAATTCCCCGTGCAGTAACAGTTCCTCAGCCTTTGCCGAAAGCTCTATCATTCCATCATCTGTCAGACGTCAATCTGGACACCCTGACCGTGGGAAATGGTCAGCTCATCCTTACGATGGAATCATACTGCAAACCCCTTCATTGTGAAAAAAAAACAAGCCTCGGTCTCTCACACCTTGTGTAGGAAGGAACTGCAGATGCTGGCTTAAACCGAAGAGAGACACAAAAAATGCTGGAGTAACTCAACGCGTCAAGCAGCATCTCTGGAGAAAAAGGAATAGGTGACGTTTTGGGTGGAGACCCTTCTTCAGGTACCTTTCACTCTCACACCCTTCTTTGCTTTGTATTTGTATCAGCCGTGATCACATTGAATAACAGTGCTGGCTCAAAGGGCCGAATGGCCTGCACCTATTTTTCTATGTTTCTAACCCAATTACCGATGGTTAATAGTGCCTTGCCTGTGACTGGCCCTGCACGCAATACATGTTGTACCAACTTTGGAAAGCATACGGCAATGGGAGTTACTTGCAGAGTAATGAAAGGCAAAGATAGAGTGGATGTGGAGAGGATGTTTCCACTGGTGGGAGAGTCTAGGACCAGAGGTCCTAACTTTCTTTAATCAGACTTTATCTTGCACTAAATATTATACACTTTATTCTTTGGCTGTACACTGTGGATGGCTTGTTTGTATTCAGGTGCGGTCTTTCACCGGATAGTACGCAAACAAAAGCTTTTCACTGTACCTCGGTACACGTGACTGTAATAAACTAAATAAATGAAAATGAACTTCCCCGTGGCAGGGTGGCGCAGCGGTAGAGTTGCTGCCTTACAGCGCCAGAGACCCGGGTTCAATCCTGACCATGGGTGCTGTCTGTATGGAGTTTGTACGTTCCCCCTGTGACCGCGATGCATCGCTCCGCTTTCCTCCCACACTCCAAAGACGTACAGGTTTGTAGGTTAATTGGCTTCTGTAAATTGTAATTTGTCCCCCCGTGTGTTGGATAGTGCTAGTGTATGGGGTGATCGCTGGTCGGCACGGACCCGGTGGGCCGAAGGACCTGTTTCCTCACCGTGTCTCTCAAGGGCCTGTCCCACTTGGCAATTTTGCCAGCGTCATATCAGTGTCGCCAAAAGGTTGTGAACATTTCAAAATCCAGCGGCGACACAAAAAGTGGTTGCGACACTTGAGAAAACACCGCGCGCCATACGTCATCACGCCGCGTATTTGTCGGTGACATGATACGTCAGTCAATGATGCCAGCAGTCGCTGAAAAAATCGCCAAGTGGGACAGGCCCTTAAAGTCTAAAGCCTATAAGGACCAGTCTCACCCCGGTCACTCTCTCTTCTCCCCTCTCCCATCAGATGAGAGGCGCAAAGTTTGACAACACATATCTCTAGATTCAAGACAGTTTCATCCCAACTGAACCATCCTATCACCAAGTAGAGAGCGGTCCCATCCTCCCATCTACCTCAATGGTAGGAAGGACATTCTTGCTATTGAGAGAGTGCAGCGTAGGTTTACAAGGTTAATCCCCGGGATGGCGAGACTGGCATATGCTGAGAGAATGGAGCAGCTGGGCTTGTACACTCTGGAGTTTAGAAGGATGAGAGGGGATCTCATTGAAGCATATCAAGTCAAGTCAAGTCACATTTATTTATATAGCACATTTAAAAAACAACTCTCGTTGGCCAAAGTGCTTTACATTTGTTATAAGAATAGCATAAACAAAACAAACTACATACATATATACATGTAGCCCTCACTCAGAGGACGTCAGGAAAGGCTTGGGAGTATAGATAAGTTTTTAGTCTTGACTTAAAAGAGTCGATGGTGGGGGCAGTTCTGATGGGAAAGGGGATGCTGTTCCACAGTCTAGGGGCTGCAACCGCAAAGGCGCGGTCGCCCCAGAGCTTATGCCTAGACCGTGGGATATTCAGCAACCCCAAGTCGGCCGATCTGAGGGACCTGGAGGTGGAGTGGTGGGTGAGATGACTTTTCATGTAGGTGGGGGCAAGCCCATTGAGGGCTTTGTAGACATGGAGGAGGATCTTGAAGTTTATACGGAACCGCACAGGGACCCAGTGGAGAGAGGCCAGGATCGGGGTGATGTGGTCCCTTTTTCGGGTGCCCGTCAGGAGTCTCGCTGCGGCGTTTTGGACCAGTTGCAGGCGGGACAGGGAAGATTGGCTGATGCCAGTGTAAAGGGAGTTGCAGTAATCTAGGCGGGAGGAGATGAATGTGTGGATGATCTATTCAAGGTCATCAAACTGGAGGAATTGTTTTATTTTAGCTATCGTCCGAAGCTGAAAGAAGCTAGCTTTTACCACGACATTGACTTGTTTGTCAAATTTCAGTGCTGAGTCAAATATCATGCCAAGGATTTTGACATGAGGTTTGAGTATAAGGTTGTTAAGGGTTTGGACAAGCTAGAGGCAGGAAACATGTTCCCTGATTTTCGGGGAGTCCAGAACCAGGGGCCACAGTTTAAAAATAAGGAGTAAGCCATTTAGAACGGAGATGAGGAAACACTTTTTCTCACAGAGAGTGGCGAGTCTGTGGAATTCTCTGCCTCAGAGGGCGGTGGAGGCAGGTTCTCTGGATGCTTTCAAGAGAGAGCTAGATAGGGCTCTTAAAAATAGCGGAGTCAGGGGATATGGGGAGAAGGCAGGAACGGGGTACTGATTGGGGATGATCAGCCATGATCACATTGAATGGCGGTGCTGGCTCGAAGGGCCGAATGGCCTACTCCTGCACCTATTGTCTATTGCCTATTGTCAATGGAGACTCGGACTTTCTTTAATCAGATTTTATTGGGCTTCACCTTGCACTAAATGTTATTTCCTTCATCCTGTATCTGCATTGTGGACGGCTTGATTGGAATCATGTGTAGTCTTTTCACTGACTGGATAGCGTGCAACAAAAAAGCTTCCCGCTGTATCTCGGTACACATGGCGGTACTAAACTAAACTGTGATGGGGTTGATCACCTTACCCCCCGGGTGACTGATCCACATCCTCAGCCACTCATGCCCACTTGTTGCCCGGCTGGTTTGAACAAGAACCCGCAAGAGTCTGAAGAACCGGTGTAAAATGCTTCAGCTGTGGAAAGCAAAGGGTATTTCTGTGAAATATCAACAGGTCAGGAGAGGCGAGTGCAGTATGTTGGGGGCAGTCAGCAGCCTCTGCACAATTGTTCATCACTTCAACAGATGAGGCTTGAGAAGAAAAGCAATTTCGAGACTGTTTCGCAATGAATGCTGCGGAGATTGGCGCAAGGCCAATTTTTGTTGCTGCTTACCATTTATATTTTGTGACCATCATCATCTTCAATGTACTCAGATGTTGCCCCTGGGGGCCTCCTTCCCCTCATCTTGTGTTTAATTGTGGTGCTCAGTGCTGGTCAGAAGATCGGAACACTCAGCTGTCTATAATCATGGTGGCGCAGCGGTAGAGTTGCTGCCTTACAGCGAATGCAGCGCCGGAGACCCGGGTTCGATCCCGATTACGGGCGCTGTCTGCACGGAGTTTGTACGTTCTCCCCCGTGACCTGCGTGGGTTTTCTCCGAGATCTTCGGTTTCCTCCCACATTCCAAAGACGTATTGTAGGTTAATTGGCTTGGTAAATGTACAAATTGTCCCTGGTGGGTGTAGGATTGTGTTAGCGTGCGGGGATCGCTGGTCGGCGCGGACCCGGCGGGCTGAAGGGCCTGTTTCCGTGCTGTATCTCTAAACTAAACCCCCAGAGTAGGGGACTCAAGAACCAGAGGACAGAGGTTGAGGGTGAGAGGGGTGAAAGATTTTACTGGAACGTGAGAGCAAACCTTTTCACGTATATGGAACGAGCTTCCAGAGCAGGTAGTTGAGGCAGTTACCATAACAAGATTTTAAAGACATTTGGGCAGGTACAAGGAGAGGAAAGGACTAGAGGGATATGGGCCAAATATGGGGAGGTGGGACCAGTGTAGATAGGACATGTTGGTCGGCATGGGCAAGTAGGGCCAAAGGGCCTGTTTCCATTCTGTATGACTCAATTACTCTGCAAACACAGAAATGTAGTCTAGTTTAGAGATACAGCAGGGAAACAGGCCCTTCGGCCCACCGAATCCATGCTGACCAGTGATCCCCGCACACTAACACCATCCTACACACGCTGAGGACAACTTACATTTATACCAAGCCAATTAGCCTTCAAACCTGTACATCTTTGGAGCGTGGGAGGAAACCGGAGACCTCGGGGAAAGCCCACGCAGACCACGGGGAGAACGTGCAAACTCCACACAGAGAGCAGTCGTAGTCAGGATCGAACACAGGTCTCTGGCGCTGTAATGGCCCTGTCCCACGATGTGAGTTCATTCAAGAGCTCTCCCGAGTTTAAAAAAAAATTAAACTCGTGGTAAGCACGGAGAATGAACGTAGCGGGTACGTCGGAGCTCGGGGACGTCTCTTAGCGCTAACGGCAGGTACTCGGGAAGACTCGCTAACGGCAGGTAAGCTCGGGAGGACTCGTGAAGATTTTTCAAACATGTTGGAAAATGTCCACGAGAGCCCCGAGTACCGACGAACGGCCAATACCGTAAATCTCCGAGTTCGAATCAGGGCGAACTCGGGAGAACTCTTTGGAATGAACTCGTACAGTGGGACAGGGGTTTAAGGCAGCAACTCTACCGCTGCGCCGTCGTGCCGCCCCTACGAGAGATGGTGAGAGTTGTCGGAGACATGCCAAACGTTCTTAATCTTCGAAGGAACAAACAACTGTCGGCTTTCAGATTGGTGCCGGCCTGCTGTCCATTCTTCAACTACTCTCGTGCTGTAATCCACGTCAGTGACAATATATTTAATTTAGTTTGGTTTAATTTGGTTTTGTTTATTGCCATGTGCACCAAGGTAGAGTGAACAGCTTTTGTTGCGTACTATCCAGTCAGTTGGAAGACAATACATGATGACAATCCAGCCATGTACAGGATATAGATACATGATTAGAGAATATCATAGTTAAAGTAAGGAATGTTGCTGTAGGAGTAGAGATTTAAGAGTGTGGAGTGATTGTAATATGTCATTGTAGAACTGCTTCTGTGGGTAGCACGCAAATAGTCGCCTGCGTATCTCTTGGTGTTCATCAAATAAGTATGCGCAGGCACGGAAATCGCCATCAAAACATGGGGGGGACACAATTTCTTGGCGGCCGCGCGGCATCCGCACACTCACACAAACCTGCGAAGCTTCAGAGGCTTCAGCCCTGGGCCCTGCGGACACCCACTGTCAAAATAAACCAAAGCGAGAGAGGTGGCGGAGCGAGCTCAGTCTGTTCAGTAGCAAGGGTGAGATCAACATCAGACCAGGCGCTAGTGGGGAGAAACAGACTCCGTACAGACAGCGGCCGGAGTCAGGATCTAAACCCGTGTCCCTGGCGCCGTGAGGCAGCAGCATCGCGTGGGCCGAGTGGCCTCTCTCTCTCTCTCTCTCTCTCTGTACCAGCTGCCAGCAGCTGAGGCTTCAACATCGGGAGCCTTGATCGTCTCGATGCAGCAGTTTGATTTTAAGCCACGACGGGCGCTGAAAGGCCCCGCGAACAGGCCGATTCACCCCTTAGAAAGCGGCTGATAAAGTCCGGATGACAAAACATGGGGGGGGGGGGGATCGTCCCCCACCTCTCAAAGCATGGGGGGGGGGAGACGTGTCCCCCCCTGTACCCCCCAGGATTTCCGCCCCCTGCCAGCGGGACCTTATATTAGTGCCTGGTTCACAGATAGCAAGGCACGCATTCTGCTTTAGCAAGGGTCAGTTTTAAATCGGAGTTCAGAGATGAGAATTAAACAGACAAGCCAAATGCGTCTGAATTACAGTAAAAAAAAACCAACAGTTGCCATTCTCAAATGATTACACGAATTGAGAGATTTCCACAAGTGCCTTGAAACCAAAGCATATGGCCCATCTAAACAAGCAATCATTGCTAACAGACCTGTCAGCGATTAGGAAGTACAAGATTCCATCGCTCAATTAGCCTGATAGACCAAGAGGGAAAAAGCATCTCGGTAAGCTCGGAGTGCTCATGAGGGGCTGATTTCATAAAGTGCGTCGGTAGAAAGCTCAGCCTCAGTGAATTGACTGAAGATTGCTTACATCTTGGTTGTTTAAATGGGATTGAACCTTTTCAGCGGAGAGAGCACTGAAATGTGTTTATTTGAAGTACGGAACTGCCTGAACTTTGGGTCGTGCCCTTAACAATTTGCGCAGATTTCTTCTTTTCATTGTTTGGACAAAAACATTTAAAGTTACATTTGTGCTTTCCAGTGTATCAAAGAGACATCAAGGTCCCAGACAAATCTGCACAATAGTGTGGTACGTCACTGTGATGGATATACTAGGAAACACTACATTGGCTGGGACTCTCTGTTTCTAGATCACAAGAATGTTTTTTATATTTATATAAAAAAATTAAAAAAAGATTTTTTTTTTAAGTACAGTCATATGGCACCAAAGTGCCTAATATATATTGACATATGACATTTTATGTACAGCTTCTTATTTTTATTTTAAAAATGAAAAAGAAAGAGAGAATAGATAATAAAAGATAGAAAAACGTGTGATGTATGGTGTGTGAAAAGGAAAAAGGGGGGAAAGAGGGAAAGTGAAGAAAAGAAAAGGAGAGAGAAATAGAAAGACTAGAGAGTAGGAAATTAAGGAGATCGTTATTTATATTCTTGACCATCCTTCACCCAGTCCTGAAACAGTTGTTTTCTACGATTTTGTTGCCCCATATGCTTCCAAAAAGACGACAAATGGAGACCAACTCGTTAAGAATTGGTCTAATTTATCTATTAGGAGGAATCGCATTTCTTCAAGATGTGTGGTGTCCAACATATTTTAAATCCACATTTTAAGCGTTGGTATGGGTGTATTTTTCCAAAATATAAGTTTTTTTTGTTGCCGTTATTGACCCATAATTTAAAAATAAATGTTGAGATGAGTTCAATTTATTCCCGTCTTCCATTACTCCAAATATAACCATTTCAGTATTAGGTTCCATTTTTATCTTGAATTATTTTGTAAATATTTCAAAAATATCACTCCAGAATTTATAAAGTTTTCTGCAGGAAACAAAAGAGTGTGTTATAGTTGCGTTTTGGGATAGACATTTATCACAAATGGGGGACGTATTTGGATAGAATTTATTCAGTCTAGTTTTTGAATAATATAATCTATGTAAAATTTTAAATTGAATTAAATTATGTCTTACATTAATCGAACATTTGTGTATATATATATCAAATACTTTTCCCATGTTTCCTTCGTGATTTTTATCATTAATTCTCGTTCCCACTCTTCTCTAAATGCCTCTGTCGATGGTTAGGTCACAAGAATTGATGGTTCTCTCAAAAAAAAGCTGATGGGTGTATTTATAGATCATAGAACACGGTGGCGCAGCGGTAGAGTTGCTGCCTCACAGCGCTTGCAGCGCCAGAGACCCGGGTTCGATCCCGACTACAGGTGCTGTCTGTGCGGAGTTTGTACGTTCTCCCCGTGACCTCGTGGATTTTCTCCAAGATCTTCAGTTTCCTCCCACACTCCAAAGACGTACAGGTTTGTAGGTTAATTGGCTCGGTATAAGTGTACATTGTCCCTAGTGTGTGTAGGATAGTGTTAAGGTGCGGGGATCGCTGGTCTGCATGGACTTGCTGGGCTGAAGGGCCTGTTTCCGCGCTGTATCTCTAAACTAAACATGTTACCACATCAAAGGTACCACACAAATGGCAGTTGTTTTGGTTAGGAGCTAAGCATGTGAGAGATCCCGAACTCCAAGATATAATATTATGTCGGTGTGGACTCGGAGGGCCTGTTTTCGCGCTGTATCTCTAAACTAAAGTGAACAATACAACACAGGAACAGGCCCTATGCCCCATAATGTCAGTGCCGAATATGATGCCAAGCTGAACTGAGCTCCTCTGCCTGCACGTGATCCTTATCCCACCATTCCCTGCATATCCAGGTGCCAAAACATCCAAAGCATTCTATCTGCCTTCACCCCTGATAGCACATTGTAGTCATCCACCACCAACTGTGTAAAAAAAACCTAGCCCCGCACATCTCCATTAAACTTTGACCCTTTAGAAACATAGAAACATAGAAAATAGGTGCAGGAGGAGGCCATTCGGCCCTTTGAGCCAGCACCGCCATTCATTGTGATCATGGCTGATCGTCCCCAATCAATAACCCGTGCCTGCCTTCTCCCCATATCCCTTGACTCCACTAGCCCCTAGAGCTCTATCTAACTCCCTCTTAAATCCATCCAGTGATTTGGCCTCCACTGCCCTCTGTGGCAGGGAATTCCACAAATGCACAACTCTCTGGGTGAAAAAGTTTTTTTCTCACCTCAGTCTTAAACCCTTTATTCTAAGACTGTGGCCCCTGGTTCTGGACTCGCCCAACATTGGGAACATTTTTCCTGCATCTAGTTTGTCCAGTCCTTTAATAATTTTATATGTTTCTATAAGATCCCCCTCATCCTTCTAAACTCCAGTGAATACAAGCCTTTCACCTTAATAAAACTATTAAAATTAGTCTTTGACATTCCCATCCTTGGGTAAAGGTTAATTGTACAAACTATAGACAATAGGTGCAGGAGGAGGCCCTTCGGCCCATCGAGCCAGCACCGCCATTCACTGTGATCATGGCTGATCATCCATACTCAGTATCCCATTCCTGCCTTCTCCCCATATCCCCTGACTCCACTATCTTTAAGAGCTCTATCCAACTCTTTCTTGAAAGCATCCAGAGAATTGGCCTCCACTGCCTTCTGAGGCAGAGAATTCCACAGACTCACAACCCTCTGTGTGAAAAGGTTTTTCCTCATCCACGTTCTAAATGGCTGACCCCTTATTCTTAAACCTTGGCCACTGGTTCTGGACTCCCCCAACATCGGGAACATGTTTCCTGCCTCTAGCGTGTCCAAACCCTTAATAATCTTATATGTTTCAATAAGAGCCCCTCTCATGCTTCTAAATTCCAGAGTATACAAGCCCAGCCGCTCCATTCTATCAACATATGAAAGTCCCGCCATCCTGGGAATTAACTTTATGAACCTACGCTGCACTCCCTCAATAGCAAGAATGTCCTTCCTCAAATTTGGAGACCAAAACTGCACACAATACTCCAGGTGTGGTCTCACTAGGGCTCTGTGCAAGAGCCTGTAAGGTGTGAAAAGATCAGATCAAAGCAGACGATGATTAAGGAAAAGTACAAAAATAGCGGAGTCAGGGAATATGGGGAGAAGGCAGGAACGTGGTACTGATTGGGGATGATCAGCCATGATCACATTGAATGGCGGTGCTGGCTCGAAGGGCCGAATGGCTACTCTTGCTCCTATTGTCTATTGTCTACAATGGTTCATTGTTGGATGAGGGGAAGTTGACAACGAGGCATACAAAAAGTAAAATTAATCAGGAGGACAGTGAAACTAGTAGGAGAACTAGGGTGGGGGAGGGACAGAGAGAGAGAGTGTTATTGCTTGCTTGTGACATTAAGCAGAGGCCGTGTATCTCTCAGCGATCTACAGCTCTTTGGTGCTAAGCAGTGGGTCGCCCTGATACACAGGCTGAGATTGTCCGGTAGTTATCACACTGATGGTTCTAAGAATCTGAACAAAGGTCCCGAACCCAAAACGTCACTTATCCATGTTCTCCAGAGATGCAGCCTGACTCGCTGAGTTACTCCAGCACTTTATGCCTCTCTTTGTAAACCACCTGTTCCTTGTGTCTTCACTTCAAAGTGTTTGTTCTGAACTAACTATATCTGCCAGACGAAATGTGTAGGAAGGAACTGCAGATGCTGGTTTGCACCGAAGATAGGCACAAAAAGCTGGAGTAACTCAGCGGGACAGGCAGCATCTCTGGAAAGAAGGAATGGGTGACGTTTCGAGTCGAGACCCTTCCTCAGACGGTTTTCTCCAGTACAACGGAGGTACCTCACTGGCTGGAAGGCATTTGGTTGAGATGTGTGATTGATAAACATTAAAACATTGCTTTCTTTCCAGAGTTTTCCTGTGGAAAGGTTGGCAGATAGACACACCCCCTCCACACCACTCATCCTCCTCTCAATCCCTGCCCCCTCCACCCTCCATAATCTGAGCCAACCTGCTTAGATTTAAGATAGACACAAAGTGCTGGAGTAACTCAGCGGTTCAGGCATCTCAGCACCTCTGCAGAAAAAGGAAGGGTGACCTTTCTGGCCGGGACCCTTCTTCAGACCGACTCAGCCGGGGTGAAACTGCCTCTGTGAATGCGTCTGAGGAAATATTTCTCAGCCATGATCACATTGAATGGCGGTGCTGGCTCGAAGGGCCGAATGGCTACTCTTGCTCCTATTGTCTATTGTCCACAATGGTTCATTGTTGGATGAGGGGAAGTTGACAACGAGACATACAAAAAGTAAAATTAATCAGGACAGTGAAACTAGTAGGAGATTGTACTTTTCCCTGACAGAAACTAGTAAGTAAGTAAGTAAATTGTATTTATATAACACGTTTAAATCAACTCGCGATGAAACCAAACTGCTTTACATAAAAGACATAATAAAAGAAATAATATAGTTTCCGTACATCCATAGAAAAATTAAAAATCTGAAAAATGACATAACACATTATAGAATTCAACATGAACGTCCCCCCCACAACAGAATCAAAATTTTCCACTGTGGGGAAAGGCATCAAAAAGTTCAGTCCTGTTCCTCTGTGAAACACCCGAGATCGGGGCCTATTTGTGGCCTCCGCAGCCAGTCCGATGTTTTCAGTAAGCTAAGCAGGATCCTGAGAGCAGAGCGGCATTGATCCATAGAAACATATATTTTACCCGTGGAATCAGAAATTAGCTTCTTTATCAACTATCTGTCTCCATCTGGTTAACTGCAAAGTTGCTGCAGACCATATTTTCCTGATTTATTATTCCCTCCTTGCCAGTCAACTTATTAATGCAAGGTGCCTGCTCAGGCTCATTGTCGACTGCACGGTGATCAATAGGATCGCTTCACTCAAGGGAGACACACTTTCATTCTAAATATTGATTGGTGCACTATCAATGTTTCCACACTAATCATTCTGGCAGAGAATGTACATCTTTAATCAGATGAACTCAAGGTGATTAGACGGAGCCAGTTTAGCTTTTTTTTTAAATCCTTTCAGCGATGATATTATCTTTAGTGTAAGAAAGAACCGCAGATGCTGGAAAAACTGAAGGTAGACAAAAATGCTGGAGATACTCAGCGGGTGAGGCAGCATCTATGGAGACAATAGACAATAGGTGCAGGAGTAGGCCATTTGGCCCTTCGAGCCAGCACTGCCATTCAATGTGATCATGGCTGATCATCCCCAATCAGTACCCCGTTCCTGCCTTCTCCCCATATCCCCTGACTCCGCTATTTTTAAGAGCCCTATCTAGCTCTCTCTTGAAAGCATCCAGAGAACCTGCCTCCACCGCCCTCTGAGGCAGAAAATTCCACAGACTCACCACTCTCTGTGAGAAAAAGTGTTTCCTCGTCTCCGTTCTAAATGGCTTACTCCTTATTCTTAAACTGTGTGGTCCCTGGTTCTGAACTCCCCCAACATCGGGAACATGTTTCCTGCCTCTAGCGTGTCCAAGCCCTTAACAATCTTATATGTTTCAATGAGATTCCCTCTCATCCTTCTAAACTCCAGAGTGTACAAGCCCAGCTGCTCCATTCTCTCAGCATATGACAGTCCCGCCATCCCGGGAATTAACCTTGTAAACCTACGCTGCACTCCCTCAATAGCAAGAATGTCCTTCCTCAAATTAGGGGACCAAAACTGCACACAATACTCCAGGTGTGGTCTCACTAGGGCTCTGTGCAACTGCAGAAGGAGAGAAGGAATAGGCGACGTTTCGGGTCGAGACCCTTCTTCTGTCTGAAGAACGGCCCATCGACGGGATGGGTAGAGGAGGTTCAGATGCGGTGGAGACATCCAAGGCAGGGAGGAAGCCTGCACATCCTGTTTTGTTCCATCAATTCAGGGTAAATTCTTGTGCAGGGTGGCATGGTGGCACAGCGGTAGAGTTGCTGCCTTACAGCACCAGAGGCCTGTGTTCGATCTTGACCACGGGTGCTGTCTGTGTGGAGTTTGCACGTTCTCCCCATGACCACGTGGGTTTTCTCCGGGAGCTCCGGTTTCCTCCCACACTCCAAAGACATACAGGTTTGTAGCTTAATTGGCTTGGCAACATTGTAAAATTGTCTGCAGTGTGTGTGAGATAGTGCTGGTGGGATGGCGGGTCGGTACAGACTCAGTGGGCCGAAGGGCCAGTTTCTGCGCTGTATCTGTAAACAAAACAAAACTAAAATCCAACGCAATTCTGCACTCTCTGCGAAGTGGCTGGTCAAATTTAACAGCGGCGGAAGGTTGATTTTCTCTTTTTCACGGTGAAAGTCATTGGCGATCAGCGATCACATCCTGCGGCAGAACAACAGATTTTGCACAACATTTGGGGGTAATTAACACCCAGTGATAAATAGTTACCTCGGAGGATTGGGAACGGTCTAATGAGCCATTAGCAGTTGGAGAGGGAAGAGAGATGAGTGCCCAGGAATAATGGGTGGCAGCTGTTACCATCGCGGCTGCTGCTCACTCCAGCAACACTGCGCCACATGTACAAGCATCCCGATCAAAGGTGAAACCTCGTCTCGCAACAACCAGTCCACTGCAGCTGGTGGGAGGCGAACGATACCTGACTAGGAAGCTCCATGTTCTACATCCAACCTACATCGGAGTGCTGTGAATCTCTCGTAAGGAGCAGGGGTGTTGGAGCAGTCCCAGTTAGACAGGTAGATCATAGACAAGGAGACAGACGGATAGAGATGCAGGTAGTCAGAAACAAATAGAGAGATGCATTGTGTAAGAGGGAACTGCAAATGCTGGTTTATACCGAAGATAGACACAAAAAGCTGGAGTAACTCAGCAGGTCAGGCAGCATCTCTGGAGAGAAGGAATAAGCGATGTTTCAGGTTGAGACCCTTCTTCTATCCAGACCCTTCTACTTCTTCTACCTATACTGCCTGTCCCACTGAGTTACTGCAGCATTTCGTCTCTATCTTCAGTAGCTTTCATGCCGAGCATTGTTGCCAATGTATAATGAAAATGCATTGAACAAGCAGCATTTGGAACGCGGAGCTACCTCTGCACAGCTACTGAGAGGATTGGAGCTGCCAGCTCCTACAGTCACCACCTGTCTCACTGTGAGCCGTCAGCCCGTCAACCTGACTAGATTGATCCCTGGGATGGCGGGACGGTCATATGAGGAAAGATTGAAAAGACTAGGCTTGTATTCACTGGAGTTTAGAAGGATGAGGGGGGGATCTTATAGAAACATATCAAATTATAAAAGGACTGGACATGCTAGATGCAGGAAAAATTCCTCATTTTCAGAATTTTAATTTATTAACACAAACTGTTCCCCCGCAACGTTGATTACACTGCGAGTTGAGTCGGGTCGGGTTACTGAAATGGATGAAAAAGAGGCCCACTTTCCGCTCCGTTGCGTACTACACGTCAGCCCATTGCATTTAGCAGGTCTATCTTGCTCCGCTATAGGATCTTTGGTTTTTACAGTTCGACTGACTGCCCAGTGCCTACCTTGAGTAATTACTCACGGCACTTGCCTGGTTGTAAGCTGCCCAAGCGAAATATGAGGTGCTGTTTGGCCCTTTGGCCTTTGCTAGTGTACTTCTTGGCTTTATTCCTGATCACCACCAACCTGGTCCAGTAACGCCTGACCCACTGTCTGCATTCACCATTGCCCCAGCAACTGACGTGACCACTGATCTTTGGTTGGATTGAGCCATGAACACCACCAGTGGCCACCTCCATCAGATGCACGAGCAAACTCCAGACATGGTCAAGTCCAAAACATTCATTCCTCGCCCGCTGCTGCGACCATGCCATTCAAGTGCCCAGAATATCCTCAGCGGCTGTCCATGTGGGTTATATCTTGCATTGTCAATGGACAACCTCAGAGTACATTAGATTTTTAGTTTAGAGATACAGCGCGGAAAAGAGGCCCTTCGGCCCACCGGGTCCGCGCCGACCAGTGATCCCCGCATAGTAACACTATTCTGCACACACTAGGGACAATTTACACGTACACCAAGCCAATTAATGCTACAAACCTGCACGTCTTTGGAGTGTGGGAGGAAACCGAAGATCTCGGAGAAAACCCACGCGGTCACGGGGAGAACGAACAAACTTCGTACAGACAGCACCCGTAGTTGGGATCGAAGCCGGGTCTCCGATGCTGCAATCGCTGTTGGGCAGCAATTCTACCACTTGTAGATTTGATTCACTCGTTTGCCCCACATTTCATTATTAATGAATGGGAAAGATGTGCAATAAATAACAATAATCCATCACAATGTTCATTCACAGTTTGCAGCTCTTTTGTTTTTCAATGGCACGGCTTAAATTACACAGCAGGTCAAGTGTTCTCTGTGAAACAAACATTGCATGATTAAGCCAAATGTGCGTTCTCTCATTAACAGATCTCTATTAATTACAATAGATAGGAGCAGCCTGGTTAACAAGCCCAGTGCATTAAGATGAACAGGTTTCGATGACCCACCTCTGCTTGTGCACAGAAGCACAAAGGACAGGGTCGGAAGCATTCTCGGGTATTTGATGCCAATACCAATATTCGTCCAGGCAAAAATAGCATCAAGTCGTGTAAGCCGCAGCTAATTTCTAATTATAAGTGGATAACAGAGGTGTACAGCAACATATACAAATATATGAAAGAATGAATGGATACTTTATTAGCACATGTGACAAGTCAAAGTGAGATGCTTTGTTTTGCATACTGAAGGTATGCAAAGAGTCGCCACCTAAAGTGCGCAGACAAAGATACAAAATATTCCATTGTAACACAAAGTATCCAATTTGTGGATCCCCATGCCGAGAATCAAGGGTGCCCACAGACCCCCATGCCGAGAATCAAGGGTGCCCACGGACCCCCATGCCGAGAATCAAGGGTGCGCACGAATATATATTCGGTGCATGTGTCTGCTGGCATACATGCATGCCTGGGTGAATGCATGTGTGTGTGGGTGTGTACGTGAGTGTGTGTGACTTTATGTGTGTGTGTGTGTGTATACATGTCCATGTGCAGACGGCTTTTGGCAGATCGAGAGCCAGCTCTCTGTTAAGGCAGAGAGTGAGCAAGCTCACCACCATCACCAGCAGGGCGACATCAGCATCTTTGACCATCTGTGGCAAGGAATGTTTGAAGTAAAGACCATAAACATGGCACAAAGCACCAGACGCCCCTCACAAAAAATTACTTGGTATTTGTTAGCAGCAGCAAAAAATCTTCAGCAAATCAAGAGCGAAATAGCAATCGTTTCAAAGTGGGAGCAGCAGGCCTTTTGGAACAAGTCGTCAGAAACAAATTACAGTGCCTTTAACAAGTGCATTGGCAGAGGCAGCCACTGAGCCATAGATCCTCAGCCCGTTAACCGGAGTGGATGATGCCGCTCACAAAACCGCCTCCCACTGTCTCAGCGAAACGCCCAGGGCCGCAGAATCAGAGGCAGCTGAACAATTGTGTCTCCACTCAGCCAGGAAGCCCTGGGCTAGCCGCGGTGACTCAATGAAAGGGAACAGCGGAAATAAAAGAGGCTGGCAGATGCAAAGCAATTCTTCTGGGGATGGCAACGAAGTTACGCTAAACTAACGAGACAGTCCAATCCGTGTCTTTGGTTCTGCCGCCAACTCCTCAAGGAATTCAGGACATGTGCACCCCCCCCCCACTCCAATATCTTGCAGAGCTGTCCACGTTCTCAGGTAGAGACCCTTCTTCAGGCTTTGTCCTGTCCCCCCTCTCTTCCAGCTTTCTCCCCCCACCACAATCGGTCTGAAGAGGGGTCCCAACCCAAGACATCAGCTTTGCATGTTCTCCAGAGACGCTGAGTTACTCCAGCACTTTGTATCTTTTTTTTTTTGTAAACCAACACCTGCAGTTCCTTGTGCCGACATCTTGAGGTGCTTCGCAACCAGTGAAGGGCTTGGTAATTGTGGTCCTGGCTATCGGGTGGGGAATGTGATGCACCAAGTTCCCACAAACAACCAAGTGGATAAAGCAAAGGACCAGAAAAAAACAGACTTTTAGCGATGTTTGGCAAATGACTATT
The DNA here is from genome assembly GCA_038087875.1 of Malacoraja senta. NCBI lineage: Eukaryota > Metazoa > Chordata > Chondrichthyes > Rajiformes > Rajidae > Malacoraja > Malacoraja senta. The sequence continues at coordinate 63,227 of JAXLNO010002916.1, read as the reverse complement.
GACCAGGTTGCAGGGTGCATGGAGCCTTGGTGTAATAGGTCAGGAATTAGACTAATTTCTTCAGTCAGAGGGTGGTGAATCTGTGGAATTCATTGCCACAGAAGGCAGTGGAGGCCAAGTCAATAGATATTTTTAAGGCAGAGGTAGATGGATTCTTGATTAGTACGGGTGTCAAGGGTTATGGGGAGAAGGCAGGAGAATGGGGTTAGGAGGGAGAGATAGATCAGCCATGACTGACTGAGTGGCAGAGTAGACTTGATGGGCCAAATGGCCTATTTCTGCTCCAATTACTTATGATCTTAAGAACGCCATCTACATGACAGTACCTCAAAGATGGTGGCTTCATCTCAGGTTTAGTATAGTTTAGAGATACAGCACGGAAACAGGCCTTTCAGCCCACCTGGTCCCCACCGACCAGCGATCCCCGCACATTAATACTATCCGACACACACTAGGGACAATTTACACTTACACCAAGCCAATTAACCTACAAACCTGTACGTCTTTGGAGGGTGGGAGGAAACCGAAGATCACGGAGAAAACCCACGCGGTCATGGGGAGAACGTACAAACCCCGTACAGACAACACCCGTAGTCGGGATCGAACCCGGGGCTCAGGCGCTGCAAGCACTGTAAGGCAGCAACTCTACCGCTGCACCACTGTGGCCGCCCTTAGATTTGAATTGTCGTCATTATGTCCTTCTGATTCAGACCACTGATCCTTCGCTGACATTGCTGCAGACTTTATCCCAGGCACTGATTCCAGCAATTCTGATGAATTTCTTAACAGCACAAACCGACAGAGGGACTTGGGGTCCAAGTCTACCCCACGACAGAAGGGGGAGTTGTACAGTTTGATAGCCACAGGGAAAACGGATCTCCTATGGCGTTCTGAAAGTGCTCCTCAGGTTGACCAGTGCGTCATGGAGGGGGTGAGCTGTATTGTCCAAGATGCTCCGCAGTTTGAGGAGCATCCTCCCCTTCAAGACCCACCTCCAGTGAATCCCTTATCACGCGTCTACACACTGTAAGTGGATCGATTGTAATCACGTATTGTCTTTCTGCTAACTGGTTAGCGCGCAACGAAAGGCTTTCACTGTAGCTCGGTGCACGTGACAAGAAACTAAACTGAAACTGAACCCTCTTATGCCTGGGCAATCAGTGGAACACATTGTATAGACCCAAAGCATTGTCCTCTGACTTGTATTCTATACAGTTCAGCGTTCTGTCTACATTTAATAATTGCTCTTTCACTGCGATTTGATACGGCTCCTTTCGACCTTCTGAACGATTTGTAGTCTTGATGCAAACGGGTTATGCGTGTAATTAAACAACAAATCTTAAATGAATTAATCTTGTCAAAAATCAGTGCAAACCTTCATAGCATTTAAACACTGAGATGGCTACTTGATGTGTACCATTGGATGCAGGGCTGTGGACTCAAAGCAGGGAGTGAGGCTAGCATGGAGTTATACAGCACAGAAGTTATAAGGCCCAACTCGTCCATCTACACTAGTCCCACCCGTCTGCACTTGGCCCAAATCCATCTAAACCTTGCCTACCTGTCCAAATGTCTTTTAAATGCTGTTATAGTACCTACCTCAACCACCTACTCTGAAGAAGGGTCTCGACCGGAAACATCTCCCGTTCCTTCTCTCCAGGCACGCCGCCTGTCCCGCTGGGTTCCTCCAGCATTTTGTGTCTACCTCCTCTGGCAGCTCGTTCCATATACCCGCCACCATCTGCGTGAACAAAGTTGCCCCTCGTTTCCCTGTCAGTTTGGATTGCCTTTTGGCCAGCAGAGTCACGACAGGCCGAATGGCCTTGCATTGTGCCATTTATTTCCACAATTTGGAAACCGGCCGGATGCTTTGCTCGAATTACAGCTTTAAGTTTTCAAGATACTGTTGCTTTAAGAGCATTTCATCTGTAACATATCAAATAGACAATTCCAGAGAGAGGATGTGCTTATGTGGCACAAAGGGCATATTTTTATTAAAACCGTTCACAGTAGGGAATGTGGACCTTGGCATATTGATTGACACAGTGCAGAGCTGTGAATGCCTCGATGGCTGCATTTTGTTAACAGCAATTCCACCACTCTAATGGAAAGGATGGATTTATATTGGTCTTCGAGCAACAGAAAGATGATTGTGAGTGAACCCATGCACCATGTTAGAACGGAGTGCCTCTCCAGAGAAAGGCATTCCTTTTTAAACGACCATTCATAATTTTCTGCTTGTGTGATTAATTATGCTGAAAAGTTAATTACAGAAGTTACAGGAAGTCCCAGTGCAAGAACGTGGTCACCCCTCTGTGCTGAGGTGGGGATCTAACTCCTTCAGGGAGAGTGAGAGCGTGGCATACCAGGGAAAGGCATTGAGCGTGGTGGAAGGAACTGCAGATGCTGGTTTACACCGAAGATAGACACAAAATGCTGGAGTAACTCGGCGGGACAGGCAGCTTCTCTGGAGAAAAGGAATGGGTGACATTGTCGGGTCGAGACCCTTCTTCAGTCCCTCTGGATAGAAGGAATGGGTGACATTTGAGGGCACTTGCCACTTGCACGAGAAACTAATGATGCGTTTGAGTGTGGATAAGAAGAAAACAGCTGACAAACCCACCATGGTGAATCCAACATGGCCCACAGCTAACAATTTTTCTTTTTCCTTGATCATCGTAACTTATTTTTGCAAATCTTTAATTCATTTTTGTTCTATATCTCTCTACATCACCGTCTGTATCTCTCTCGTTGCCCTTTCCCCGGACTCTCAGTCTGACGAAGGGTCTCGACCTGAAAGGTCACCTCTTCCTTTTCTCCAGAAATGTTGCCCGATCTGCTATTTTGTTACTCCAGCTATTTGTGTCTGTCTGGGGTGAATGCTGGATCAATTCTTCCCATTTTTGCCGGGATAAGTGGAAACACATGAAATATTAAAATGTATGTTGTGGAAGGGCTGGTGCTGAGAGAGCAGTTTGTAATGAGTGGGATGCCACAGTCCCCGTGAGTGATGATTTAATCCAGCGCTATGGGCAACCTTTATCCTGTTGCCCACACCACTGTTGGAATAACCTCTCCAGTCTCTTCATCTCAACACACTCAACTGTAATACTTAACCCCACGTTACTGAAATGGGAACGAACTGAGATGGAGGAACCTATAATCATGGAGTCGTTAAATACAGTTTCAACATAGAGAATAATTTAAAGGCTGTTTCATTGACTGTTAATGACTGGAGGGCCAGATACTGTCACGGTGTCAAGGTTGTTAAGGGCTTGGACACGCTAGAGGCAGGAAACATGTTCCCGATGTTGGGGGAGTCCAGAACCAGGGGCCACAGTTTAAGAATAGGGAGTAAGCCATTTAGAACGGAGACGAGGAAACACTTTTTCTCACAGAGTGTGGAATTCTCTGCATAAGAGGGCGGTGGAGGCAGTTTCTCTGGATGCTTTCAAGAGAGAGCTAGATAGGGCTCTTAAAAATAGCGGTCAGGGGATATGGGGAGAAGGCAGGAACGGGGTACTGATTGGGGATGATCAGCCATGATCACATTGAATGGCGGTGCTGGCTCGAAGGGCCAAATGGCCTACTCCTGCACCTATTGTCTATTGTCTATTGTCAACAGCAAGGAAGCAGGCCCTTCGTCCCATGGCTTCCATGCTAACCATCCACAGCCAAGCGACACAAATTCCATTTAGAAGCCCTTGGTCTGTAGCTGCCAATACCATTGGGGCGTTTGAGAGGCTTTTAGGCAGGCAAATGGGTAGAACATAGAACATAAAACGGAACAGGCCCTTTGGCCCACGGAGCCTGTGCTGAACACGATGCCAAGACCAACTCTTATCTGCCTGCACATTGTCCACATCCCTCCACTCCTTGTGCCTATCCAACAATCTGTTCAATGTCACCATCATATCTGTCTCAACCAACAAACCCGGCACAAAATGCTGGAGTAACTCAGCCGGACAGGCAGCATCTCTGGCGAGAAGGAATGGGTAACGTTTTGGATCGAGACCCTTCTTCGACGAGACCCGAAACGTCACCCATTCCTTCTCCCCAGAGATGCTGCCTGAGTTACTCCAGCATTTTGTGCCTACGGTTTAAACCAGCATCTGGAGTTGCTTCCTACACCAAACTCAGCAACGTGTTCTAGGCGTTAAAGAAGGAACTGCAGATGCTGGAAAATCGAAGGTACACAAAAATGCTGGAGAAACTCAGCGGGTGCAGCAGCATCTATGGAGCGAAGGAAATAGGCAACGTTTCGGGCCGAAACCCTTCTTCAGACTGATAGGGGGTGGGGAGAAGAAAGGAAAAAAGGAAAAAGGCGGAGGAGGAGCCCGAGGGCTGGGGGAGGGGAGGAGACAACCAGAGGGCTGATGAAGGGGAGGGGACAGCAAGGGCTAGCAGAATTGGGAGAATTCAATGTTCAAGCCCCCAGGATGTAGACTGCCCAAGCGGAATATGAGGTGCATTTCCTCCAATTTCCGGTGTTGCTCGCTGTGGCCATGGAGGAGACCCAGGATAGAGAGGTCAGATACGGAATGGGAAGGGGAGTTGAAGTGCTGAGCGACCGGGAGGTCAAGTTGGTTATTGCGGACCGACCGGAGGTGTTCGGCGAAACGATCGCCAAGCCTCCGCTTGGTCTCAACGTGTTCTAGGCACTTGCCGCCCTCTGTGTAAAAAGAAAAGATACCCTGCACATCTTTAAACTTTGCCCCTCTCGTCTTAAAACTACGCCCTCTAGTATTGTAGGGTGTGAAGGAATTTGGATCATGTGCAGACAGTCTTTCAGTTTCACGTCTGGCCGAAGGGCCTGTTCCTGTGCTACACTGTTCTCTGATAGACACAAAATGCCGGAGTAACTCAGCGGGACAGGCCGCATCTCTGGAGAGAAGGAATGGGTGACATTTCGGGTCGAGACCCTTCTTCAGTTGTCTTGTCCTGAAACGTCACCCATTCATTCTATCCACAGACGCTGCTTCTCCTTCTGAGTTATTCCAACATTCTGTGTCTATCTTCAGAGTAAATCAGCATCTGCAGTTCCTTTCTTCACTGTTCGAGGTTCTAAGTTAGTAAGACATGACCTGCCACACACAAAGCCTGGCTGACTGTCTGTGCAATGTGCAGATGCAATATTGGAGATAAGGGAACTACCGTAACTCTGTTTTTTCTTTCCGTGTAGATGAAACAGGCAGAGACAGATAGATTCTTGATTAGTACGGGTGTCAGAGGTTATGGGGAGAAGACAGGAGAATGGGGTTAGATAGATCAGCCATGATTGAATGGCGGAGTCGACTTGATGGGTCAAATGGCCTAATTCTATTGCTATTCCTCATGACCTTATGACGTGCAGGGTTATTGGGGGGAGAAAACAGTGGTGTGGCAATGATGGGCCAGCAGAGGCACGACAGGCTGAATGGTCTCAAAGGTTCCACGTCCATGCTGGTGACTCAATGCAAATTTGCTGCCTTTCTATGCTCTTCTGTAACGCCCGTGATTAATGATCCCTGTCACTTCCTTAAGTCATTCGGCAGTTATTTAAACTCCAGTTATTTACAAGTGATGGATCAGTACTCTGACAAAAAATGTTTAGATCTTGCTGCAAACCCATTTTAGATAATTTAATCAAATTGCAATACCACCCTCTTAAATAAATCGAGCAATGTTTATGAAAAGAACATTTATCTTTTATTGCCCGCTCCAAGTGTACTCTCCAAGCTCTGGGTCAGAATGGATTTTGCACACACAGCAGCAGGCAAATGAGTTTGAGAGCAATCAAGGAATAGAAGCTTTTTTTGAAAGTGGGAACTACTTTTATTGCTTGGTCATCTTTAAACCCCTGTCCCACGGTGCGAGTTCATTCCTTTTTTTTTTTTTTTTTTTGAAAATATTTTTTATTGGAGATAAGTACACAACATATTAACATCATTACCAGTCTTACATTTTTGAATTGATAATATTGTCAACTATTATTACATTGTCTCGAGTTCATTCCAAGAGCTCTCCCGAGTTTGCCCTGATTCGAACTCGGAGATTTACTGTAATGGCCGCACGTCGGTACTCGGGGCTCTCGTGGACATTTTTCATTGTGTTGTAAAATCTTCATGAGTCTTCCCGCGCTTACCTGCCGTTAGCGAGTCTTCCCGAGTACCTGCTGTTAGCGTTAAGAGACGTCCCCGAGCTCCGACGTACCCGCTACGTTCATTCTCCGTGCTTACCACGAGTTAGATTTTTTAAAACTCGGGAGAGCTCTTGGAATGAACTCGTACCGTGGGACAGGGCGTTTAGATGTTAGACTTTACTTTACTTTAGAGAGGCTCGCGTAGCAGAAGCGTCCACGTCGCGGGGCTGGAAGCTGGAAGTATCCCGAGATAATTCTGCTACCACCATCATCTATTGCGACAAGCGATGGCTCCCACTGATTGTCGCCGGAACCTTGCGTCCTTTTCAGGACGGACGATGACAGCGATGTCAACATTTGTAACAAGATGGACACGAAAAGAAGAAGAACTTTAGAGATACAGCGCAGAAACAAGCCCTTCGGCTCACCGAGTCCACCCCGACCAGTTCACCAGCACTATCCAACACATTAGGGATCATTTCCAATTTTTACCAAAGCCAATTAAACTACAAACGTGCACGTCTTTGGAGTGTGGGAGGACACAGGAGCACCTCCGTGAGCCACTTTGGGCTTGTTCCACCCTTCGTTCCCTGCTTGTTACACAGGTGCCGTAAGCAGGGATGCGAAATGCAGGGCGAAGCAAAAAAATGGGCCAAAAGCAAGCTAATTGTAATTCTCACCTGGGGTGTGATAGGAAGCCCAGTGACGGTGCTGAACTTCACAAAGAGCAGCAACTCCTGAAGTGACAGTCTGTCTTCTGCCTCTCCGGAATGTGACAACATCACCAAAGTAACAAGGCCCTTCACGAGCAACAAGATGACTCTGGACGTGTAGCTCGGAGTGAGTGTGAATACCAGGGGGAAATAGTTGTTAGCAAATGTTAAAATTTCAACCTTCTCCCTGTCAAGGCTGTGCTGCAGTGTTAATGGTCGAACATCAAGTGTTCCGACACTGGACCGGTGTGATGGACCGGTGCAAACAAGCAGGAAAGTTGCGTCAATCCTACTGTCACAGCAAGACACAAAGTGCTGGAGTAACTCAGCGCGACAGGCAGCAACTCTGGAGAAAAAGGGATGGGTGATGTTTCGGATTGGGAGCCTTCTGCAGACTCCCAAAGTGCTGGAGTAACTCAGCATGTCAGGCAGCATCTCTGTTTTGGATCAGGTCTGAAGAAGTGTCCTGTCCTGTAACTTCACCCATTGACGATGGGCAGAACGACCTCCTTCTACACTCTCATTTGGTGTCAACCCTAGGGGGTCAACGGCATCTTTGCCGTTTGATGTTTGTGCCTGAATGGTTAAAATTCGGAGCTTTTGGAACTGATTTTGGAGTGAAATCCGTGAAATCTCTTTGAGATTAGTGCCGGGAAAAAGTGCAAACAAGTTGCAGAAAGGGGTTATAAAAGAAAGAAGATTTTTGCCCTGGGGGACATTGCTGTAATTTAAAATGTGTAAATAAATGCTTTTATTGAGATGGAATAAAAGCTCTTTGACAAAGAAGGTTTGTGATACAAACATTTTTATGTAGAGTGCTTCTGATCTTTGACTCACTAGAGGCCACAGAAACACAATCAGGTCTTTCAACGAGAATTCGATGGGCACAAGTTAATATTCATGTCCATGGGGAACAAGATTGCTTGAATTTCGTGCAAGGAGCCAGCATAAGCACAATAGGTCGAATGGCCTTCCGTGTTATAACAATATTGTCATACTGAGCTGAAGCTGGATTAAACATTTGGGTCAGACACAAAATGCTGGAGTAATTCAGCAGGACAGGCAGCATCTCTGGATAGAAGGAATGGTTCAAAGATGCTGCCTGTCCCGCTGAGTTACTCCGGCATTTTGTGCCTATCTTTGGTGTAAACCATCATCTGCAGTTCCTTCCGAAACAATTGAGTCCTTAGTTCACCCTGATCAATAATGTTACATTTATTCAAAGTCATTCCTATAAATGCCATCATGGTGGATTGATGTTATGAAAAACATGTGCCAGAACAGGGCGGCACGGTGGCGCAGCGGTAGAGTTGCTGCCTTACAGCACTTCCAGCGCCGGAGGCCCAGGTTCGATCCCGACTACGGGTGCTGTCTGTACGGAGTTTATACGTTCTCCCTGTGACTGCGTGGGTTTCCTCCGAGACCTTCGGTTTCTTCCCACACTCCAAAGACGTGCAGGTATGCAGGAAAATTGGCTTGGTATAAGTGTAAATTGTCCCGAGTGTGCGCAGGACAGTGTTAATGTGCTGGGATCGCCGGTCGATACGGACTCGGTGGGCCGATGGGCCTGTTTCCGCGCTGTATCTATAAACTAAAAACTAAAACAGGACTTAATTTCAAAAGTTGGGGATCTCATAAAAGGAAGGTCTTTGAAGTTCGATGGATGTAATGGTCGTGCTTCAGTCGTATGATATGGAGATGAGGAAATGTTTCTTCCTGCAGTTTCGAGATGTTCTCGTGAAAGATCATCGACCTGGAGTGTAAACGGTTGTGTAGGAAGAAGGGTCTCGCCCCGAAATGTCACCAATTCCTTCTCTCCAGAAATGCTGCCTGTCCCGTTGAGTTACACCAGCTTTTTGTGTCTATCTTCGGTTTAAACCAGCATCTGCAGTTCCTTCTCACACATGTAAATGGTGGTGTTCCTGTGCATCTGATGCCCTTGTTCTTGGCCGTGCATTTTGGAGGAGGTCCACACTGCACCACGGGAGGAGCAAGGGGATGGATGGGTCACTATCGAATGGGCTGCTTTGTCTTGGGGAGTCATTGCTTGAGTAGTTGTGAAGTTCTCCGCACTCTTCCCGTGGAGTACTTCGTCAAGACACGATTGAATGGCGGTGTAGACTTCAAGTCAAGTCAAGTGAGTTTATTGTCATGTGTCCCTGGTAGGACAATGAAATTCTTGCTTTGCTTGAGCACAACAGAACATAGTAGGCATTTACTACAAGGCATTCTATAAATATATACACAATGGTCAATATACTGATAACGTGCAAATAACAGTATTGGCTAGTAAAGTTCAGTGATGGGCCGAATGGCCTAATTCTGCTCCTATCGCTTATCAACATGAACTTAGGACTAAGCAACACCCAGTTTCTCCTGTTGCTTTTGTTTACCTTAAAATCATTTGTATTGCTTGTAAATCATGCATGAATTATTTTAAAGTTAGACATTGCTAGTTTCCTGTGATAGTTCCCCAATCTCCCACAGGCAACACATGCCTATCATGATTAAGAAAGAACCTCAGATGTTGGAAAAATTGAAGGTAGACAAAAAGCTGGAGAAACTCAGCGGGTGAGGCAGCATCTATGGAGCAAAGGAATGGGTGACTTTTCGGCTCGAGACCCTTCTTCCACATCACTGAAGAAGGGCCTTGACAAGAAACGTCACCCATTCCTTCGCTCCATAGATGCTATAGATGCTATGCTTCGTTCCTTGAGTTCAGACTCTATTTTCTGATTGAGCAAAGTCACTCCAACCTTTTCAGTAACAAACCACCCACCCATCTGCTCTCCAAATGAGGAACTTCAATGCCAGGACATACCTCCCCCACACACCATAGTCATCACCTCTTTTGTCTATCTAATTGTCGTTAGAATCAATACTAAGTCCATTTGTGGATTCTGTCAGGGATCTGTTCCATTGATCGGACACTTGCTCTCTGAGATATGGTTTTGCCAGGTTAGCTCTGTGTTAATGCTCGCTTCGAACCCGGGTCCAAGTGTGTAGATAGACACAAAATGCTGGAGTAGCACAGCGGGACAGGCGGCATCTCAAGAGAGAAGGAATGGGTGACGTTTCGGGTCGAGACCTTTCTTCAGACTGAGACAAGAGGTCCCATGTTCGACCCATGTGCTCTGCTCTGTCAACTGCTGTGTTAGCGCGATCTCCACGGTTCCCCGTAGACGGACACAGCTGCTGCATGTGTGGAAAGGAACTGCAGATGCTGGCGAATATCGAAGATGGACACAAAGTGCTGGAGTAACTCAGCAGGTCAGGCAGCATCTCTGGAGAACAAGGGTGGGTGACGTTTCGGGCCGGGACCCTCTTCAGACTGAATGCAGGGTGCGTGTCCAGTGCGACCACTCTCCAAATTGTATCCCTCCTGAGATCACACCTTCCCTGGCCAACAGTGGGCCTACCAGCCAGGGCACCACCCTGCCTGAGGTCATTTTGATCATGGTGCTTTCTCGTCTTCAGCTCTTCACCCCCCACGCACCCCCCTCACTCCCCTCACCCACCTCCCCCAGCCCCTACATTCAATCTGAAGAATGGTCGCGACCTGAAACATCACCCATCCTTTTTCCTCCAGAGATAGCGCCTGGCCCGCTAAGTTACTCCAGCGCTTGGTGTGTATCAGAGCTGCTGTCCGATGCTGTACGATCGCATTGACTTCAGTTTACCCGTTAGTACATGGATTCAAAGAGGTGTAACTTGGCCTGTTTTCAGTGCCACGGTTCCTGAGTTTACCATGCTGGTTTTTTCACAGTCCAGTCACTGCAATCAGGAATGACCGGTCAAGCACTTCAGACTGACCCGGTCTTTGCTCAAGGTCACATTTATTGCTCACTGCCATTTTTGTATCTGCAGGTTGAGACAAGAATATGTGTCGACTCGCACTGGGTAATGGCCACAGGAAGAGTTTTAGTTTCGTTTAGTTTCCAGATACAGCGCGGAAACAGGCCCTTTGGCCCACCGAGTCCGCACCGACCAGCGATCCCCGCACACTAACACTATCCTACACACATTAGGGACAATTTACAGTTATACCAAGACAATTAACCTACAAACCTGTACGTCTTTGGAGTGTGGGAGGAGACCGAAGATCTCGGAGAAAACCCACGGGGTCACGGGGAGAACGTACACACTCCGTACAGACAGCACCCGTAGTCAGGATCGAACCCGGGTCTCTGCCGCTGTAAAGCAGCAACTCTACCACTGCGCCACCGTGCCACAGAGAAGCAAATGAAGTGAAAGGGGTCATTCAGGGCCAGTCCTGGTTCCATTCGTTATCATGTCCGACACAGGCCCTTCAGCCCATCGAGTCTATGTCAGTCATCAAGCACCACTTTACATTTAACCCATATTGTTCATTTTCTCCCCACATTCTCAACTCACCAGGTCTGCTGCTCATCTACACAGTCGTGGATACTTCATCCATGCATTCACTAGTGACAATAAAGTATTATCCATTCATCCATTCACTCATTCACTCATTCATTCACTCATCCATTCACTCATTCACTCATTCATTCACTCATCCATTCACTCATTCACTCATTCATCCATTCACTCATTCACTCATTCACTCATTCATTCACTCATCCATTCACTCATTCACTCATTCATCCATTCACTCATTCACTCATTCACTCATTCATTCACTCATTCACTCATTCACTCATTCAATCACTCATTCACTCATTCACTCATTCACTCATTCATTCACTCATCCATTCACTCATTCACTCATTCATTCACTCATTCACTCATTCACTCATTCACTCATTCACTCATTCATTCACTAATTCACTCATTCACTCATTCATTCATTCACTCATTCACTCATCCATTCACTCATTCACTCATTCATTCACTCATTCACTAATTCACTCATTCACTCATTCACTAATTCACTCATTCACTCATTCACTCATTCACTCATTCACTCATTCACTCATTCATTCATTCATTCATTCACTCCTTCATTCATTTATTCACTCATTAATTCATTCATATTTGCAATGAGATAATCAGTCTGAAAGAATGTGAGAAGAAACTGGAGTGCGCTTGGGAAACCCACATGCTCACAGGGCGTGTGCAAACTCCACATAGAAAGCAGGTTACCTGAGCTGTAAGGCAGCAGCCATCCTCCAACTTCCATTTGTATTGTAACTACCTTGGGTAATATCTTGGGTTAAATAAAAGATATTCTGTCAATATTAGATTTAGCATTAACAATTGACCCAGCATCACTTCCCATTTGCGAAAGAGAGATGCAAATATCTTTGAGCCTCTCATTTTATCACGGGTGTTGTCTAACCTGCCTTTGGAACAGCATCCCCTTTCCCATCAGAACTGCCCCCTCCATCGACTCTTTTAAGTCAAGACTAAAGACTTATCTATACTCCCAAGCCTTTCCTGACGTCCTCTGAGTGAGGGCTACATGTATATATGTATGTAGTTTGTTTTGTTTATGCTATTCTTATAACAAATGTAAAGCACTTTGGCCAACGAAAGTTGTTTTTTAAATGTGCTATATAAATAAATGTGACTTGACTTGACTTGACTTTGTATGGCTCAGAGATATAAGAGACTCCAAGTTTGGAGGAACTGTCAGGCAGCATCTGAGGAGGGAAATGGACAGAGGATATTTTGGGTTGGGACCAGCCTTCAGATTGAGCTACAGCAAAGGATATTTTGGATTGGGGCCCAATGTCATCTGTCCATTTTCCTCCTGGTCTGCTGAGTTCCTCCAGCACTCTATTTATTTTTTTTGTTTTGTATAGCCAACTTCTTAACGTCCCAAATGTCCTAGTTAATTCCATAACGAGACATGGCAAGATTTGAACTCATGAACCCTCAGCTTGTTAGCGTAGTGTCGTATCCTCAACACTCCCATATCTGCTAAGTTGGAAAATCTGGTGCAGTGATCAGCTTCAGATACAGTCAAGCTGTCAGTAATGAATAGAGAAGGAATTTCATTCCAGAGATCTAACTCTGCTAATTTTGCGAAGCATTTGTCATCCAACATTTACACCAGAAGTCATTAGAAGAAAGTTCACCGGGATGTACTTTAAGATGCTGCTGCTGGTTTCCACGGCCCAGCCTTTGAGAAAGATCCAATTAACAGTGCAGCAAATGTACCGACTCCATGTCTCTCAGGCAGTGTAACTGTCCCGTAGCGAGACACGGCCCTGGGCTTGCTCCTGGTTCATGACCACACTCAGAATGCCCGCAGTCTTATCCGCCTTATAATTTCACCAGTGGCAGAGAAAGTCAGGGAAGGGAAGGTTGCAGAGGATCCAATGAGCCAAAGTGTCAGAGTGAGGCCCAACGCAAATTGGAGGAACAACACCTCATACTTCGCTTGGGCAGCTTACAACCCAGTGGTATGAATATTGATTTAGTTTAGTTTAGTTTAGATTTGTTTGGAGATACAATGCGGACACAGGCCCTTCGGTCCAAACTGCTCCTCTTGCAGCTCTTTCAGCATGAATGGCCTAATTCTGCTCCTATCACTGATGAACATGAACTTAAGCCCCTGTCCCATTTATGTGTCCTTGGCATGCTAATTACGCGACCTCGTGGTCGCGTTGAGGCGCAACGGTCCCGCGAAGGTCACGTGCGACTTCATGCGCCCGCACAGCCGTCTGGAGCACGTGACGTCATTTGATGATGGACAAAAAATGCTGCAGTAACTCAGCGGGACCGGCAGCATCTCTGGAGAGAAGGAATGGGTGATGTTTCATGTCGAGACCCTTCTTTCAGACTGAAGAAGGATCTCGACCCGAAACATCACCCATTGCTTCTCTTCAGAGATGCAACCGGGCCCGCTGAGTTACTCCAGCATTTTGTGTCTATCTTCAATTTTCTTGGCCCCGCTCTGGGAGTAGGAGTGGGGGGGCGGATCCGGACCGCAACGGCCTTGAGCCCCAGGCCGAGTTCAGCGATCGTTTGCCTGCTTCTGCTCCTGCTGAAGGTGAGACGTTGCGTCGCACCAGGGTCTTGGGCCTGTCCCACTTTGGCCGTCAGTTACGCGACAGGCCGTTGGCGCGTGAAGATTTTGTTCGCTACAAAAATTTCGGAGCCCCGCGCGATGTGGCGCACAACTCCATACCCCTCCGCGCTTCTCAGTGGGACCGGCCCCGCGCGGCCACACGATGCCCGTGTGCCTCAACGCGACCACGAGGTCGCGTAATTTGCATGCCAAGGACACGTAGGTGGGACAGGCCCTTTAGTATCCAGAGACCGGGTTCAAATTCAGTCAATTTAATAATTCTGATGTGAAACTAGTCTCAGTAGCAGTCAACATGGAACTTGTGGCCACGATAAAATATAATTAGTTTAACTGATGTGCTTGCAGAGAAAGCAATCCGCTGTTCCTACCTGGTACCTCCTCTCCTTATGATTAAAATCTCACAGAGTGCGGTCAACAATTTTTAAATGACCTCTGAAATGGTCCAGAAACCCCCCTCAAATCAAGGACAATTATCGTCAGGCAAGAAATAAACACATGGCTCCTGTCAATGCAGTGAAAAGACTGAGGAAAGATAGACACAAAAAGCTGGAGTAACTCAGCGGGACAGGCAGCATCTTTGGAGAGAAGGAATAGGTGACGTTTCGGGTCGAGACCCTTCTTCAGACTGAGAGTCAGGGGAAAGAGAAACGAGAGATCTAATCGGTGATGCAGAGCTATCTGAAGAAGGGTCTCGACCCGAAACGTCACCCATTCCTTCTCTCCAGAGATGCTGCCTGTCCCGCTGAGTTACGCCAGCCTTTTGTGTCTATCCTCTGGAACAAATGAATGATAGATATGCAAAAGAGTAACGATGTTAAAGGAAACAGGCCATTGTTAGCTGTTTGCTCTCCCTCTCGTGCAGTATCAATACATCTTACAATGGATTAAATCAATTAGATGTAGTTTTTGTGCTGCATGTACGGAGTTTGTACTTTCTCCCCGGGACCACGTGGGTTTTCACCGGGTGCTCCGGTTTCCCCCCCACACTCCAAAGACGCACAGACAATGAGACTCAACAAGTCGGAGAGCAGGAGGAATCACAGAGGGGGAGCAGCGAGAGAGGATGTTGCAGGGACTCACTACAAACAATGAGACTCAACAAGTACCCAGTGCAGGGCAATCAGCGCCCCTGTAAGTCAGACACTGTAAGTCAGCCCTGACACTGAGCAGAGTTGATCACTACGTGTTACTTAATGTGAAGCTGCGTGGTACTTTAATGGTACAAAGATGTGGTTTTCACCCGAGCTCACAGTTCTCAGAGCCAGCATTACCACAGTAAACAAGGATAACATTGTACTGTTGCAAACTGTGATTAAAAAGGAAATCTAGGAAATGGAACTTAGTCGAACAGGTCACTTCAATCAACGAGTCAGAGTTGATGTAAATCTAAGTCAACTCCACATTCAATTAAATACGATTGCTGTTATTTACTAGAATATTAATTTGGAAATGATGGATAATTCTTTAAGAATTGCATGACCCTTGGTTTCCATTATTTATTTTCACACTGGCCTTTCATTTGACAATGTTATTGATTATTATTTTTAGAAGCACCTTTGACAGACCCAAATAAATGGTTAATTTTTCATTTAGTTTAGGTCAGTTTGGAGATACAGTGCAGAACAGGCCCTTCGGCCCATTGGGTCTGTGCCCGCCAGCGATCCCAGCACACTAACACTATCCGACACACACTAGGGACAGTTCACAATTTACCGAAGCCAATTAATCTACAAACCTGTAGACCTGCAAATCTGTGCATCTTTGGAGTGTGGGGGAAACCGGAGCACCCGGTGAAAACCCACGTGGTCCCGGGAGAAAGTACAAACTCCATACACACTGCACAAAAACGACATCTAATTGATTTAATCCATTGTATTGATACCGCGTGAGGGAGAGGCGCTGTGGAATTGTGGATTCGTGCTTTGCCACTCTGTTAAACTAGAGTGATAAAAGACAGCTTTCAGTAAAAGCAGCGTGACCATTGGATTCTGTTTCCAACAACTGCTTGTGATAAGTTTCTCGGGGTGGTTGCCGCGTGAAATATGAAGGATTTGATTTAGTATAACCTTGAGCAGATGCTGATGAAAAATTGGAAGCAGAACCTGATAATCATACAGGCAGATAGACACAAAATGCTGGAGTAACTCAGCGGGACAGGCAGCATCTCTGGAGAGAAGGAATGGGTGACATTTCGGGTCGAGACCCTTCTTCAGACTGAGAGTCAGGGAAGAGGAGTCTAGAGATATGGAAGGGTAAGGTGTGGAAAGGACAGATCAAAGCAGATGTGGATAAGGAAATGTAGAATGGTTCATTTTTAGCTGAGGGGAAGGTGACAAGGAAATACATCAGTAATATTTAATCAGGTTTACAGTAGAATTAGTTGGAGATAGACACAAAACGCTGGAGTAACTCAGCGGGACAGGCAGCATCTCTGGAGAGAAGGAATGGGTGACGTTTCAGGTCGAGACCCTTCTTCAGTCATTCATGGGCACGGGATGGAACCTGTCCTTGGAGATTGAGAGGCAGTGGTACTACCCGCTGTGTGGGCCTACTCCACTCTAATCTACACACACAAAGAATGGGGTGAGAATGAGACGAACCTCAGCGAAGATTCCAAGAAATAAGGATGACTTTGCTGAGATATTTGAAAGTTACTTTATCAGCGACACTTTTACCCGATTTACCCAATTTAGAAGATCAAAAAAAGGATGTATAAATATTTTGGATAGAAATGGAGGAGATAATTAATAAGCCATGGAGCTGATAAAACCCTTGTTCTGTGTCAATCACATCTGCATAATTTAACAAGATTAAAGAGGAGATGACAGCTCTACATCACCATCTATATCTCTCGTTTCCCTCCCCCCTGACTCTCAATCTAAAGAAGGATCTCGACCCGAAACGTCACCCATTCCTTCTCTCCTGAGATGCTGCCTTAGGAAACATGTTCCCGATGTTGGGGGAGTCCAGAACCAGGGGCCACACAGTTTAAGAATAAGGAGTAAGCCATTTAGAACGGAGACGAGGAAACACTTTTTCTCACAGAGAGTGGTGAGTCTGTGGAATTCTCTGCCTCAGAGGGCGGTGGAGGCAGGTTCTCTGGATGCTTTCAAGAGAGAGCTAGATAGGGCTCTTAATAATAGCAGAGTTAGGGGGTATGGGGAGAAGGCAGGAACGGGGTACTGATTGGGGATGATCAGCCATGATCACATTGAATGGCGGTGCTGGCTCGAAGGGCCAAATGGCCTACTCCTGCACCTATTGTCTATTGTCTATTGTCTATTGCCTGTCCCGCTGAGTTACTGCAGCATTTTGTGTCTATCTTCGGTTTAAACCAGCATCTGCAGTTCCTTCCTGCACATATTGAGGAACAGGCGACTTGGCAGCACCTACAGCTAATACGTTTCTAAAGCAGGTCGAGGAATCCACAGGCAGGCTATCCCTCCATTCATCAGTGTGGGACAGATATTGAAGTATTCACTCACAAAATGTCATAAATAAGCCAGTAGAGCTCAGAAACAGAGCAGAGGCACAGAGGAGGTGGCAAAGGGTTCACAGGGCAGGTCAAGTCATGCCAACCTCGCTGATGCCGAGAACAAATGGAAAGCTTCCAGTCAATGTATTCAAAGGTCTTCGGTCACTTGAGGGGTTAGGCAGCAGATTAGGGAGCAGTGGGCTGTAAAACAGAAGACAAGTGTGAGGTTAAAGAGTTACTCACACTGGCAGTCTGCGATGTGCTGCTTTAGTGTTTAGAGAAGATAGACACGAAACGCTGGAGTAACTCAGCGGGACAGGCGGCATCTCTGGAGAGGAGGAATGGGTGACGTTTTGGGTCAAGACCCTTCTTCAGACTTTTCAGTTTTTAGAGATACAAACAGCATGGAAACAGGCCCTTCGGCCCACCGAGTCTTGTGCTGGCCATTAGCTCTACCTTGGCCCACTTACCAATCCACACCTGACACACTCGGGGGTAATTTACAGAGGGCCAATTAACGTACACACCCGCATGTCTTTGGAATGTGGGAGGAAACCGGAGCACCCGGAGGAAACCCACGCATTCACAGGTTAACCATGCAAACTCCACACTGACAGCACCCGAGGTCGGGATCAAACCCGGGACCCCCATGAGTTCTGAGGCAGCAGCTATACCCACTGCACTACTGTGCTGCTGTTCCATGAAGTGCATTCGACACAATCAACCAAGAATCTGGAGGTGTGAGTTTTCACACTTCTATAGCTTTTGCCTGATGGAAGAGGGGAGAAGAGGGAGTGGCCAGGGTGCGCCTCGTCCTTGATTATGCTGCTGGCCTTGCCGAGGCAGCGTGAGGTGTAAACTGAGTCAATGGAAGGGAGGTTGGTTTGCGCGATGGTCTGGGCTGCGTCCACAATTTGCTGCGATTTCTTGCGGCCTTGGATGGAGCTGTTCCCAAACCGTGCTGTGATTCTGTCCTAAAAAAATGACATGGTCGTTTGAACAGCAGAAGACCCAAGACAAGGCATGTGTTGAGCGATCTTACAGAGATGGCAATCGATGTTTAGAGAAAGGAAGTGCTGAAGTAACTCAGCGGGTCAGGCAGCTTCCCTTCTTCTTTTTCTTGCGTATGGCGTGCACAGCCTAAAGTTGAAGGACAACTTGTTCTATTTGATCTTATTTGATTGTGCACGCCATGTTGATTGCATTCGTTGAAACAGGGGCGGACCACGTGAAGGTTGCAATCTCCCACTCCAGGCAGCTTCCCTGGAGAACACGGATATGAGTGTTGGAATGAGCTTCCAGTGGAAGTGGTGGAGGCAGGTTCGATTTTATCCTTTAAAAATAGATTGGATGGGTATAAGGACGGGAAAGGAATGGAGGGTTATGGTCTGAGTGCAGGTAGATGGGACTAGGGGGAAGTTTAAAAAAAAGTGTTCGGCACGGACTTGAAGGGCCGAGATGGCCTGTTTCCGTGCTGTAATGGTTATATGGTTATATGGATAGGCAACGTTTCGGGTCTGCACCCTTCTTCAGACTCTGCAACTGCAGTTCCTTGTTTCTACCAGATGGTTAGAACAGGCCTCAATAGACTGCCAGAGGCCACAGTTTAATGCCACTTCTGCCCTTCCAGCAACTCTGCGCTCCTCCAGTCTGTGAGACAACTGTGGCAGAAGCATTGTGGCAGAAGTGGCAGTAAACATTGATAGTCAATGTGAAGTTAACGTACAGCAGATACCACTTCATCTTCGGAGAAAGCCAGGCTTGAGATGGGGTTTTGTGGTTGAGTAATCACCATGTCTTGGGCGGGCAGAACTGTAACTTAGTCTTTGTTCTTGATCTGACAAGGGTTGAAATCCTTCCAATCATTTTACTGCCAGTTGCCTCAATGTGTATTTATGAATGCATCAGTGTGGACTGGCTCAGGCTATCTATCTCTGTTACACTGTCAGGGACACACGCTGATGCTGGGACTTTTGACAAGTCATTCCGACAGAGTCTTTTACGCAGACTAGGTGAATCCAGAACCAGAGGGCATAAAGGGCCTGTCCCACTGTACGAGGTAATTCAAGAGCTCTCCCGAGTTTTCCCCTGATTCGAACTCGGAGAATGTCCGTAACGGGTCCGTAGGTGTTCGTGCATGTCTCGTACGAGTAAAAAGTAACCATTTTTTTCATCACGAGTATTTTTTCACACGTGGACATTTTTCACAGTGTTGAAAAAACGTCACGAGTTTACCGGATGTCCCGAGTACCTACCGTTAGCGTTACGAGCTGCTACGAGACATTCACGAACTCCTATGGACCCGCTACGGACATTGTCTGAGTTCGAATCAGGGAAAAACTCGGGAGAGCTCTTGAATTACCTCGTACAGTGGGACAGGCCCTTTTATGCCCTCTGGTTTAAAAAAAAAATCTAACTCGTGGTAAGCACGTAGAATGTACGTAGCTGGTACGTCAGAGCTCGGGATGTCTCTTAGCGGCTCGTAACGCTAACGGCAGGTACTCGGGAAACGCGGTACGCTCGGGAAGACTCGTGAAGATTTTTCAACATGTTGAAAAATGTCCACGAGAGCCCCGTGTACCTACGAGTGGCTATTACCGTAATTCTCCGAGTTCGAATCAGGAGAAACTCGGGAGAACTCTTGAATTAGCTCATACAGTGGGACAGGCCCTTAAGTTTAAGGTGAGAGGAGGATAACTGAAGAGCATCTTTTTCACTCAGAGAGTGGTGGATATGTGGAACAAGGTGCTAGAGGAAGTGGTTGAGGCAGCTGCTGTGACAACATTTAAAAGACCTCTCGGACAGGGGTACATGGATAGGAATGGTTTATAGTTGGCCAATGGGATTATCTTAGATGGGACATTTTGGTTGGCGTAGACAAGTTGCTTTTAATCGATAATGTTTTATTATTAATGTTTAATGTTTTATGTGTTATTCCTAACTGTCACTGTTTGTCATGTTGTCACTTTTGGGCGGAGCACCAAGGCAAATTCCTTGTATGTGAATAAATTCATTCAACGTCAACTTCAAGTTGGACTGACGGGCCTGTTTCCGTGTCTCCACAGCCGTCTGTGGCAATGAATTTCCACAGATTCACCACCCTCTGACAAAAGAAATTCCTCCTCATCTCCTTTCTAAAGTTATAATGTTAATCTGAAAAAAACAAAAGCGCAGAGATTATTTAACTGATGCGGGACTGATGTATCCTAGTCTTTGGAAATTTCTGGCTGTACAAACAGCACACAAAGTCAGTATTCAAGTGCAATATGTAATTTGGAAGGTACGTGTTAGCCTCACGGAGAGAGGGATATAATCATAGAGTGATACAGTGTGGAAACAGGCCCTTTGGCCCAACTTGCCCACATCGGCCAACATGTCCCAGCTACACTGGTCTCATATCCCTCCAATATTGGTCCATATCCCTCCAAACCTGTCCTATCCATGTACCTGTCTAACTATTTCTTAAATGTTGGCATAGTCCCTGCCTCAACTACCTCCTCTGGCAGCTTGTTCCATACATCCACCACACTTTGAGTGAAAAGGTTACACATCAGATTCCTTTTAAATCTTTTCCCCTTCACCTTAAACCTATGCCCTTTTGGCCTTGATTCCCATACTCTGGGGAAGAGACTCTGTGCATCTACCCAATCTATTCCTCTCATGGTTTGATACACCTCAATAAGATCACCCCGCAGCCTCCTGCACTCCAAGGGATAGAGACCCAGCCTACTCACCCTCTCCCTATAGCTCACACCCTCTAGTCCTGGCAACCCTCGTAAATCTTCTCTGTACCCTTTCCAACTTGGCAACATCTTCCCAATAACATCAATACAAAAAGGTGGAGTGCAAAGGTAAGTCTAAATACAACTGTACAAATCCTTGCTAAGACAATACACTCAGAGAATTGTAGAAAGAGTTATGTGCCTGTCCCACCTGGCGATTTTTTTAGGCAACTGCCGGCGACTGTCATAGTCATAGCAGGTCGCCGAAAAACCTGCGACAACCTACGTCACCCTGGCGACAACCTACGACAGCGACTACGTCAGGAGAAGTCAAGCTACGCTCATTGGCGTCAAACCCACTGTCGCCGAAACTTTTTCAACATGGTGAAAATTTAGCAGCGACCGGAAAGACGCTACGACTTTTTGCGCGACGGAGGAGACGACTCCCGGCGACCACCGGTGAACATGTGGTGGCAAACTAGTCGCCTGTAGTTGCCTAAAAAAATCTCCTAAGTGGGACAGGCCCATAAGTCTTCTCATTAAGGGAGGATACACTTGGTCTGGAAATATTGCGAAACAGGGTTACCAGGGTTAATTGCTGGGATGAAAAACGATTCCGTGGATCGGGTTGAAGACTCTGGAATTCAGAAAAGTGAGACGTGATCTTAATGAAAAGTGCGTGAATCTGAATGAAGGGTAGATACCTTGTGGGAGTGTTATTGTAGGTGTTTGCCGGCAATTGATGGGGAAAGATTAAAATTGATGGGATTTGTATATTTTTTTTTAAAACTTGAACTGATTGAAAACAGATCTGCTGAACACAGTGACAAAGAACAGCTTGTGGACTCAAGGTTACGGCTGACAAGAAGCTAGACAGAACTGTGAATAATAAGCCCTTAGTCATACGACAGTGCTTGATACATCCTGGTTACCCTCTATAGAGAAAGAAGACAGTTTCTCAGCAGTGTGTTCAGTGTGAAAGTTAGTAGTTGAATGTGTCTTTTCTCTGTTCTTTGTGTCTTTTGCTTGTAATTCCGTCGTTTTTTGTTTGGTTAGTTCAGTTTCTAGTTAAGGACTGCAGCCGCAGAAGGCTGTGGAGGCCAAGTCAGTGGATATTTTTAAGGCAGAGATAGATTCTTGATAAGTACGGGCGTCAGAGGTTATAGGGAGAAGGTAGGAGAATGGGGTTAGGAAGGCGAGATAGATCAGCCATGATGGAATGGCGGAGTAGACTTGATGGGCCGAACGGCCTAATTCTGCTCCTATCACTTATGAACTTTGATGCTTTGCTCTGATACCATATAACAATAGACAATAGACAATAGGTGCAGGAGTAGGCCATTCGGCCCTTCGAGCCAGCACCTCCATTCAATGTGATCATGGCTG
The DNA here is from genome assembly GCA_038087875.1 of Malacoraja senta. Lineage (NCBI taxonomy): Eukaryota > Metazoa > Chordata > Chondrichthyes > Rajiformes > Rajidae > Malacoraja > Malacoraja senta. Next base: position 40,792 of record JAXLNO010002916.1, on the reverse strand, counting down.
ATCATCCCCAATCAGTACCCGGTTCCTGCCTTCTCCCCATATCCCCTGACTCCGCTATTTTTAAGAGCCCTATCTAGCTCTCTCTCGGAAGCATCCAGAGAACCTGCCTCCACCGCCCTCTGAGGCAGAGAATTCCACAGACTCACCACTCTCTGGGAGAAAAAGTCTTTCCTCGTCATTGTGCCCGAGTAAAAACTACTACGGCTCCCGGCTCCAGGGATGTCGCTCAGCGGCAGAAGATTCCCGGGATTTTGCGGGGTGGGGAACTGACCCATGGGTCCCGTCCGACCGTGTCGCGGCCTGTAGGGGGGGAGCCGCTGAGCTCCCTGCGGCCACACACGGTGACAGGCCTGGCTCACTGCGGCAAAGAAAGACCCGGCAGGCCACGGCCTGTTGGGGGGAAAACCCAATCACCGTGGGCAAGTCTGGAGTCACATATAGGCCCGATTTGGTCAGATTGGAAACATTTGCTTTCTTAAAGATATGAATGAACCAGCTGACTAGTTTAGTTTAGTTTAGTTTAGCTTAGAGATACAGTGTGACAACAGGCCCTTCGGCCCATCAAGTCCGCGCCGACCAGCGATCCCCATACACGGGCACTATCCTACACTAGGAACAATTTACAATCTTTAACGAAGCCAATTAACCTGCAAACCTGGTAACTAATGAAAGGGGGTGACTGGAAGGAAGACCCGGTGGGCCGGGGCCTGCAGGGGGGAAGCTCGGAAGCCGCTGAGCTCGGCCGAGGAGAAGGGAGCCACTGGGACAACGGAAGCGAGGAGTGGGCCGGCGGGAGAGGGAGAGGGGTGTTGCCTCCAGCGCCTTCAAGGTCGGCTGCAGGAGGCGTCCCCAGGACACAGAGGCGGTCGAGCGAGGAGAGCGACGTGGATTGGTGGGTGGAGGGCGACGGAGAAGGCCCTTCAGCCCAACTAGGTCTATGTGAGATATCCCATTCGTCCTGCCACCTTCCTCCATTTTGCTTAAATAGGACGGGACACATTCTCTTGCTTCATCACTTCCTGTAGAACGCAATGAAATGTTCAGCCAAAATTTTGGAAGAGTATGTTACCAGCGATCTGCACATCTGATCCAACCACACATTCATATCGCTCACACTGCAGCATGGGGACCTAAACTCAGTTAATTAAATAACTGGGAATATGGAGCTGGTCTCTGCTCTGATGATTAATTACCCAATTGATAAGGGGATTAGTACACACCTGGTGTGGGGACCATTGGTTGTACTGTGGAAACTAAACCTGCCGCCCCAGTTCACCTGCCCTCTGTGTTACTTGTAACAGACTGCACAAGTCCCAGCAAGGGATGGTGGATGAATGTTGCTGCCAATACATCCTGCTGCCTTAGATAGACATAAAATGCTGGAGTAATTCAGCGGGACAGGATATCCAGGTATCTCTGGATAGAAGGAATGGGTGACGTTTCGGGTCGAGACCCTTCTTCAGACTCTCGACCCGTAACGTCACCCATTCCTTCTATCCAGAGATGCTGCCTGTCCCGCTGAGCTACTCCAGCACATTGTGTTGGGGGAGTCCAGAACCAGGGCCCACAGTTTCAGAATAAGGAGTAAGCCATTTAGAACGAAGACGAGGAAACACTTTTTCTCACAGAGAGTGGTGAGTCTGTGGAATTCTCTGCCTCAGTGGGCGGTGGAGGCAGGTTCTCTGGATGCGTTCAAGAGAGAGCTAGATAGGGCTCTTAAAAGTATCGGAGTCAGGGGATATGGGGAGAAGGCAGGAACGGGGTACTGATTGGGGATGATCAGCCATGAATGGCGGTGCTGGTTCGAAGGGCCGAATGGCCTACTCCTGCACCTATTGTCTATTGTCTATTGTGTTCCTTTCTTTAAAATGTACGAATATATCTCCAATGTTGTACTTTTAGTAAGTTATTCCATTCTTCTTTATTATCCCTTTTTTTCTTTTTCTGCTATTCTCTTATTTCCTATCTATATATATTTTTTTAACTACTAGAGGCAGCGCGAATATCGATCGAGAATATTAGTAATGTAGGAATTAAATACATGAAATGTTTTCAATATGTTTTCAATATGATATGTACCTGCCTCTAATAAAAATATATATATTTTTTTAAAAGGAAGGGTCAGGATGTCACAAAACATTTAAGTGCTTGGAAGGTACACAAAAATGCTGGAGAAACTCAGCGGGTGCAGCAGCATCTATGGAGCGAAGGAAATAGGTAACGTTTCGGGCCGAAACCCTTCCTCAGACCAACACTAAGTGCTTGGAAGAGTCTGATGCGACGTGGGGATGCTTAAATGTATGGTTTTGCGTGAACAATGTCTTCCATTATTCTTGTGTATAAAAGCCTTAACAGTTTCAACGAGAAAAAAAAAAGAAAAAAAACATTGTATGTTTAGATGTACATATTGATAAAGAAACTTTAACCTACAGGAGGAAGCTACAGTATTTTCTTGTCAGGCATGAAACAGGATTCTACACAATTCAGAAAATCAGCATCACCAGTATTTTCTAATCTAATCTCCAACATTCACGGTCTCTTCCTGCTTGGTGACTTTACAAAATTACTGATTCTCCCCTTAAGGCCTTCGCTGGATTAATCTTTGTTTCTTGTCATAGGGTCACGTGGCACAGAAGCAGGCCCTTCAGCCCAACTTGACCTGCAGCTGACCAAGATGCTCCATCTAAGCTAGTCCCACATACCTCTCAACCTTTCCTGACCACATTCCTGTCCTGTTCCCACCTGTCACCAGTTATCCTCTTCCTCTGGATCTGAGACCTTCCTTTTCATCTTTGTGTCTATCTTCGGTGTAAACCAGCATCTGCAGTTCCTTCCAACACACCTGGTGCCTTAGATGGTGCCTCCAGAAGGCTGTGGAGCACAAGTCAATGGATATTCTTCTTCTTCTTCCTCTTCTTCTTCTTTGGAGTTTTACGGCACCCGGCATCCGCAATGTTGCATTGCTGCCACCTTCTGTCTTCATTCCACCGTACTCATGTCTTTACACTATATCCTTTTTATAAGCCCAGAGGCCCTCAAAAAATCAAACAACAACTTTATTCCTTTTCCTTTCCCTCCACACTCTAGAATGTTCTTTACTGATATTTCTGTCAATCCAATTTTCCTCATTTCAATGATCATAAATCCTCTTTCTGTCTCATATCTCCTACATGCAATTAGGACAAGCTGAACTGTTTCTGGCTGATGGCATTCCTCACACAGCCCAGTAGGGTGTTTCCCAATATTTGTAATGTGCTGTTCAGGTGAGTGTGTCCTATCCTCAATCTTGATAATGCTACCTGTTCCCTCCTGTTCCCCCCTCTTCTTGCTGTAATGCCCACTCTGAATGGATATTATTAAGGCAGAGATAGATTCTTGATTAGTACAGGTGTCAGAGGTTATGGGGAGAAGGCAGAAGAATTGTGTTACTAGGAAGTGTTAGATCAGCCATGATTGAGTGGTGGACTAGACTTGATGGGCCGAATGGCCGAATTCTGCTCCTATCACTTATCAACATGAACTATTATGGTAATTGTCTCCTGTTTACTCTTTGACCTTATTACCAATGATCTATCCCTGTCACTTCTGGTTCCTGATCTCTCTGCTTTGGAAACAGACAACATGTTGGCTTCTTTCCAATCAGTCTGAAGAAGGGTCCCGACCCGAATTTCCACCTCCCCACGTCCTCCAGAGATAGACACAAAATGCTGGAGTAACTCAGCGGGGCCAGGCAGCATCTCTGGAGAGAAGGAATGGGTGACTTTTCGGTTTGAGACTCTCCAGAGATCCTGCCTGTCCCGCTGAGTTACTCCAACATTTTGCGTCTGTCTTCGGTGTAATCCAGCATCTGCAGTTCCTTGTATCTCATGGATGGACCGTGTCTATATTCAGACTTGAGAACACTGAGCAGATGACCTTGTTTAAGTTCAAATGAAACAATCATTAATTAGGCCTGATTTGGAACCCTCATTAAAGCAAAGGTGATGTGGAACTGGAAAAATTGAAAGTAGACAAAAATGGTGGAGAAACTCTTTCAGACCTGTCCTGACCCAAAACATATTCTATTCCTTTCCTCCAGAGATGCTGCCTGACCCGCTGAGTTACTTCAGGTAGACTTGTGTCAGCAATATGAAAATTCCAGCAGAATGTGAAACATCTCGACTCTTTGGGATGCCTTGAATGAATTTCTCTCATCCATTGTGGAAGTATATATTTTTTAAAGCAACATGCTTTAACGTTTTTTTTTAACGGAAAAGCATATTAAGAAAAAGGCAAAACTCAGTAAATAGCTGAGATTTAGAGTAGAGTAATACAGTGTGGAAACAGGTCCTTCGGCCCGACTTGCCAACACCGGACAACATGTCCCACCAGCCCCCGTTTGCCCCATATCCCTCCAAACCTGTCCTATCCATGTACCTGTCTAACTGTTTCTTAAACATTGGGATAGTCCCAGCCTCAACCACCTCTTCTGGCAGCTCGTTCCATACACCCACCACCCTTTGTGTGAAAAAGTTACCCTTCAGATTCCTATGTAGGCAGAAATGCTGGAGAAACTCAGCGGGTGAGGCAGGATCTATGGAGCGAAGGAATAGGTGACGTTTCGGGTCGAGACCCTTCGTAATTGATATGCTCTCAATAAAATGCCATCGGTTCTGAAACATAAGGGTTTGGAGTGACATTGGTCTTGCATTAACCACACATCAAAAGGACTTCATTAGCTGCAAAACATCACAGGATATTCCAGGAGGAATAGGAAGGCTTCTGCTGTATATAAATATAACTTCCCCTTTCACCGCAAGCATTGACGTAGTCCATGAGTTCCAGAGGAACCTGCTTAAAGAAATCGCTTTCTGTAAACAGCGCAGAGGAGTTCTACTTTCCGAGTCTTTCCATTCCCCCATGACTGGTGAGTCAGGTACTTCATCAAACACCTTGGAGCAAGGTGGAAGGAACCAAGCAATAACTCAAGGTGGGGAGGGAGAGACAATCATCGTAATTTCATTGACTCAATACCACAGCGTGATAAAATATTAACATTGCCAAGGCAAACTTGTTTGTATTACACTGGAGAATCTGGGTATTGTTATTAATTCATGTATGAAGATGTTAATTTGCCAGCCGTTGAGATGTACACACAGATGTTATCATATTTTAGACCAATGATTAGAAAGCATATTGATGCTCGCTAACATCTAATACAGTATGCTCACAATATTCCTTTGAACATTAAAGATTGCATCCAAAACTAAACATCTCCTTACGGGGCTTATTGTTGGGCTTTTAAGCTCCAGTTAACACTTTACTCTATTAGAGATGCAAAGCAGAAAGCATTTTATCGGGAGGCATCACAGCACGGTTTGGGAACAGCCCCATCCGAGACCGCAAGAAATTGCAGAGAATTGGACGGTGTCCTGACAGGCACCCGAAAAAGGGACCACATCACCCCGATCCTGGCCTCTCTCCACTGGCTCCCTGTGCGGTTCCGTATACATTTCAAGATCCTCCTCTATGTCTACAAAGCCCTCAATGGGCTTGCCCCCACCTACATTAAAAGTCTTCTTACCCACCACACCACCTCCAGGCCCCTCAGATCGGCCGACTTGGGGTTGCTGAATATCCTGCGGTCTAGGCATAAGCTCAGGGGCGACCGGGCCTTTGCGGTTGCAGCTCCTAGACTGTGGAACAGCATCCCCCTTCCCATCAGAACTGCACCCTCCATCGACTCCTTTAAGTCAAGACTTAAAACTTATCTATACTCCCAAGCCTTTCTTGACGTCCTCTGAGCGAGAGCTATATGTATATATGTATGTAGTTTGTTTGTTTATATTATTCTTATAACAAATATAAAGCACTTTGGTCAACGAGAGTTGTTTTTTAAATGTGCTATATAAATAAATGTGACTTGACTTGACTTGACGAGAATTGTAGACACAGCCCAGACCATCACACAAACCAACCTCCCTTCGTTTGACTCCATCTACAGGGCCTGTCCCACTTGGCGATTTTTTCAGCGACTGCCGGCATCATTGACTGACGTATCAGGTCACGTGATGCGGCGGTGAAGCGATGTCATGACGTATTGCCGCGCGGTGTTTCCTCAGATGTCACAACATTTTTTTTGTCACCGCTGGATTTTGAAATGTTCAAAATGCAGCGCCGACTGCCGGCAGTCGCCGAAAAAAATCACCAAATGGGACAGGCCCTTGCACCTCACAATGCCTCTGCAGCATAATCAAGGACATATCGCACCCCGGCCACTCATTCTTCTCCCCTCTCCCATCAGGCAAGAGGTACAGGAGTGTGAAAACGCACACCTCCAGATTCAGGGACAGTTTCTTCCCAGCTGTTATCAGGCAACTAAACCATCCTATCACCAAGTAGAGATTGGTCCTGAGCTACATTCTACCGCATTGATTACTCTTGGACTATCTTAAATTGGACTTTACTGGACACTACCTTGCACTGAACATTATTCCCTCTATCCTGTATCTGCACACTGTGGATGGCTCGATTGTAATCATGTATTGTCTTTCCGCTGACTGGTTAGCACCTTTTTCACTGTACCTCAGTACATGTGATGATAATCTGAACTTCAAACTTCATAGTTAGGCTTATGTGAATGGCTTGCAAGTCCTTCATGCACGCAAGGTACAGTCCATTCGATGATGCTCCCAGCATGGTTCAAGTGAGATTTAATATTGCAGGTAGACACAAAATGCTGGAGTAACTCAGCGGGATAGGCAGCATCTCTGGAGAGAAGGAATGGGTGGCGTTTCGGTTTAACCGGGAATCCGCCCAAAGGGTCATCGTTCGGCGTAACCGGAGGCCCGCCCAAGGGTTTGGTGGGATCAGGAACCTGTCCGAAGGCTCGTGGTCGGCGTAACCTGGAAGCCGCTCGAAGTCGGTCGGCGTAACCGGGAACGAGCTGGAGACGTTGGGCGCGAGGAGGAAGGACCGGTGAAGCGGGGCAGCGCCACCAGCGCCTTCAAGGCCGGCTGCAGGAGGCGCCCCTGGGACACAAAGATGGCCAGACGAGGAGAGGACAGGGACGTTGGTTCATTGGGACTGCTTCAGTTCATCGAGCGCGCGTGCCGACCGGACTTTGAATAATGGCGCCAATAATGGCGGCTCCTACTTGTGTACAATATACAAAATGAATTCCACTATGCGGTTGCAAAATGTGAGAAATGAAGCAATATTCAACCATTGCACCATTCAAGGGCAGCAGTGAGACAGAATATGAGGGCGATTGGCATGGGTCCTTCCAACATGTCAGTTTAAGAATAAGGGTTAGGCCATTTAGGACTGAGATGAGGGAAAACCTTTTTCACACAGAGAGTTGTGAATCTGTGGAATTCACTGCCACAGAAGGCAGTGGAGGCCAATTCATTGGATGTTTTCAAGAGAGTTAGATATAGCTCTGGCCCCACAGCAGAAGCGTCCACGTCGCGGGGCTGGAAACTGGAAGTATCCTGAGCTAATTCTGCTACCACCATCATCTATTGCAACAAGTGATGGCTCCCACTGCTTGTCGCCGGAAGCTTGCGTCCTTTTCAGGACAGACGATGGCAGCGATGTCAACATTTGAAACATGGAAGATGGACAAGTAAGAAGAAGATATAGCTCTTAGGGCTAATTGATTAATGTGTGTATACATTTATAGAATGCCTTGTAGTCAATGCCTACAATGTTCTGTTGTGCTGAAGCAAAGCAAGAATTTCATTGTCCTATCAGGGACACATGACAATAAACTCTCTTGACTTGACTTGACTTGGACTCAAAGGATATGGGGAGCAGGCAGGAACGGGGTACTGATTTTTGGACGATCAGCCATGATCATATTGAATGGCGGTGTTGGCTCGAAGGGCCGAATGGCCTACTCCTGCACCTATTTTCTATGTTTCTATGTCAGAAGAAATGCGCTTTGCATTTCTGACATTGCAGCATGGAAAAGAATCAGTAGAATTACAAACCCTTTCCTGTTTCCTGAGCAAACGGAGGAATTAAATGGGAATCCGTAAATCTGCTCCTCACTAATATCGCTGGCCCCAGCTTTCTTTTTCTGCATCTTTGGATGAATCTGCGAGGGAGCCTCGATCTCCCGGCAGCAGATGTCAGAGGGAATTGGTGACCTGAAGTATCATCTTCCTTCAGGGAATGAGAGGGAAGTTAGGCAGGCAAATGTCACATTTGTCAAGCCCATGCTGTTTAGTGTTGAGGCGTAGGAACAGAATGCCAACCCCACAGAGCTCCCATCTGCTCTCTCAGTGCCAACCTGCAGTGGTGATACATAATCCTTTGTACCGAACCGAAGATAGACGCAAACTGCTGGAGACACTCAGCGGGACACGCAGTATCTCTGGAGAGAACGAGTGGGTGATGTTTCGAGACCCTAAAAGGTGAAGGAGGGTGTCGACCCGAAACGTCACCCATTCCTTCTCTCCAGAGATGCTGCCTGTCCCGCTGAGTTACTCAGTTTCAGTAGCAGTACTCAGTAGCAGTTTCTTCCTGCACAAAAGCTGGAGTAACTCAGCGGGACAGGCAGCATCTATGGAGAGAAGGAATGGGTGATGTTTCGGTTCGAGACCAATTCTTCAGACTAGTCGGAGAACTAGGACGGGAGTGAGAGGAAAAGCAAGGGCTACTTGAAGTTAGAGAAGTCAATATTCATACATGTCGCGGGGTGACGCCTGTATGGTCGTGAGTAGTCGCCCAAAGAGTCGTACCTTTTTCTGGTCGCCGCTGGATTTTCAACATGTTGAAAATTGTCGGCAACCTGCTGGGACTATGACGGGAGGCGGCAAGTCGCCGAAAAAATCAGGGGACAGGCCCTTAATCCTACCCTGCCCTGTCCCGTAAAAAGCATTATTCAGGGCACATACTCCCACTGAAGAAGATAATAACACAGTAACATTCAATAAAGCAACAATTAATTGTACACTTATTCAAAAACCAATTACAATTTATTAGTTTAATTAATGTAACAAAATAGATGAACTTGATCCAATGATGCCAGCTGTTCGCAGTCTGATAGTCACTTCACAACATTCTAAGATACCACATTTGGTAACTAGCTGAGTTTCTTATTTTTCATAGAGTCACAGATTATAGAGCGATACATTGTGGAAACAGGCCCTTTGGCCCAACTAGCCCGCATCGGCCAACATTTGATTTTGATATCTTTTATTTCGAACGAACGATTAAAAAAAGAAAAGAAAAGATGAAAATGAATAATAAATAAAGGAAAATTATATATATACATATATATATATACATAAATACATACACACATACATACATATACATGTACATATATACATACATACATATACACATATACACACATACACATATACATAACATATATGTACATACACAACATTCTAAGATACCACATTTGGTAACTAGCTGAGTTTCTTATTTTTCATAGAGTCACAAATTATAGAGCGATACATTGTGGAAACAGGCCCTTTGGCCCAACTAGCCCGCATCGGCCAACATTTGATTTTGATATCTTTTATTTCGAACGAACGATTAAAAAAAGAAAAGAAAAGATGAAAATGAATAATAAATAAAGGAAAATTATATATATACATATATATATATATACATAAATACATACACACATACATACATATACATGTACATATATACATACATACATATACACATATACACACATACACATATACATAACATATATGTACATACATAAATTAAAAAATCAAAAGCCAATTTCAACATAATACGCATTAGACTCGTTCGAAAAGGGATAGGAAGAAGCCTATGCTTGTGAAGTCCTACCCCCATTCTTCACCATTAACAAATGCAAAATTCAATAAATTAAAATAAACAGACAATTCAATTAAAACTACTCCAATCAAGCTGTTAAGAAAAAAGAACAAAAAAGAAAAGACCAAAAAGAACAAGCCCCATTAACATCTGTGAGATCTACATTCTCCTTCCTCATTACTGTACTTTTCAAAGATATATCTTTTGTACATTTTTTTAAATTGCATTATATTCATACTTTGTTTAATCGTTTCGTCAAGACCATTCACAAAACCACCCCACAAATGGAAATACACATACTTTTTAAATTGGTCCGAGCATAATGCTGTTTCAAGTTTAGTTTCCCTCTAAAGTTATAACCCCCCTCTCTGTCTCTGAACAGTTTTTGTATGTTTACAGGTAGCAGTTTATTTCTCGCTTTATAAATTATTTGTGCAGTCTTAAATTCTACCAGATCCTTAATCTTTAAGGTGTGTCATTTTAAATACAGTATATTGGTGTGTTAATGATATCCTACATTGTTTACTATACGAATAGCTCTTTTTTGTAGAGTGCTTAGTGATTGTAAGGTGGTTTTGTAGGTGTTGCCCCATACTTCCACACAGTAATTTAAATACGGTAACACAAGTGAGCTGTACAGAATCAAATCAAATCAAATCAAATCAAATTAGAACATGTCCAGCTACACTAGTCCCAGCTGCCTGCGTTTGGTCCATATCCCTCCAAACTGTCCTATCCATGTACCTGTCTAACTGTTTCTTAAATGTTGGGGTAGTCCCTGCTTCAACTACCTCCTCCGGCAGATTGTTCCATACACCCACCACCATTTGTGTGAAGGGTGGAGCTGCTACCTCATAGCGCCAGAGACCCGGGTTCAATTAATGCCACGTGTTCATGGGGTACAGAGAAGAGCTTTCTCGTTGCGTGCTATCCAGTCAGCGGAAAGACCGTACATGATTACAATCAAGCCATCCATGGTGCACAGATACAGGATAAAGGGAATAACGTTTGGCGGAAGATGAAGTCCAGAATAGTCCGATTACAGATACAGTCTTCAACAAGGAAGATGGGAGATCAGGACCGCTCTCTAGCTGCTGAGAGGACGGTTCAGTTGCCTGATAACAGCTGGGAAGAAACTGTCCCTGAATCTGGAGTTAGTTCATCATTCAGAAAGTTCCCAATGTGATGGGTGAGTTGGATGAAGTGATGCCAATGTCCTGACTTAGAAAAGTGACAAGAAATACTATTCGGCAAAACGGTGCACGGTGGAGGAGCCATTTATGTTTAGGCTAGCTGCTGATGGCATATTATATTATTTTGTCTAGATATATCTTGCTGTATTATTTGGACGCTTGGGGAGGTCATTAGATGCACAGAGTGGCGTAAACATATGGGCATCGGGGACAGGGAGGGGCAGACCAGACACAGGGGAGGGAAAGCATACAGTTCTCACCAGACTGGGGAGTTCAGCCAGCTACAACTTGTATGCAGAATAAGGAACTGGTACATTCATCTCTTTGTTTGTACAACTGCTTCAATAAAGAACCAAGGAAAAGCAAAGCTTGCAAATAAGACGCCATCCTGGCTTGTAAATATCGCCATTCTTTCAACATGGCAGCACGGTGGCGCAGCGGTAGAGCTGCTGCCTCACAGCACCAGAGACCCGGGTTCGATCCTGCCTACAGGTGCTGTATGTGTGGAGTTTCTAGATTCTCCCTGTGAGCGTGTGGGTTTCTCCGGGTGCTCCGGTTTCCTCCCACATCCACGACACGTGCGGGTTTGTTGGTTAATTGGCTTCTGTAAATGGCCGTTAGTGTGTGTGGGATTGAACTAGTGTACGGGGTGATCAATGGTTGGTGCAGACCCGGTGGGCCGAAAGGCCTAATTTCTGCACTCTATCATGGGAGGTGGGTCTTGGAGGGGAGGATGCTCCTCAAACTGCGGACAATACTGCTCTCGCACCCCCTCCATGACACACTGGTCAACCTGAGGAGCACCTTCAGCAACAGACTGGTTCCACCAAGATGTAGGACAGAACGCCACAGGAGATCCGTTTTCCCAGTGGCTATCAAACTGTTTAACTCCTCCTTCTTCTGTCGGGGTAAACTGAGGCTGAGTGACTCCACTCCCCCCCCCCCCTCCTCAATCATTACACATCCCCCAAGCCTTTCCACTCATCACTTTAATTTCATGTTCCATGTGTTTTATGTCTTTTATGACTGTTGGCAGATCAATTTCCCTCCTGGGATAAATACAGTTCTATCACAACATACCTCTAAACTAAACTAAACTACTGGCCCCAGCTTAGCCCTCCTACCCAGTGGACCATGTGGACTGCGGCAGCTAGGATCATCAGATCAGAGAGAGACAGCAAATGCCAAGCTTATCTATAAAGCTCACACCCAGTGTAAGTCAAGTCAAGTCAAGTCAAGTTTATTTGTCACCTACACATGTGCAGTGGAATGAAAGTGGCAATGCCTGCGGATTGTGCAAAAACTACAGAACAGAATAGAACAGAATCAGTATTTACATATTAGAAAAAAACCCCAGCAATTTTAAAGACACCGCACAACAGTAAATTGGTTGAGTAAGTTAGTCCCTGGTGAGATCAGAGTTTACAGTCCTGATGGCGTTGTGGGAAGAAACTCCGTCTCATCCTCTCTGTTTTCACAGCGTGACAGCGGAGGCGTTTGCCTGACCGTAGCAGCTGGAACAGTCCGTTGCTGGGGTGGAAGGGGTCCCCCATAATGTTGCTGGCTCTGGATGTGCAACTTCTGGTGTATAGTTCCTGCAGGGGGGGGGGGTGAGTGTAGTTCCCATTGTGCGTTCGGCCAAACGCACTACTCTCTGCAGAGCCTTCTTGTCCTGGGCAGAGCAGTTCCCAAAACAAATCGTGATGTTGCCGGACAAGATGCTTTCTACAGCCCCCTGAGTAGAAGCACTGAAGGATCCTCAGAGAGAGGGAGACAATGGCTGTAGGTTACCTGTGGAGCGTTGGAGTCACCTACTCAATATGGTGTTCAAGAAGGAACTGCAGATGCTGGAAGGTACACAAAAATGCTGGAGAAACTCAGCGGGTGCAGCAGCATCTATGGAGCGAAGGAAATAGGCAACGTTTCGGGCCGAAACCCTTCTTCAGACTGCAGATGCTGGCAATTGGTTTCAGATTTCTTTACTAAAGATTTTCCTCACAACACAAAAAAAAGCATCAACAATAACGTTGAACAGCTTTTGTCCCATCAGCTGCTACATGCATGGTGACAGGATAAAATGCCATTCATTAGCAGCGTAGAGTCAATTGCTCGCAGAAACAAGCTCATTATAATCCAATTTCTTTTGGAGCCTTCGCCCTCAAAGGTTGTATTCCCATCTCAATATTCCTGCTCTCACGCGCAATGCGAGCAGAATTGCAAATCCAGAATCACTTCAGTCCCGGAAGGGGATGCATCCCTGTCCGTGCCCTTGATCTGGTGAAGGTTCCTGTTTTGAATTCATGAACTCATTTGTTTCCACTCCTGTGTCATTAACGGAGCGCTCACAGCTTTCCACCGGTCAAATTAAGGTTGCAAAGGGCTGTCGCGGATTGTGCAGCTTTCGCAGGCAACCCTCTGCTGCGAAGCCAGATTAATCACCTTCAGAAAGGATTACAAACCAATTTAAAACCGAGCATCATCTTGTGTCGTTGAATATTCTTTCTGATAGACCGCAAACAGGGCACTGAGGAATTGAGTCACTCGGGTATGTCAGATTTGCAAACAGAATAGAGACCAGAGGCAGGTTGATTTATTTATCATAGACTGCTGTAAACGGGGTCGGGGTGGGTGGGGGGGGGGGGGGGAGGACAATGGAGGACTCAGAGTGCGGGAAGAGGGGGAAGAACGGTGGCGCAGTGGTAGAGTTGCTGCCTTAAAGCTAATGCAGCACCAGAGACCCGGGTTCGATCCCGACCACGGGTGCTGTCTGTACGGAGTTTGTACGTTCTCCCCGTGACCTGCGTGGGTTTTTCTCCGAGATCTTCGGTTTCCTCCCACACTCCAAAGACATACAGGCTTGTAGGTTAATTGGCTTGGTGTACGTGTAAATTGTCCCTGGTGTGTGTAGGGTAGTGTTAATGAGCGGGGATCGCTGCTCTGCGCGGACTTGCTGGGCCGGAGGGCCTGTTTCCGCGCTGTATCTCTAAACTAAAACATAACTTTGTAACTTTGTCAGCCCCCTTTATGTAGCGGCTATCTGCATACCTCGTGTGACAAGAAAGTATCCAAGAAAGAATTTTGTTTCATTATAAAAAGGGGATAAGCATTTTATTTTGTATCAGAGGGCAATCATTCACTGGATTGGCACTGGGCTGCAGGATAGATGGAATGGAATTGTGAAGATTCAGTGGGAACTCAGTACTCTGAACACCAGATTATGCTTCAGTCGGTCGATGGAAGACGAATCTATAAGTGAGGCAGTGAATGATGGCTGGTACTGGAGGCACAGTGCCAGGTAACTGATGCACACCGACTGACAAGGTCCTATGATGAATACTCACGAATGGAGAAAATGAAAAGCTTTATAACAAGCTAGCTCTTCCTCTGAACTATTGTTCAAGGTTTTGTGGAGGCGCTGCCTCTCTGACACAGAGGTGCTCTCTCAGCACTGTGAATGAAATTGAACGCTGCAGGCCCTTCGGCCCGCCGGGTCCATGCCGCCCATCGATCACCCGCTCACACTAGTCCCATGTTATACCACTTCCCTACGCACATGTTCCCGATGTTGGGGGGGGGGAAGTCCAGAACCAGGGGCCACAGTTTAAGAATCAGGAGTAAGCCATTTAGAACGGAGACGAGGAAACACTTTTTCCCCACAGAGAGTGGTGAGTCTGTGGAATTCTCTGCCTCAGAGGGCGGTGGAGGCCGGTTCTCTGGATGCTTTCAAGAGAGAGCTGGATAGGGCTCTTAAAAATAGCGGAGTCAGGGGATATGGGGAGAATGCAGGAACGGGGTACTGATTGGGGATGATCAGCCATGATCACATTGAATGGCGGTGCTGGCTGGAAGGGCCGAATGGCCTACTCCTGCACCTATTGTCCATTATCACTAGGGGACAATTTTATAGAGGGCCAATTTACCTACAAACCCGCTCGTCTTTGGGATGTGGAAGGAAACCGGAGCACCCGGAGGAAACCCATGTGGTCACAGTCCAGACAGACAGCAGCCGAGGTCACTGGCGCTGTGAGCTCCACCAACTGCGTCACTCTGCCGCCCCAGAGGAGTTGCACTGCTCATCTGACAGTGCTGCACCTCACATCACTGCCCTGCAGCGGTGTGCTGCTCTCTTGGTGCTGTGGAGAACGCTGCACTCCTTCGGCACTATCCCTCCACCCCCCCCCCCCCCTTCACCACCCTGACTCTGGGCAAATCCGTCTTGTTGAGTCTCATTGTCTGTAACTCGTTTTCACCTAGCCCCACACCTAACATCGGCCTGTCTCCCTTATCAGCGTTGCTTTTTTTTGCATATCTTTCATTCATTTGTTCTATATCTCTCTACGTCACCATCTACATCTCTCGTTTCCCACTCCCCTGACTAGACTCACAGGCTGAAGAACGGAGGCGCAGCGGTAGAGTTGCAGCACCGGAGACGCAGGTTCGATCCCGACTACGGGTGCTGCCTGCAATGAGTTTGTACCTTCTCCCCGTGACCTGCGTGGGGTTTTCTTCGAGATCATCGGTTTCCTCCCACACTCCAAAGTCGTACAGGTTTGTGGGTTAATTGGCTTGGTATAAGTGTAAATTGTCCCTAGTTTGTGTAGGATTGTGTCGCTGGTCGGCGCAGACTCGGTGGGCCGAAGGTCCCGATTCCGCGCTGTATCTCGAAACTAAACTAAACTGAACTAAGCAATAAAACACTCTTGATGTCTGAGATCTGGTCTGAAGAAGGGTCTCGACCTGAAACGTCACCCATTCCTTTTCTCCAGAGATGCCGCCTGTGCCCTTGAGTTACTCCAGCTTTCTCGGGTTTAAACCAACATCCGCAGTTCCTCCCTACACAAACACTCTTGACTATTGTTACTGCTGCCCCATGTACTCTCCTCCCATCACCGCTTCGCCCTCCAGCGCTCACAAGTCCCCACGCCTTCACGCCCTGAGTGCTGCCTGACACCCTTCAACCTGAATCTTGTCCCACGTTTAACCCCGGCAGCTTGCTGCCTGACTGCCGAACCCTGGGAGCTGACAATGGCCCATTAGAAAGGCAATCAGTGGAGGCAGCCCTTTGAGTGAGATCAGTACGGAAGGTGACAGGATTAGTCCTTCAGTGAGGTTACTGTTGCTGGAGAATGCAGTCAGTCAGTGAGTCTCATCAATGTCACTGCTGTCAAGTTGTGGAGTGACTGTTGGCCACCCGCTCTTGTCAACGTTGTCAAATATAAACCCATACAAGCAGCACATTCTGCAGCGTGCCAGTGGTCCCGCTCCATGCAAGCATACGTTCATAAGGGATAGGAGCAGAATTAGGACATTCGGCCCATCAAGTCTACTCCACCATTCAATCATGGCTGATTTATCTTTCCCATTCTCCTGCCTTCTCCCCATAACCCCCGACACCCGTACTAATCAAGAATCTATCCATCTCTGTCTGAAAAATATCCATTGACTTGGCCTCCTGTGGCAATGAATTCAACAGATTCACCACCACCTTTTTTATTTTTATTTTTTTATTTTTATTTATTAGAAGTACATTACATTACAACCACATACATTAGTACTCGTCACTTATGTCTTCTTACAATTAATGTACTCCATTTATTTTTTACACTAGAAAAAGAAAAGATTGAAAGAAAGAAGAAAGTGAAGGAAAAAGTGAAAGTGTAGGAAATGTGACAACAAAAAAGGACGAAGACCCTATAAGAGCAAAATTAAAAAACAAAAGAAAAAGAGTTAAGAAATAGACCCTACAAAAGAAAGAGAAAGAGAAAGAAGAAAAAGAGAGAAACAAATATTTTTATGAGCATTACGTAAATGGGACATACCAACTCTTCAACTAGCATCCCCCCTTACCTGACCTCAATTTTTTTTTTAAGTACTTTTGCACCCTATATCACCACCTTTTGCACACCACCACCTTTTGACTAAAGAAAAACCTCCTCATCTCCTTCCTAAAGGAACGTCCTTTAATTGTGAGGCTATGACCTCTGGTCTTAGAATCCCCCACTGCTGGAAACACCTGGCCACCTGATCACTACCACCACGTACTCACCTCTACACTGCCCTCTAGGTAGCGACTGTTTGTATACTTTGTGTGTGCAAGGTACAATGAAGAATTTCATCGTCACCTGTGATAATAAAGTATCAATCATTCACCTCTTGATCATCTCCTCATCTCCTCACCGTACCACCTGATCTCCACGTCACCTTCTCACCACCTCCTCATCTCACCTCCTCAATACCTCCTCACCACCCTCTCACCTCAACACCTCATCTCCTCATCTCCTCAGCACCTTCTCTCCTCATCAACTCACCACCTCCTCACCACGGGCATTCCCTCATCTCACCGTCTCCTCACCTCCTCCCCCTCCTCCTCTGCTCCTCAGAACAGCACAGCACTGACCCTTTGGCCCGCCATGTCCATGCTAACCCAGCTACACTAATCCCATTTGGACCCAATGCTTCTATTCCTTGTCTATTTAACTACCTGTATCCTGGGGCTTCTGCACCTTATACCATTGTGCCGTCAGTATGTCCCTGACTGCATATTGGATAAAGCACATGGGGAGAGAGAGAGAGAGAGCAGGGAGAGATGTGGAATCTGCTGCCATCACACTATTTACATGATCGAACAAGGTCAGACCTACACAGTCGTGCTCCTTTTATACAGACAACAGGTAGATGTAAATGGCGCTTTACCTCAGCAGCCCAGCAACAGAAGCACCACATTATCCCATTCACTGATCTGAATCCAGTTGCTTCATCCAACTTCACCGAGTGTTGGAAATGTATTAAAGAGCTCTGGGACACAGCTCGGCGGGCTGTGGTACAGAGTGCATCCTCAACAGCCGTTAACGGAGATGAAGGCAAAGGCTGATGATAGCTAATGTCCTTCAGTAGGCGCGATGGCACCAGTCCGGGAGATGCCAGTCCCGGGGACTCGCTCAATCTCATCCTACAGGTCAGCCATTGTGTAATGGTTGGTCATCGTGACAATTACGGGTGTCACACTCAGAGCTCTCCCACAACCTGCCTGGTAACAGTCTCTTGTCTCTCTCACTCCTTCAACAGCATTGTAGATACATCTGGATCCATTATAACTCCACCTGGATCCATAGATACATAGATACATAGACAATAGGTGCAGGAGTAGGTCATTCGGCCCTTCGAGCCTGCACCGCCATTCAATATGATCATGGCTGATCATCCAACTCAGTATCCCGTACCTGCCTTCTCTCCATACCCCCTGATCCCCTTAGCCACAAGGGCCATATCTAACTCCCTCTTAAATATAGCCAATGAACTGGCCTCAACTACCCTCTGTGGCAGAGAGTTCCAGAGATTCACCACTCTCTGTGTGAAAAAGTTTTTCCTCATCTCGGTCTTAAAGGATTTCCCCCTTATCCTTAAGCTGTGACCCCTTGTCCTGGACTTCCCCAACATCGGGAACAATCTTCCTGCATCTAGCCTGTCCAACCCCATAAGAATTTTGTACGTTTCTATAAGATCCCCTCTCAATCTCCTAAATTCTAGCGAGTATAAGCCAAGTCTATCCAGTCTTTCTTCATATGAAAGTCCTGACATCCCAGGAATCAGTCTGGTTCCTTCATAAGGTTGGTGAAGGCAGCATCAACATAACACAGTAGTGGGGTGGCACAATGTTACTGCCTTACAGAGTTACAGAGTTACTGCCTTATAGCGCCAGAGACCTGAATACAGGTGCTCTCTGTGCAGAGTTTGTATGTTCTCCCCGTGACCCGCGTGGGTTTTCTCCCGGATGCTCCGGTTTCCTCCCACACTCCAAAGACGTGCAGGATTGTAGGTTGACAAAAATACTGGAGAAACTCAGCGGGTGAGGCAGCATCTATGGAGCAAAGGAAATAGGCGACGTTTCGGGCCGAAACCCTCCTTCAGACGTTTCGGCCTGAAAATTTCCTTCGCTCCATAGATGCTGCTGCACCCGCTGTGTTTCTCCAGCATTTTTGTCTACCTTCGATTTTCCACCATCTGCAGTTCTGTCTTAAACTGGTTTGTAGGTTAATTGGCTTCAGTAAAATTGTAAATTATCCTGAGCGTGTAGGATCGTGCTAGTGTACGGGGTGATCGCTGGACGGCGCGGACTCGGTGGGCCGAAGGGCCTGTTTCCGTGCTGTATCTCTAAAGTCTTAAAGTCTAAAGATGACACAATCCACGCACCAGTATGGAGGGACACATAACTAATAGCTCCAGACTCCTGCAGAATCAACTTTAATTTGTGGTCATATACATAGATACATAGAAAATAGGTGCAGGAGTAGGCCATTCGGCCCTTCGAGCCTGCACCGCCATTCAATATGATCATGGCTGATCATCCAACTCAGTATCCCGTACCTGCCTTCTCTCCATACCCCCTGATCCCCTTAGCCACAAGGGCCACATCTAACTCCCTCTTAAATATAGCCAATGAACTGGCCTCAACTACCCTCTGTGGCAGAGAGTTCCAGAGATTCACCACTCTCTGTGTGAAAAAGTTTTTCCTCACCTCGCCTATAGCACCTTTAACTTTGCGAAATATATTTCAGTATTTCACAAAATTATTATTAGACCAAATTCAACACCTGACCGCAAAGCGAAATGTTGAGGAAAGATATCTCAGAAGATTGGTTGAAAAGGCAAGCGTTGAAGAGGATTGTGAATGTTAAAGAGAGTTGTGACAAAAGGCAAATGATAAAAAGGCAAGTGCTAATGATGACTGTGACTAGAAGACATTAGGAAGGGCTATCAGAGAGGTCCTGGGCTGAAGGCAAGACATCCACTTGGTAAGGGAGGCATGGTGGCACAGCGGTAGAGCTGCTGCCTTACAGCGCCAGAGACCCGGGTTCGATCCTGACTACGGGTGCTGTCTGTACGGAGTTTGTACATTCTCCCCGTGACCTGCATGGGATTTCTCCGAGATCTTCGGTTTCAGACATGGATTGCTTTCTCTGGAACGATGGAGGTTGCGGGAGACCCAATTGAAGTATATAACATTATGAGAGGCATAGATAGGGTAGACAGTCAGAGTGATTTCCCCTGGATGGAAAAATCAAATATTAGAGGGCATAGCTCTAAGGTGAGATGGGCAAAGTTTAAAGGGGATGTGCGGGGCAACCTTTTTACCCAGAGGGTGGTGAGTAGATGGATTGCGCTGACAGGGGTGGTAGTTGAAACACATACATTTGTGACAATAGACAATAGACAATAGGTGCAGGAGTAGGCCATTCGGCCCTTTGAGCCAGCACCACCATTCAATGTGATCATGGCTGATCATCCCCAATCAGTACCCCCGTTCCTGCCTTCTCCCCATATCCCCTGACTCTACTATTTTTAAGAGCCCTATCTAGCTCTCTCTTGAAAGCATCCAGAGAACCCGCCTCCACCGCCCTCTGAGGCAGAGAATTCCACAGACTCACCACTCTCTGTGAGAAAAAGTGTTTCCTTGTCTCCGTTCTAAATGGCTTACTCCTTATTCTTAAACTGTGGCCCCTGGTTCTGGACTCCCCCAACATCGGGAACATGTTTCCTGCCTCCAGCGTGTCCAAACCCTTAACAATCTTATATGTTTCAATGAGATACCCTCTCATCCTTCTAAACTCCAGAGTGTACAAGCCCAGCCGCTCCATTTTCTCAGCATATGACAGTCCCGCCATCCCGGGAATAATCCTTGTAAACCTATGCTGCACTCCCTCAATAGCAAGAATGTCCTTCCTCAAATTAGGGAACCAAAACTGCACACAATACTCCAGGTGTGGTCTCACCAGGGCTCTGCACAACTGCAGAAGGACCTCTTTGTTCCTATATCCGATTCCTCTTGTTATAAAGGCCAACATGTCATTCGCTTTCTTCACTGCCTGCTGTACCTGTATGCTTTTTAAAGACATTTTAAAAACTTTTTGGATAGGCATATGGACATGCAGGGAATGGTGAGATATGGATCACATGCGGGCAGATAAGTGATGGTCGGCATCATGTTGGGCGCAGACACTGTGGGCCGAAGGGCCTTTTCTTGTGCTGTACTGTTCTATGTTCTATGCTCTATGTTGTATGGTGTATGCTGGATGTTTCATGTTCTATCCGAGATCTATCTCTCCAGTGGCTCGGAGGAAGAGCCGGGACTGTAGCGGTTTGGGAAGGTGGCTGACTGTCATAGAATCGTAGGGTGATACAGCGTGGAAACAGCCCCTTTGGCCCAACTTGCCCACACCGGCCAACATGTCCCTGCTACTCTAGTCCCACCTGCCCGCGTTTGGTCCATATCCCTCCAAACCTGTCCTAACCATGTACCTGTCTAACTGTTTCTTAAACGTTGGGATAGTCCCAGCCTCAACTACCTCAACTCACACAAATGGAACAAGATGTATGGAAAAAGCTGCCAGAGGAGGTAGTTAAGGCAGGGACTATCCCAATGTTTGAGCAACAGTTAGACAGGTACATGGATTGGACAGGTTTGGAGGGATATGGACCAAACGCAGGCAGGTGGGACTAGTGTAGCTGGGACAAGTTGGTTGGTGTTGGCATGTTGGGCCGAAGGGCCTGTTTCCACACTGTATCACTCTATGACCTTCCTTGTTCCATACACCCACCAGTGTGTGTGAAAACGTTACCCCTCCGAATCCTATTAAATCTCCTCAGAGGTCCAATGGTATGGGCAACAAATGCTGCCACGCCCGCAACGTCCTCATCTGATTAAAAACAGGCTGATTGAGAACATGTTGTGAGAACATTCCTAGGCACGTTGAGAAGATGGATACCTGATGAAAATCCATAAATTATCGGGGACAATAATTAAAGAAGTAAGGTTTCCATTTGAAATAATAACCGAGACAAACAAATACTGTTTAACTGCCAGCGCGTGTGATTGACTTTAGAGTGAGATTGTTAATTGAATTGGAGTGTGATGGATGATGTTTAGCTGGCAAGAAAATGGAAAGTAAACTCACTGTATTACCGGCCTCCCAGTGAGACCCTTGTGTTGAGAAAGGTCCAAGTCTGATGTAGTTACCTGATTTCAGTCAATGTTAGATACTACAGTGTAGTTTAGACGCTGTGATGTATCTCGATAAAATGCTTCTCCACGGAGCATCTGTAGAAGTTGATGAGAGTTGTCGGGGACATGCCAAACTTCATAAGCCTTCTAAGGAAGCAGAGGCGTTGGTGTGCTTTCTTGGCCATGGCTTCCATATGGCTAGTCCAGGACAAGTTGCTGAGGTTATTTACTCTTAGGTAGAAGCTTTCAAACATCTTTGCTTCGGCACCGTCAATGTATACCGGGATCTCTTAACTTCTGCCAGAAGGGAGCAGAGAGATGAAGGAATGACCGGGGTGGGACAAGTCTCTGAGTAGGTTTAGGGGAAGAGGCTGTTGCTGAATGTGGCGGTGCGCGGTTTCAAGCTTTCAAGCTTCTGAACCTCATTTCCTTCCAAGGCTCCCGTGAATATTCTCAAAGACATTTTACTCCAGTAAAGGTGCTCTATAAATGCAATTTGCTCCCGTTCCCTTTGAACGGTTCTACAAGGCAACGGTTTGGGGTCTTTGCAGATTGGGGTCAACAGGGGGCTTCCTTCACAAGCCCGGCCGTCCACCGTCCTGCCCGAGTTTACTTGCAGACCAATATGCTTATCCAATCTCTGCGCTGACAGAAAGATTATCGCCGTTCCGAAATGTCACTTGCAAAAAATCCTTCAAGGAAACGGGGGGGAAAAAAACCAGGCTTTTATAATCTTAAATTCCGTCCAGAATCTGAGCTATTGTATTGGCTCGGTGACTGAACATTCCTGATACTGAGTGCCAGCATACAGTCTCAGCAAGTCTTAATTATAACTCTCTGTCTCTGCAAAGCGCAGGGAATGTGCACAGCAGTGATAAGACAGCCAGTAGCATATACTGATGCTCGCATACAAAATTAGCTTGCTTAATTGGATTGCTGGACTCCCCTTACTATACTAAGAAGATTATTGTTGATCAAATTTTTTTTTTAAATGCAGAGCTGAAGCCTGGCTGATCAAAAATGGCAGGAAAATATTGTGCAGTGAACAGCCTTCATTGAATGTTTAGTCCTGGCACCAATTTAGCTGATAACCGGTGAGGAAGCACAATGAAGGATTCCAACTATTTTAATACTCTGCAGTAATCCGCGGCTGTTCACACTGGCAGTCTGAAGACACTTTACGGTTGACGAGAGTGTGGGCATAGACAATGCCCACTGGAATGCCGCCTGGCACTGCCAGAGTGAAACATGACCCAGTGCACACACACTGGGCACCCTGCCCACCCTGCAAATTGGGAGTTGGGAGGTCATGTTGCAGTTGCACAAGGCGTTGGCGAGACCGCATTTAGAGTATTGTGCTCAGTTCCGAGCACCATGTTATAGGAAAGATGTTGTCAAGCTGGAAAGGGTACAGAGAAGATTTACGAGGATGCTGCCAGCATTCGAGGGTCTGAGCTAAAGGGAGAGGTTGAGTAGGCTGGGATTCTATTCCTTGGAGCGCAGGAGGATTAGGGGTGATCTTATATAGGTGTATAAGATAATGAGAGGAATAGATCGGGTAGATGCACAGAGTCCCCTGCCCAGAGTTGGGGAATTGAGGACCGGAAGACATAGGTTGAAGGTGAAGGGGAAAAGATTAAAAAGGAATCTGGGTCTCGACCCGAAACGTCACCTATTCCTTCGCTCCATAGATGCTGCCTCACCCGCTGAGTTTCTCCAGCATTTTTGCCTAGAATAGGAATCTGAAGGGTAACTTTTTCACACAAAGGGTGGTGGGTGTATGGAACAAGCTGCCAGAAGAGGTGGTGGAGGCTGGGACTATCCCAATGTTTAAGAAACAGTTAGACAGGTACATGGATAGGACAGGTTTGGAGAGATATGGGACAAACGGGGACTAGTATAGCTGGGACATGTTGTCCGGTGTTGGCAAGTTGGGCCAAAGGACCAGTTTCCACACTGTATCAGTCTATTATTCTGACTCTAAATCTCAGCTATTTACTGAGTATTGCCTTTTTTAAAATATGTTTTTTGCCAAGTATGTTTTGCAACATACGAGGAATTTCATTTGCCAAGTCAGTCATACAAATAAAAAGTGACAGATCACCCAAAACACATTTTAACATGAACATCCACCACAGTGACTCCTACACATTCCTCACTGTGATGGAAGGCAAAATAAAGTTCAAGTCCCTTCCCTTTGTTCTCCCGCAGTCAGGGGCCTCGAGCCCTCCGTTGACGGGACGATCTTGACACCCGTAGCCGGCGGCATTCAGGCCCTCCGCATCGAGGCTTCGGGGAGATGTCAGCTCCCCCCGTGCCGGGCGATCTGACCTCGCGTCGGGGCTGGTCGAACCTTCTGCGTCATTGAAGCTTCCCGACTCGGCCTCTCCCGAGACTGCGAGCTGTTGATGGTAAGTCCGCAGGCCGCGGTTGGAGCGACCTCAGGCAAGGGATCGGCTCCGATGTTAAGACCGCGCCCCGCGGTGGGGCCCACAACAGTCCGAGGAGGCCTCCAGCTCCAGTGATGGAAGGCCGCAGAGCGCCCGGAGAATGTGATCCGAAAACTAATCACATCTCCGGCAAGGTAAGAGCCTGACAAAAAAGTTTCCCCCGATCCCATCCCCCTCCCCCACATAAAACAAACCGGAGAACATTAAAACAAACTTTTAACAAACACTAAAAATTTAAGAAAGATGAAAAAGGGAACAGACTGCTGGCGGAGCTGCCCCTGGTGGTATGAGGGCAACTGAATCATCCTACCACAACCAGAGAGCAGTGCTGATCTTCTATCTACCTCTTTGGTGACCCTCAGACAATTTTACTTCGGAGTCACGTGAGTGACTACGTGAAGAACCCCGCCAGTGCGCCTGCGCGTCATTACGTCAGACGCATTGGCACAAACGGACGCGAGGAGCAGAGCTCCTCTAGTGGAATTGTAGTTTTCAACTACAAGATAAGTATAAACTTTTTTGGAAGTATTTCCGTGTCCGTTTACTGTGGGTCTGTGGGGATTTTTTTCCACAGGCATCATGGGAAAAACGGGCAGGGGGAGGAGGCGAGCGGCACAGCCGATAGAGAGTCGCGAGATTGCGGTCGGCGACCAGCCGCCTCTGACCACGGTACAGTCGCCAGCAGAAAGCATAGCGACTGTGGATATTGGGGCTGAAGTGAATTTGGTCAGCACCAGTGGGGCAAGGCAAAGCCGATAAAAAGCTGCGGGAATGCGGTCGGTAAAGGACTGCCTCATACCCTACAACAGTCGCCGGCTGGGAGCAGGGCGACTGTGGACTTGTGGATTAAAGAAAAGAACGGAGCCAGCGTCAGTTGTGTGCTAGGCAACATACAAGTCAGGGCCATGGAGCAAGAGTCAGTTTGGGATTCACCTCCAAGGCTGGATACCACTTTCAGAGTGGATATTCCAAATGGAGAACCTGTACACAGGTTGCTCCAAACAAAACATACTCCAGGAGGAGTGATGTCAGAACCAGGCTCCAGAAGCCAGGTCAGCAGCACCTAGTAAAGAGCTGCTTGATAGCACCCTCATTGATGAGGCGCGTGCACAGGGTCAGCAGAGTTTCCAAAACAAGCGAAGACGGCAGCTGCCAGATGGGCTATTCCTGGCAGTACGATTTGCTGCTCTGTGAGAGTTCTGACCCTGAGTCTGACGGTGAGGCCGATACAAGCGAAGACGGCAGCTGCCAGATGTTTTACTCCTGGCAGTACGATTCGCTGCCCCGTCAGAGTCAGGAGAGCCACTTGGAAAGGAAGTGGCCTCTGTGATCAACTATTGTGTCTGCCATCAGCTCTAGTAGCTTACGATGGATGAAAATGCCAAAAAAGCACGAGATCCCAAGGAACTGCGTATTGCTGAAAGTACTAGCAGTGAACCAAGATATAAGGGGTCAGATGGGCGAAGGAAAGTAAACTGCAGAGAATATTGAAGCTGCTGGGTTGATGAACAACTGCAATTTGCAAAACAATGGATGGAGGCCATGGATGGAGATGCATCAAGTGGCACAAGGGTTGCTATGTAGCGCCCACTTCAAGATGAATTGTTTCAGGAAGTATGCCATTCGGTCCACCATCAACCCAAAGTTGCAGCAACTCTGTAAAGCCCAGCAATGTGCAGTCATTCAACTTATTCTTCAGAGAAAAAACCTCATGAATCGTGGGAAAGAGTTGGATAATGAGGCAAAAACAGCAAAGTTGATCACAACATCAATGGTCGTCAAGTCTGCAAAGAGGACGTATCCTTTCAGACATCATACAAAATCCTGGACCGACATCAGGATCAAATCGACCATTGAAGCAGGGGCGCAGTTGATGCCCTGCAGCGGGAAAACGAAAAAGCGTGGGTTTTGCCTGCCAGGAGCCAGAGACCACAGGTCACTCAGATGACAAAGGAGGTAGGTGGACCTGGTTCTTATGGGAACATATTACGGCAAAAACAGCCAAATATTGGAAGCAAATTACTTCAATTATTATTCTGAGTATTATAGAAAGGTTTCGAATTGATTCGATTCAAATACTGGTTTGCCATCCGGCATGTTCCAAGCAGAACACTCCAAATTCACATAAAAATAATTGATGGAGGTTCAAGCTGAATTGAAAACTTGTTTATAAACAAGTAATTGAAAGGTCGGTTTATCAAAACCACCAAATTGTGTTTAAAATTTCTTAACCTAAAAAGGTGAGGAGTATTTTAGATCTGACAAGTCTTTAAAATTTGGTGAAGTATAGACACTTCAAAATGGAGACTTTGAGACTGCCAAACAATTTATTTCAAAAAAGATGTTTTATGGTACTTATAGATCTGAAAGATGTATATTACTTAGTGTTTGTTCATTTATAAGATAAAATTATCTGAAGGAACAATTATGGCAATTCAAAGTTCTGTCTAACGGGTTAACTTCAGTTCCTAGAATTTCACTAAATTGGTCTAATTAGAGTCCAAGGACAGATGCGGATGGCTTAACTGGATGATGTCCTAATTAGGACGAACAAGAGAATTAGTGAGTTATCTTTCTCAAATTATTCAAACCACTTTTGAAAGTTGGGTTTAATCCATCCAGAGAGAAATTAAGTTTAACGATACTTACAACAATTGATTATTTGATTCAATTGAAAGGGTAGTAATTTACCCAGGGTAAAGGGTAAAGCTAATTGATGTTTGTATTAAGCAGTTGGAAAAGCAACAGTCTTCAATTAAGACAGGTGGCCAGCTTGTTAGGAGAATTAGTGTTATTTCCAGCAATACAATATGGGCCATTGGACTACCAGCAGCTGCAGACTGCAAAAAGAAAAAACACTAAGATGCATGATGGCCATTTTTTGATAGGCCATGCAATTAAACAACAAATGCTGCTTCTGATTGCAGTAGTGGATTTAACATATCTTCAGTAGTCAAGCAAGATACGGATTGAACAGCCTTCCATGGTCTTAACAGACTGATATCAGTGTACTAGGATTGGTGCAACTGAAAAGGTATCCATCTGTGGACAGATGGAATATGGAAGAAGTATTATTTTACAGACATGGAGAATCGATGTTTTAAAGTCTATTGGAAAGGTTATGAGCTACAAGCTTGTTGTTAAACACAACTAATCTGCATGTTCAGTTTCAAATTAACAACACTACAGCAATGGCATGTATTAATTGTATGGGTGGAATTTCTATGATAACAAAGAATGGATGTTTAACCTTAAGATTTTTTTAATGATATAATAGTCAGATTTGGGAAGCCAGATATGACTTGGTTCCATCCAGACTCAATCACCAGTTACAGAGATATGTGTTATGGGACTACATCGGGAGACAGTAGCGATGGATGTTTCTCACTATATTAGGATGGTATGTTGTTATATGCATTTTCATCCTGTCTCATAAATTGGTGTATGCTTAAAACGAAACAGTATGCTGCCTCTGGGGGTATTCGTGGTACCAGACAGGTCTACGCAGCCATGGTTCCATTTGATATTGGAATTTATGACACAGTTTCTGATAAATGTTCCCAAATGAAGGAAGTTACTGGTGTATTCGATAATTGGAGAGTAACATCCGTCATATGCCTGTATGGATGCAGGTTTTTAAAAAGAGGATTGTCTGGGCATGCTGTGGACATGCCTACAGCAGTCTGGCGGAAGAGTACTCAAAAGTAGTACATTTGTGAATCTGAGTTGTGACTCTGTAAATACTGCTTTCCCATTATGTAAAGAATGAGGGGACAATTTTCTGTGTATAAAAGAATATGGAATGTTGTACGGCACATGTCTCAAATATCTTGGATTGACCTCTATTTAAGGGATTGAGGTATAGTGCGATTTATTCACACAGAAGTATATTATTCCTCGTTTTTATTTGATGAGGTTGGAAAGACATCCTGTTGAGTCTTGTTCTTTTATTTCCAGATTAATGAAAGGAATTTTAATTCCAGACCTTCTAAACCTAGGAGGGAATCTGGAATATAGAATTGTTTTAAGCTGCTTCATCAATGGAGTCTTGGTACGATTCTGATTTGGCCAAGTTCAGCATGAAGGTACTCATGTTTATGGCACTTGTAACATTACAAAGTTACAGATACACAGAAGTACCTCAGGATTATGTTATGTTTTACATTTTATGAACTACTCAAATGAAGTAGGATCAGGTGTGACAGGATTCAAGATTGTTTTATTAACATATTCTATGGATCCATGTCTATATGTTAAGACATATTTATTGCAAAAAATTGAGGCTACAAAGATCTTATGAAATATGAAAACAAGATTGTTTATCATTCACGAAAAACCATACAAGATAGTGTCAGTTTAGACTATTTTAAGATGGTTAAAAACAAGTTTTAGTTGCTGCACGTGTGAACATTGATGGTTTTACATTCCATTCAGTTTAGCAGCAACATTGACGACCAGGGCGAAGGGAGTCCCGTCGATCATATTCTCACAGCCGCCGGGTGATCTAATAAGTTGGTGTTTCAACACTTTTACCATCGGGCTATTGCCAATACGGGGCTGTTTGCAGATACTATATTAAGTTCTGCTTAATTTTCCCTGGGTTAAAGGGGATACTATTAATTATTTTATTCAAATAAATGAATTACTGCATTTGTGGTACAAATGTTATTATTAATGCATTATTGAATATTCTCGTTCCGAGTCAATCAATGCAGTGAAAAGTCGGGATTTGTCTGTGGCATGAAATCACAAAGCTTTAAAATCTTCATGTAGTCACTCACGTGACTCCGAAGTAAAATAGTAAGATTAAACGAGAACTTACCAAGTTTGAAGTTTGATCTTTATTTTATGAGGAGTTACGTTGGTGATTACGTGCCCACCACGACCCAACCCTCTATCATAAAGGTCAGATGGAAGTTCTTGAATTACTCGTTTTATTATGATACTATGTTACTTCGGTTGTTATTTTTTGTGATTTCACACCGCTGCTTCGAAGATTGACGCGCAGGCGCACTGGCGGGGTTCTTCACGTAATTACCAACGTAACTCCTCATAAAATAAAGATCAAACTTCAAACTTGGTAAGTTCTCGTTAAATCTTACTATCCTTGATCGGACTTTGCTGGCTTCACCTTGCACTAAACTTTATTCCCTTGTCATGTATCTATACACTGTAAATGTAATCATGTATTGTCTTTGTGCTGACTGGATAGCACGCAACAAAAGCTTTTCACTGCACCTTGGTACACATGACAATAAACTGAACTGAACTCATTAACAGCCTATAATGGCACCAGCCTCATCCAATGTCACTTAAGAGGAATCCTTTTCCCGGAGTACCAGATGCAAATGATGACTTCATTTGCAAAGTTACGACAATTTAACTACCAGTTAATATATCTACCGCAGAGCAGTGGGGAAGATATAGACTCTTTAGCTTGAGCAAGCACTGATGTAATTATATGAGTGGTTGAACAAACCTTGCAGAAGGTTGTTAAGGAAAGATTTATCCAGCTGATTGTTGAAGAAATGTCTAGAGGGGGTATGTTTAAAATCTTCATCCCATGTCTCTGTCAACCAAGGATTAAATAACACTCTTTCAGAAAGGCTGGCATGGGCACTGTGGGTCGAATGGCCTTTGCCTGTACTGTAATATGATGGTGCGTTCACCTTTAAGATTAACCTGCAGAATGAGGTACATTCTGGTGCCAGCAGTTTGTTTTATGCTTCCTTCTGAAATTCATTCCATTGAAGTCAAAAGGATGGATGATGAAGGTAGTTCTCATTGTGGATTAGCAGTGCAGTTCTCTGCAGATTTAGTTTTACAGATAAAGTTTTCATTTAGTTTTATTTTAGAGATACAGAGCAGAAACAGGCCCTTCGGCCCACCGAGTCCATGCCGACTAGCGATCCCCGCACACTAACACTATCCTACACACACCAGGGACAATTTACATTTATAGCGAGCCAATTAACCTACAAACCTGCACGACTTGGAGTGTGGGAGGAAATGGAAGAAACAGAAACACAGAAAATAGGTGCAGGAGGAGGCCATTTGGCCCTTCGAGCCAGCACCGCCATTCATTGTGATCATGGCTGATCATCCCCAATCAATAACCCGTGCCTGCCTCCCCCTTGACTCCACTAGCCCCTAGAGCTCTATCTAACTCTCTCTTAAATCCATCCAGTGACTTGGCCTCCACTGCCCTCTGTGGCAGGGAATTCCACAAATTCACAACTCTCTGGGTGAAAACGTTTTTTCTCACCTCAGTCTTAAATGGCCTCCCCTTTATTCTAAGGTAGTATTAGTGGACGGGGGGCGATCGCTGGTCGGCGGGGACTGTACGGGCCGAAGCCCCTGTTTCTGCGCTGTCTCTCTCGGAACTCGGAGAAAACCCACGCAGGTCACAGGGAGAACGTACAAACTCCGTATAGACAACATCGGTAGTCAGGATTGAACCTGTGTCTCTGCAAGTGCTGTAAGGCAGCAGCTCTACCACTGCGCCACCGTGCCAGCCTGTAAAGGATAAGTGTTGGCGAAGGACACAGTAGAAAACACCCTTGCATTCTTTAAATTATGTTTGTGGGATCTTTCACACGCCCCACTGAAGGAATATACTCAATATTCCCATCTCAAGGATAGGTAATGGAAAATATTATCATTTACAAGTGATAGGAGCAGAATTAGGCCATTTGGCCCATCGAGTCTAGTCCGCCATTCAATCATGGCTGATCTCTGCCTCCTAATCCCATTTTCATGCCTTCTCCCCATAACCCTTAACACCTGTTCTAGTCACGAATTCTGCTCCTATCATAGATTCACCACCATCTGACGAAAGGAATTCCTCCTCAACTCAATGCTCTAACGAGAATTAGACCAGGGTGGTGAATCTATGGAATTCTTTGCCACAGAAGGCCAAGGCAGAGATAGATAGATTCTTGATTAGTACGGGTGTCAGGGGTGATGGGAAGAAGGCAGGAGAATGGGGTGAGGAGGGAGAGATAGATCAGCCATGATTGAATGGCAGAGTAGACTTGATGGGCCGAATGGCCTAACTCTGCTCCTATCACTTATGACCTTATGAACAGGCAGATAAGAGTTGGACTTGGCATTGTGTTCAGTACAGATACTGTGGGCCGAAGGGCCTGTTCCTTGTTCTATGAACCCTCTGCATCCCACACACTCCAGGTTTCTGAGTGACAGCTGTCTGTCACAAGCAGGTCACTTTTTATTTAACCAAAAATAATTTATTCAATGATTTACAATTATATGTACAGTACAAAATAATTCGAAACAAAACCCACCACCATAATACGTCAAACAAATATTAGAAGATAGACTCAAAAAGCTGGAGTAACAACAGAATGGTTGAACACAAATTTAAAACCGATGCTATGGATGGGTGAGCGGGGGGGGGGGGGGGGGGGAGGAGGAGGACAGTAGGGTATATCTCCATATTTGTTTTCTTATTTTTTCTCTTCTTTCCTCTCGCACTTCTTTGGTAGTTTAGGGGCCTTTTCTTTTCTTCTTTTCATTTTTCTCCTTTTTCTTCATTCTTTCCTTTTTTCTCTTTTTTTAAATTCATGTATTAATGTTAAAAATTTACAAAAGCTGTACGAAAATTGTATAACTGTCATGTCGATTGCTTTATCCTTGTACAATTGCTTCTAATAAAATAAATTAAAATATATATATATATATATATATATATATATATATATATATATATATATATATATATATATATATATATATATATATATATATATATATATATATATATATATTTTTAGCTAGATAAATGTACAATATTTCAACCCTTTGGCCCGTACTGTTATAAGATCTATTCTAATATTAAATGAAGATCTAATTACTGGCAAAAAATTCAACAAAAAAATTCAACCATTTTTTTAATAGATATAGATATAGATATAGATATAGATATAGATAGATATAGATATATATATATATATATATATATATATATATATATATATATATATATATATATATATATATATATATTTTTTTTAAATTGTTGAATTTTTTGCCAGTAATTAGATCTTCATTTAATATTAGAATAGATCTTATAACAGTACGGGCCAAATATATATTTGTAGCTAGATAAATATACAATATTTCAACCCTTTGGCCCGTACTGTTATAAGATCTATACTAATATTAAATGAAGATCTAATTACTAGCAAAAAAAATTCAACATTTATTTTCAAAAAAACAAAAATATATATATATATATTTGTAGCTAGATAAATATACAATATTTCAACCCTTTGGCCCATACTGGTATAACATCTACACTAATATTAAATGAAGATCTAATTTTTGGCAAACACAAAACAAAAAAAAAAGCTGGACTAACCCAGCGGGACAGGCAGCATCACTGGAGAGAAGGAGATATTCTTCAATATCAAATATACTATCAAACAACTATTTCCCCATCCTTATCAAGGATGTATTCCACCTCCCGCGATGCCCAGCGGTCCTGGAACAGTGGACTGTGTGTAGTCCCTTTCTATCACCACCCGGGTGCGGACGTAACCCCGGAAAAGGGGCAGGCAGCCGGCTCGGAGCAAGCAGAACGCTACAGGTGAAGGGTTAGCCAGCCAGACCACGTGGTGCTCAGGCTGAGAATAATAGACCTCTCCTGCGCTGTCTCTAATCCCTGATGTCTTGTTTGCTTTCCTGAACTGATCCGCACCATAATGAATGTGACAGTAGCCTCTGGAGGAGACTATCTGCTCCCTCTCCACGCTGTGCCCCGTAAACTAATATCATTAACTTTGTGTAAGAAGGAACTGCAGATGCTGGTTTAAACCGAAGATAGACACACAAAGCTGGAGTAACTCAGCGGGACAGGCAGCATCTCTGGAGGGAAGGAATGGGTGACGTTTCGGGTTGAAACCAATTTCAGACCAGACTGGTTATTTCATAGTATATTTGATATTGAAGAATATTTCCTTCTCTCCAGACATGCTGCCTGTCCCGCTGAGTCACTCCAGCATTTTGGGTCTATTTTCGATTTAAACCAGCATCTGCAGTTCTTTCCTACGCATTTGATCTCTCATTGCAGACCTCCGGACTATCTTTGATCGGACTTTGCTGGACTTTGTCTTGCACTAAACGTAGCCTGTAGCCTGTAGGAAGGAACTGCAGATGCTGGTTTTTCACCGTTAACCACTGATTCAGAGCTGCTGCCTCACCGCGCCAGAGACCCGTGTTCGACCCGACCTCGAGTGCTGTCTGTACGGAGTTTGCACGTTCTCCCTGTGATCACATGCGGTGGGTGTTCTGCCACATCCCACAGATGTTTGGGTTTGTAGGTTAATTGGCCTTCTCTAATTGACCGGGCCCCCTAGTGTGTACGGAGTGGATGAGAAAGTGGGATAACATAGAACTAGTGTGATCGGGTGATCAATGGCCAACATGGACCCAGTGGGCCAAAAGGCCTGTTTACATGCTATATCTCTAACAGAAAAGCAACACAATAGAAATGAAGCAATTACATTAAAAAACCAATCTATAACATTGGGGAATCAGCATTACACTTGATAACACAAACTGAGAGCAAATCATTAAAAGCTCATGAAGATGTTAGATACGATTTAATTTGGTTTAATTTAGTTTAGACATGCAGCGCGGAAATTGGTCCTTCAACCCACCGAGTCCGCGCCGACCAGCGATCCCCGGGGGCTCATGTTGTCGATCTCCCCGTGGTGAGCCCTGTCAACTGACCTCAGTCAGGCCAACGACAGCAAACAGAGACAGCAGCAGTGGGGCAGGATGTCGAACCGGATGGCATCACCCTGCCGCAGACTTCTGCTGACTCAAACGCAAGAAGAAGCGATCCCCGCACACTAACACTATCCCACACAACACAAGGGACAATTTACATTTACACCAAGCCAATTAACCTACAAACCTGTCAGTCTTTGGAGTGTGGGAGGAAACCGGAGATCTCGGAGAAAACCCACGCAGGTCACGGGGAGAACGTGCAAACTCCGTACAGACAGCACCCGTAGCCGGGATGGATCTGGGATTTCTGGTGCTGTAAGGCAGCAACTCTACCGCTGTGCCACCCATGTGGCGGAAAAGCTCGAGGCTGAGGGGGAGAAAGCTGACACGAGGGCCTGAGCTCATTTTAATGAGAATTTAAGAACTGCAGATGCAGAGATGCCTCACCCGGTCAAGGCAACTTGACCACAAGGCAACAATATTTGCTTGCTCCCTTTCCCAGTTCTGAGGAAGGGTTTAGTTTAGAGATACAGTGCAGAAACACTACCTATGCTCACCGAGCCTGCACCGACCAGCGATCCCCGCACATTAACACTATCCTACACACACTGGGGACAATTTGCACATACACCAAGCCAATTAACCTACAAACCTGTACGTCTTTGGAGTTTGGGAGGAAAACGAACATCTTGAGGAAAATCACTGGGAGAATGTACAGATAGCACCCCTAGTCAGGATCGAACCAGCGACACAGGCGTTTTAAGGCAGTAGCTCTACCACTGCGCCACCATGCCACCCAACGGTCTTCGACCTGAAGTGTAAGCTCCGTTTCTCTCTACGGATGCTGCCTGACCTGCTGTGTGACCGCATCATATTCTGTTTCTCAGTTCAGTTTTTACTGCATCTGCAGTTTTTATATTCTCATTAAAGTGAAGCATTTGTCCAGTGCCTCAGGGCTCAGAACTCCTTCCCAGCAACTTCACTCCCCCTTGACCATAATACGCAACAAGGGAGCCTTGGCCGAATGCGGTAGTACAATCATAGTCATACATCACGGAAACAGGCCCTTTGGACCAACGAGCCCATGCCAACCAAGATACCACATCTACATTAGTTCCCCATGTTTGGCTCATATCCCTCTAAACTTTTCCTATCCATGCACCTGTCCAAATGTTGTTTAAATGCTGTTATAGGACCTGCCTTAACTACCTCCTTTGGTAGCTTATTCCATCGAAAGGTCAGTATGGGAATGGGAAGGGGAGTTAAAGTGTTTGGCAACAGGGAGATCAGAGGCAGATCGGTTAATCTGCGCTTGGTCTCGCCGATATATGCCATCTAAGCTAGTCCCACCTGGCTATGTTTGGCTCAAACCTTTCCTATCCATATATTTGTCCAAATGTTTAAATGCTGTTATAATACCTGCCTCCTCTGGCAGCTTATTCTGTATACTCATCACCTCTTGTGTGGAAAAAGTTGCCTATTGGGTTCCTATTAAATCGTTCCCCTCTCACCTGTCCTCTGGTTACCTGATTCTCCTACTCTGGCTAAAAGACTCTGCACATTCACCTTGTCCATTCCTCTCAATGCTAATAGTTGTCCATTGTGAGCCTCCGATAAGTGACTCCCAGCTTCAAAAACCAAATACTAATTTTGTTTGATCGGGTGCCTTTATATTCGAACACTAATGAGCTGATTTCTGGCGATCTGCAGAATTTTGGCACCAATGTGTGGAAATTACATTTGCACTTACCGGGACTATTTCTTCCATTGAGCTGAGCAGATGGAGGATTAAAGGCAACAGCTAAAGTTCCCAGCTTTACACATCTCCGTGCCAGCAACGCATTAAAAAATCCAGCTTTTAGCAGCCAGCTAATTGGAAATTCTCCCCAACCCTGAGCTGCAGGCTGGGTTTAATCTCGGTAATGTATGGCTACCTCACAGCATTTCCCCATTGCGGCAGGAACTTTCACCCTCTCTTCAGGGTTCATTTCCTCCCCGGTGCAGCCACATGGCCCTGTTTCCCTGCATGGAGACATGGAGGCACAAGTCACTGGGGAAACTAGAGGGATGTTACAAGGGGCCGTGTGAAAATCTCACTCCGAGTTTGACCTCTAAAATCTCACTCCGAGTTTTAACTCCATTCCAGCCCACTTTGTAGAGATCTGTTTTTACTTTGTTCCCACCCCCCCCCCCCCCTCCCCTCCCTTCACTCTAGATTTTTTTTTTAATTTAATTTTTTATTTTTTATTTATTAGAAGTACATTACATTACAACCACGTACATTAGTACTCGTCACTTATGTCTTCTTACAATTAATGTACTCCGTTTATTTTTTACACTAGAAAAAGGAAAGGATAAGATTGAAAGAAAGAAGAAAGTGAAGGAAAAAGTGAGAGTGTAGAAAATGTGACAACAAAAAAGGACGAAGACCCTATAAGAACAAAATTAAAAACAAAAGAAAAAGAGTTAAGAAATAGACCCTAGAAAAGAAGGAGAAAGAGAAAGAGGAAAAAGAGAGAAACAAATATTTTTATGAGCATTACGCAAATGGGACATACCAACTCTTCAACTATCATCCCCCCTTACCTGACCTCAATTTTTTTAAGGTACCTTTGCACCCTATATTTGTAATAATTCTATAAATGCAGACCACGTCAGGTGGAAGTGATCTGGTTTACCTGCTAGGAGGAGTCTTATCTCTTCTAGGTGTAATGTTTCGAACATATTTGAAATCCACATGTTTATAGTTGGTATTGGAGCCATCTTCCAAAATTTTAGGATTAGCTTTTTTCCAGTTATTAACCCATAGTCTATTAGTTTCTTTTGAAACACATTTAGTTCTGGACCATCTTCCGTTATTCTAGATTTCAACGCCATCTATTCTCATCATAACTCTGCCCCTTCTAACTCCACCGCATCCCAGTGCAGGATTCCCCCTCAGTGTGGATATCCTGCAGGCGCAGAGAACTGTATAGACAAACGTGATAGAGAGGACAGGAAAGATAAAGATATAGAGCAGTACAGCACAGGGGCAGGCCCTTCGGCCCACAAAGTCTGTGCTGAACATGATGCCAAATTAAACCAGTCTCTTCTGTCTGCATGTAACCAGTACCAAACGTGTGCTGTGGAGGCAATGTTAGTGGATATATTTAAGGCAGAGATAGATAGATTGTTGACAGAGTAGACACAAGTGCTGGAGAAACTCAGCGGGTGCGGCAGCATCAATGGAGCGAAGGAAATAGGCAACGTTTCGGGCCGAAACCCTTCTTATAGATAGATTGTTGATTAGTACAGGTGTCACGGGTTATGGGGAGAAGGCAGGAGAATGGGGTTAGGAGGGAGAGATAGATCAGCCATGATTGAATGGCGGAGTAGACTTGATGGGCCGAATGGCCTAATCCTATCACATAATCTCATGATATCCATGTGCCTATCCAATGCCAGGACTGTACCTGCCTCCACCGACACCCCTGGCAGCATGTCCCAGGCACCCACCAAAAAAAAACGTAATCCCTGACACCCGTACTAATCCTGAATCCATCTATCTCTGCCGTAAAAATATCAACTGACTTGGCCTCCACAGCCATTACTGCGGCAGATACAACTGTTTACAGAGCAACATGATTATGTACTGAAGAATAAGAATCCTGTCATGTAACCTGTCACTGGAAGAAGTTTGCTTTAATTCTGAGGGGATGGAAGGATATGGATGAAGACAATGACAGCGATTCCTCACGTTATTGCTTCAAGTACATACATCATGTTGCTCTGTAAACAGTTGTATCTGCACGCTCTCCCAGTTTTAATTGCCTCCCGGGAGACGCATCGGATCAGTTTTGATATTTTGTAAGGGAAGCGGTGAATATGCAGATTGCTCTTTGTTGAGCGATGCTGTTGCTGGCTGCCATTGAAGTGGTGCAGGGATGGGGGGACAGGAGCAGAGACCCCATAAGGTAAAGCACTCCCCTTGGTCACTCCCGAAAGTGGCTGCCTGGGTAATGAACGGGCCTGGCTGCCAAACTGTCAGCTCGCAGGCAGGTCAAAGACTTGCATTCCATAAACTTGACCAATTTCCAACTGGCTGAACCAAACATTAGCACGCAGCGACACGTGAAATTGCAGCAGGATTAAGCATTTTATTTTTCTTGTGTCAAAAAATAATTTATTTAATTTCAACACGGTACAAAAACCCCAAAAAACACAAAACCGTGGTGACATGCATTACAAAATCACCAAACTATTCAGACATTAAATTCCAAACAACTGTGTTACAAGTAACACCACCCTCTCTGACTCCACCCGGGTGTGGATGTAACCCTGGTAAAGGGGCCAGCATCTGGCTCGGGCAAAACCCTCTACCGCCTGGTGCCATGATGCGCGGATAGCCAGATTGGCCAGGCTTAGGAGCAGGGGCGGAAAACCCGGGTGGGGGCCAGAGGGGACACGTCCCCCCCCCCATGTTTTGAGTGGTGGGGGACATACCCCCCAAGTTTCTGTGATCCGTATTTTAAAATCTCCGCTTTCCGCGAGACAGTGGGGGTGGGACTGATGATCGAGGGCGCAATGATTGGAGGAGGGAGGAGTGGGGGGGCTGAGGATAGAGCGCGGCGATTGGAGGAGGGAGACGTGGCGCAGACCTGCGCCTCATCCGCAGGCAGGATCGCTCCCGGCCGGCTCTCCGGCGCTGTCCCGAGTGCCCCCCCCACACGGGTGGCCAGAGAGGTCGGGAGTCAGATGCGAGCTGTACCCCCAGGCCCACAGCCAGCGCAGAGAAACAGCGCTAAACCCATCTCAACTCTGCCTGTCCCGCCAGGTGAACCTGCCTGGGCTTGCGGGAAATATGGCCAGCGCGGAGAAGCAGCGCTGGTGTCCCGTCAGTCCAGACAGGGCTGTAGTTAACCCGGTGAGACAGGCAGAGTTGAGCTGCATTTAGCGCTGGATTGAGCCTCCGAAGCCTCGCGCGCGTGTGTGTGAGTGTGCGCATGCGCGCGTGTGTGTGAGTGTGCGCATGCATGCGTGTGTGTGAGTGTGCGCATGCGCGCGTGTGTGTGAGTGTGCGCATGCACGCGCGTGTGTGTGAGTGTGCGCGTGCGCGCGCGGCCGCCAAAAAATTGTGTGTCCCCCGTCCCCTCCATGTTTTGATAGCGAGTTCCGCTCTTGCTTAGGAGTAACCCAACCAGGACACCTTCAGCCCTGCCCACTCCCTAGATCCCGTCACCAGTCCTTCGGTCACTGGTGACGGGATCTAGGGAGTGGGCAGGGCTGAAGATGTCCGTATCCACTAACACGGCAGAGTTACTCCCCCTCCCTACGGACCCCAGGTGGAGTGGCCTCCGGACCTTGGCTACAAGGGACGCTTCTTCTTCTTCTTCTTCTTGCGTATGGCGTGCACAGCCTAAAGTCGAAGGACCACTTGTTCTATTTGATCTTATTTGATTGTGCCTGCCGGGTTGATTGCATTCGCCGAAACAGGGCAGACCACGTGAAGGTTGCAATCTCCCACCCCACAAGGGACACTTAACTGGTCCTTAGGTTTAAGCCACTTGGCTCCTCATCCCTGCTCCCATTTGAGGAAGGTTACATCAAAGAACTGGTGATCCTCGTCCTCGGCACCAGTTCCTTTCATTCTTATCCTGTGATTCCCTTGGTATCAGAACCCAACCGATTCAATATATTGATGGTGGTTTATGATTGTCACGTCTGCAGATTGTTAAGTTAAAGTTTTATTTACACGCTATGCAGTCAGATCGTACCATGCATGAGTACAATCAAGCCACACACATGTGCAAAGAGAAAAATACCAGGAGGCAGAATATAGAATGATAGCATTACAGGGAAAGTGCAGGTAAAAAAAGTGCAAGGTCTGCAATGAGGTAGGTTGGAAGATTGGGATTATACCTTAACATAGGGGAGGATCGTTCAGAGATCTGTTTATAGCTGGGAAGAAGCTGCTCCTGAGTCTAGTGGTACTTGCTTTCCGTGTGTTGAGGTTTAACACGCACCCAGTGTTGATGGGATGCACAGTTTTCACTCCTGTTCCCTGTTGAGGTGTCTCTGGTGTCCCCGTTCCTTCCCACCTCCTTTGTAAAGGCACGGCCTTTTATTCTGAGGCCATGGCCTCTGATCCCAGACTCTCCAACTAGTGGGAAGGTTCTTTCCACATCCACTCGATGGTTGGAGAGTTGTGGTTAGTAGGCAGAGGACGAGGAAATGTTGGAACAGCAAGCATAGCTTTAATCAAACATTCATACGTCTGTGGATTACAAGACTCAGTGCTTCATCTCTAAGGAACCCCTGGAATTCTTTGTAAATTTTAAACACACTTCCTAAACCTGTCTAATGGGCCTCATGAATAAGCACATCAGAGGACTAGACCAGGCAGATGGAGAGAAGGAAGACAGAGAGGAGAGGAGCTGAATTGATTATCTTTTAATTAGTGTAATGTTTTTACATTGTATAAACTCTCGAGATTACAGATAAACCTTTTGTAATTTTGAGATAAAACAGACTCAAAAGGCGACCAGCGGGAATGTAGAATCTTGCTAATGAAGCCCGCGGTCTTTCTGAGAGTGACGGGAGGCACAGAGTCAGTGGCCTCTCGGTCT